>JAFMSR010000006.1:25342911-25395411 GCA_022818135.1 Saxidomus purpurata
GTTTAGCGACAGCGTAACGTTTCGAGAAGCAACTCGGAAATACTTGTAGAACATTTTGAAAATCAAAATTTATACATTTGCCATATTTACAAAGATAACATACTTGATAAAAAATTAATGCTTTACAGATTTACTTGACAGAATCCATAAGTAATTATATGAAATAAGTAAAACAAATAAAACGGACACATTTTTTTTCAGTTATCCGAAATTGTGATTATCCGTGTGCCGTGATTTACCACTTTGTAGTTACTTTCCATTACAGTACGGTATTAATGGAGTCAGTTAAGTAAGACTTCAAATAAGCTGTTTAGCTTTCTTCTTAATCCTGAATGCTGTTTATTAATGTATTGTAATTGTTCATGCTTTGATAAATGAATAAATAATGTTAACACTAAAACTTTAAATGTCCATTAAGTATGATTTGCGGTGTAAAAACTGCACGTGTTATTCTGATTTTCAAATGTTCTACAAGTAATCCAAATTACAACTAATAGCAATAGGCAGTCGCTAAACACCTTGTCAATGTATGTGACGCTGTGATAGGATTTATTTCAACAGTTTAAGGTATAAGATGTGTTTTTGTGTGGAAAAATAAATGTTTTTGGAGGAAAAAAACATAGAACTGGCCCCAATTTCACGAAAATACTTAAGTAAATACTTAGTAACGTGCTTAACTTATATCAATACTTATCAGCCTCTTGTATGTATATGCATTTAAAGAATTAAACTTTTTCAGAATCGTATTTACCCATTTATCACAATTATATATACACTTGTTAGTATTTGTGCAGAAAATGTTGTTTTTACCAAAGTATTTACACTAAGTAAATTCTTAAGATTCTTAAAATTCTTAACTTGTACTCAAATGAATTTTTGCTCAATCTGACTTGCATTTAGTATTATATAATATTTTTGTTCTTTCAACATGTTAATTTCATTAAAAAATATACTATTGTTTAACATGACGACAAGAAACATCATTATTTTTAGTGACAATTAGACTTCAAAATAACTTACTTAGCTAAGCAATTACTTAAGTATTTTCGTGAAATCGGGGCCTGGTCCTATTATTTACTTGTGTCCGAGTTCATGGGATAGTATTCTGCTTATTGACGGTGTAAAGAATGCGGTGAACCCAAATCTTTTATCCTTGTCGAATGGGGAGAAATCTTCGCAAAAAGCCCCAATATATGCAAGTCCTGGAGAAAAAAAAAACGTTTCTGTAAAATAAATAACGTTAACCTTGTGCACGGAAAGAAACTCTTACACTTATCTGGTTTGAAAGAATTGTTTGAAATTAAACCTTTGAACGCAAACATTTGATTGTGCCATGCATAGTTTGGTTTGACTCTTTCTGACATCCGTTGTGCAACGTGCATGTATACGTAATTATTAGTCTTTACAAATATGTATTTAGAAAGAGTCTATTATAATATTCAGAGTGTGATGTGTGATGTATAATGTATATATTGAAGCCACGGTACCAGTACAGCCAGTACTGAAAAAGAAATGTACAACGGAATAATTTATTTAAGCTATGCCGTGATAATTTACTAAGTGTACAAAAATATTAAATACTCATACAGTTAGAATGAATAGTATGCGTACGATAAGTACATGGCAGATAAATAGCTTATTTTAACACATAACAGCATATATGCAGGTGAAAACTTTTCCTGAACCGAAAGGTCCATAACGGTACAACATCCCGTAATTCTACTGCAGTTACCGTTTCTAAGAAAACGTTTTATGTAAATATCACGGTAATTGTCCCTGTCCATCTTCTCTGTGATATGGAAAAAAAAGTCGAATTGTTTGATTGAAAGAGTGAACTATGGTGTTTGTTTTGTTTGTGGGGTTTTTTTTTTTTTTTCCTTTTCATTTTTGTTGTTGTTTTTTTTTTTTTTTTTTTTTTTTTTTTTTCTTTTTCCTGTAGAAGGCCATAAACTTCGCACGTGAAAGGTTCAAAAAGAGATTTGATATTTGATATAAAATGCAAAAGAAAAGAACACCACTGGCAGCATGTGTAACAAAACAGTGCTACAATCTTCCACACTCTTGAACTAAACTTTTACAATAATCATACAAAAAACTGGATCCTACATAAGAGATCTGACAGTTAAAATGATGGTCACACCAGACTCATTCCTGCGAATAATTTGACAATGTTATAAATGGTTTAAGAGCAGATGTTTAAAGTTTCCAACTTTAGTCTAAAGGTTAAGAGCTGTCAGGCATCATGTTGGCCGTGCTAGAGTTGAGAAATCCGGATAGACGGTCATCCACTGAACATTTCACTTACATGATATCACAATCCAGCTATTGACTTTAAGAGAAAAGATTTGTGAACGTTTCCTTTTAAAGACTATGTAACACATGTGACCCATGGGCCGAGCTAATTTTGAAACGAAGAAATGTTTAGATGTTGACTGATTCCCTATTGGCTGTAACGGCAGTTCTTTCTTTCACATCGAAAACAAAGAGCCGAAGACCATTTCAATAAAGTTCAGCAACAAATTTTGTTCCTCAAAATTCGCCACAAACTGTGTAGTCGATTGGTTTGGAATCTTATTGACCTCATACGCTTCGTATCTACAAGATACGAGTAGTTGTAGAGAAACTGCAATGTTTGTAAAGGCGTATGTTGAGAGAATGCATTTGGGATTTAAATGTAACTTTCTTGAAACGAAACATACCCAAGAGCGGTATCGATTCAACTAGAACAAGTTCTCCACTACTCGTGTTCTTGTAAACTTCAACAAGCAAGTTCTCTCTGTGAAAGAGATGTGAACAGATTATCAGTTGTAGAAACAAAACAACAACTTATTAATATGTTACCCATATCAACTAAAGTACTCACAGTCCAGGAAGGGACGCTTACTAAGTGAGAGTAAACCTTTTATTATAATAGGCGTATGTTCTACAGACTGAACACATGCATTTACAAAACGGATATATTCAATCTAAATCCCAGTGTTCTTATTTATATGCTTCAGTATCAAGACAGTCCCATTACGAAAATTTATAAGATATTTCCAAGCACGTAATCTCTCCTTTCATTAAACCTACTAGCAGGATTACTTTACCCCAACCTAAAGCAAACTATACAGCAGTTGACAATGTAATAAAAACTAACACTCCATGGATGCAAACCTTTTGTGACCACTAGCATATTAAGTATATCCTTTCTAATGGATGTATAATTTTTCATGTACGCTATTCGATCAACAATAATGCAGGGTGCATTCTTTCAAAATTAATAGTACAATCCAAATTGAAGTTGAACACCTACATTTTAGGTATATAACATGACTATGGTTAAGTGGGACTGAAATAATAAAAATGCATACATAAAACATAGACGTACCCTGTTATGAATTCAACAAGGTCGAACGGCTGATTAAGACCTTCATAAAGTTCATACAAGTAAATTGTGAAATCCGAAGCATGTCCGAAAACTTCGGAAAATATATTGTTTTCAGCCTGTAAAACTTTTGTCACAAGGTATCCATTCCTTTTGTTTTTTGTGTTTGGGTATATGTCATAAAATTCATTTGTTGTTTCCTGAAATGCAAAAATATTATACATTGTACATACTGATTCTTTGAATCATGAATGAATAGCTTTTACATAATTATGATAAATCTGATTAACTAGCAACAAGACAATTTGTATGACTTGAAAATCTATTTGATATTTTATTCTTAGAAATTGTTAATTAAATTTGTTTCAAAATTAATCCATTGTTAATAAACAAATGTGACAGTTTGAAACAACCGACTATATGTGATAAAAATAAACATATCTGTACGATATATAAATAGCATGTGCAAAAGTAACCAACTGGTGTATCGATACTGATCTCATTAAGGTATAAGTTATATGCTCAAATTTATTTCAATAATAATCAAAGGACTGAAAGTTCTGGAGGATCGATTGCCTCTGAACAACACAGTCTGCACACATACATGTGTAAATATCAGGACAACATAGACTGTACACATACATGTGTGAATATCAGGACAACCCTTGCACGAGTAAAGTTATAAACTGGAGACACAACTGTCCACAAATTTTGACCTTTCACCATTTGTGTAACATTTACTTTTGAGATAGGAACTCATGTGCTTACTTTATGTCATTCAGTGACTATGTTCAACTACCCTATGAAGTATTAAGCTGTGTATCGTAACTGAGAATGGATTTTCACAAAACTGAACTGAAAATTTATGGTCATTTTAATGTCATTCAAAAGTTATGGTATATGCCCATAAGGTTGATTGTATTGTGCCAATTAATTCGGATTTAACGTCGCACCCAACAGCTAAGGTCATATTGCAACTTCCGGCTTTCATGGAGGAGGAAGACCCTGGGTGCCAACTCCCTGTACCAGAATTTGGGGGTCATTTAGAAATTCCGTAGCTCATACCCTTTATTGTAAAAAAATAAAAGACATGACCATATGTTAAAGAAGTTTTAATCAGTTTACTTCTGTAAAACTACATGTGATACATCACAAAATGGTGGGTAATCAAAGGGTTGGCAAGACAACAGGTGTTTCTCTTTGGATGCTTTCCATTTTGTCACTGCATTTCAAAAAGTCAAATTTGTCCACAAAGCGAATTTTTCATAAGTGCATTCAACCATAGACATTAAACTTGGATATTATTTGGCACACTTAAACCCCTTTAATAGGACAGTCGATCGAAAGACTACAAAAGATCATTAAAATCACTCAGAAAGACGTTTTTGTATTCCCTATTAAGGTTCGTCGACCATCTCTTGTTGTGCGTCTACAATCTATGAAGTCTTAGAATCAACACACACAAAAACGCAATGGTACAAAATGCGGGTCGAAATCAGACGACAACGACGACAGAATAGGGTCAAATTAGACATATCTCATACCGGAAGCGTATTTTATCAACAATTTATCTTGCATTTCGAAGCGTTTTGAGAGGTTTTGAAATGTTGTTTTTGTAGTAATTTGATCATACACATTTTAATTGCGTCATAGAAGACGCTCTTTGCTATTTCTGTTGCGTCATTGACAAAATGAGTGCGTCAAAACCACAGAAAACGCGCTCTCGCGGAAACACTGAATTTAGTGTATCCGGTGTAGCGATACGTATTTCACGGGTCTTACATTTCTCATGTCACACCGGTCTGACGATAAAAACCGCGTAGGAAAATAGTTCTATACAGAACAGATACCTCATTGATTTAAGTTACAAGTTATAAGAATAACAACAATATAATATTATGCTATTTTGAAATGTTTTGATATTATTTAGATATGTTACTATATAACTTTTAAAAACAGAGGACAGCATAATTCGTAACAACGGAATATATGGAACTACTTGTTTGTATGTAAAGAGTTCGGCCGTAAGGAAGCTATACTCTGTTAACTTTGGATCCGATTGAATAAATCAATCGATCCAAAAAGTATAACAAACATTTAAAAGAAACTGGTGTATATCTTACATATTAAAACACATTATTGAGTTTTATGTTACAGTCAGCCTATAAGGTATAAGAAATTATACAAAAAGCAAAATACTTACATTTTTTGGCGGAAACATGACGCTTTCTATGCAAAATCCGAATCCTACTGAATATGTCACATTGTCTGATGAAGTGAAATTTACCCCCAATTCATTCAGATGACGATAGAACAAATTCACCTGGATATATTAAGAGTAATTAAAGATTTTAAAAGAAATGTTCTCATAAACTGCACAAAGGTCTAGCACGTGCAATTAAAAATAAGACGCTGTGCCATAAGCAAGAAGATGCACACAAAAAACATTTTGGTGATAAATATAAATTTCTAGTAAACTATTACCCTATTTAAAAGCACTGCGAGGAAACATTCTATTTCTTCCATGGCAGCCTGCACGTCGTTATTTCCCACAAAATCAATAAACCTGAAACCATGTAAATGTGATATCAAGGTACTGGTAACGCAAAATATTCGTTTATTAGTGACCACAGAAATGTTTTATTTCATAGAGCTGTCACTGTACACTTTAAAGGCATCATTTTGTTCCAGACAAAGACATAAATAAAGAATTTATAGATTGTTTTCTCTCTTAAAGATGGCATTTCTTTGCTTATGATGTCGTTATTAATTTCTGTTCGTAACTGGTAGAGAAATGCATGTATCTCCATTCTCTGAATGAATAACAGCTTATCCCTGAATTGTTACATTTTCTATCACCATTTACATAAAATCTTGTCCTCTTGCAAAATTCCTACCAAATACGTATTTAATTGCTTCATACATTGTTTAAAAATTGTTTCAAATGCAAGAGAGTTTGTTTTTCCATCTATGAAGTAACTTTAAATATTAAAGTGCAAATTAAACTTATGGCCCACCAATTTGTCCGCTACAAACAAGAGTTCCTATGCAAAGACAACCTAAGCATAATAGACATAACCAGAGAAGACCGTGCGTACACAATCGTGTCTGGTGATGTATCACATGTTTGCGATAAGGGTGATCGTGAATAACCTCTTAAGGATAAGCTATCGATTTTTCATTAATTAACGGAACATGACAAGTACAACTTCATTTTGCGGTTAAAATAGTAAAATTGATGCCAGATTCATGCATATCCAGGAGAACTTTATGTGCTAATAAAAGTACATGTTCTGGTCATGGCATAGTTATCCGGACAATTTTCAGTTTATTTCAGTCCTTTAATTACCTCTCTAGTAAAGCAACATCCACCATAAAACGTATTTTAATAAGCACCGTGTCACCTTTGAGATTGGGAACGAGTAACGTCGGGTTGATACAATTGGACCTTCGGGAGCGCCGAAGCCTCTTAACACTTTCCATTTTCTTATCGAGTGCTTCTGAAAATACACAGTGCAAATTATCAGAAATACAGTACATTGTTTTCCTATAGATATATGCAGAAGCCATTATACAATTTCACTTGTTTCTTTTCACTAAACGTTAACGTTTAGGGTTTCCCACAACAAGGTTCAAATACGTGTATAACCTTAGAAAACAGACGCACCTTTAATACCAATCAGTAGGTCATTGGAAAGGAGCCTAGCTTTTTCATCATTTCGGACCATGAGTGCCTTGTTATGTTTTACATACATGTACCCTGTTCCATTCTCTACCAGGCAACTCTGAAAAAATGACAAGATTTCAATTAATGTGCTATGACAATTTTAAAGTAAAATAGCTATTAAATCCCAATTCAGAGCCGTATAAGCTGCAGACTGGAGTTAGAGCAGTAGCTGCCAAGCCGGATGCACAATATATACAGTATGCCCGTGCACCCGAAATACATACACTATCATACCTGTCGAATTAATATATTTCTCTCAGCATTATTATTTTGATTTCTAACCTTCACCTTCCCATTGATTGTATTTATGTTTTATGATTACATTTTTTCACACATTTGCAGACAATTATTGCAGGTTTTGTCACCAACAGTAACATGTCATCGCCCTTTCATCTGAGCCACTGCACGACCTTTAAGATAGATACATGTAAAATTGGTAACTTCGCATGTGTTCATGTATGTTTATGTCTATAAGACCGGCGGTATATGTGCAATTACTAGAAAGTTTTCTCAATATCAAATTAAATATTAACAAACACATTTCTCACATCAGTGTAATAGATACATTTTGACATTGTTTGTTATCAGTTACTTTTTCATTTAAAAGATACTGGGGAATTATAAATCCTGTGGACGCTCTAAAGAACTTATGCCGTGCAACGGAATAGCAAAAGATGTTTTAACAGAACTATACACAAGGTCATGGTACAAATTCACAATAGCCAATGGATGCTTTTAAAGTGGAAACATAAAGAAAGTTGCTTATTTCGAAAGGTATTTCATGTCTAGGCCAGTACGGTTACACCAGTTATGGCTGGCATCAGGTAGATTACTAGCTGTTACCACTGATCACTGACCTATACACCTTTATTATCATGAGATTAAATATGTATCGTAAAATGTAATCAACACGTTACGGTGCCCCTAAAGTGACATGAGATACTTTTTCCATCCAGAATACTCTTTTATTTTGTAATTATGAAATCTTATTTCGTAACTACGAAATGCATTTCGTTTTAACGAAATTCTATTTCGTAAAAACGCAATATTATTTCGTAATTACGAAATCTACTTTTGAAAAAACAAATAAATACTACATTTGTGTATTTCGTAAAAACGCAATATTATTTCGTTATTACAAAATGCATCATTTCGTAAAAACGTAGTATTATTTCGTAAATACATTTCATAATTACGAAATGATTAATACTAATATTTCGTTTTTACGATATACATTTTGTAATTACGAAATAAAAAAAGTATTCCGAAAACATGTATCTCAAGTCACTTTAGGGGCACCGTAAAATGTAAATTTTTGTCATTTCAAAAATTGACATAATACTTACACTACTACAGTAACTAGTACCGTTGCATTCTTCCATACATGTCACTGATCGGTCAACTGTTTCAAGCACCTCAACATCCTAGTGAATGGTCAGAAAAGTAAGCTATCCAAAAGTATTCTTTCAAAAGGTAAGAATGCATCATTCTATTCAACATTTGTACATGAGTCTTCCTGACAGTTAATCCAGATTAAGACAGCTTTACAACCCTCAAATTAAAACTGAGGTTTCTTGTTAACAATTCAAACGCGGACGGTCTGACAGACGTACATACGTAGGAAGGGTGGTCAGTATAGCTTATAATGAGTGTTGATTCGGGTCGGCTAAAATAAAATAATTTCTTTTTTACAATGCATGTAGAACATTAGTTCTAATTACCGCATCCTTTTTAGACGGTCGTTTGACTGGTGTTTTCATTGGCTGTCTTGTCACTTTAAGATTGTGTGTTTGCTTCTCGATTCTTAGCTCCAAATGTCGTTCGTCCGACCCTGACGATCTTGGGCCAAGTTTCCCATGCCCTTTCACCACTGAAACATAATATCAAGCATTGTGTTTAGCAGTTTAGTCATTCACCCTTCTCAGCAATAGCGCCGGAAGGACAATCATGTAGATATTCAGTAAAAGAAGAATTTCCCGGCTTGTTCATTATATTTTGTGCTTAGTTACGCAATAGTAATTTGATATTGTAAACAATTATCCACATAATTTCATGTATATTAGAGGGTTTTCGGATAATGCAATTTAATTTATACTAATTTATTTATTTATTTTTTCTCTCGGTTGCAAAACAAGCTCTTACAACTTATATAAATCGTTCTCGAGACTCACTCCAAATCAAATGTTGTTATCGACATCGAAGAGAGAGAGGGGGGTGGGGGGTCGGGAGAGGGGGGGGGGGAAGACAATGCGGAATTATTATGTCTTATCAAAGGGCACTTTTGGAGATTAAACCCTGGACCCTCTGATCCTGTGGCGAACGCGCTACCACTGCTGCTCTATGGCAACTCCATCATGAAATGTATTTCATATTGTAAATTCACCTTAACTGTATGCAAAAGAGCAAAGGTTATTCGTTTTCCGTTGTACTATGTTTTGAATTGAAGATATCACCCGATTTTATAGATTAATTTTGATGGTCTCTTGTAAAGTATTTAGTGTTACCTTGCATGCATAACATTTACCACAAGTTATTTCTGATCGATCTCAGCTATAGCATCGGGTAGAAAACATAATTTGAATATCATTTTCGTTCGAAGGCACTTTGCTATTTTGTTAATTTTATATTGTATCTTCTCTAATTGCTTTTTAGAATGACAAATGTTCATGATATGGAAAACGCAGTTGTAATAATCGATAATTTGTTTTAATGTAATTCTCTGTCCTGTAACAGCGCTCGTTCCGTGTGTCAGTTAAACGAAGAAGGAAATTAATTATTGTAAAATCTGCGCGAAACCATGCTCAAGTAATATGAAGTAAAGTCAAGTTAAATATTTTCTACAAAGTCGGGGTCCATAACAATAATAAAAAAATATGTTATTGAGCTTATGAATCTTTAAATAAAACCCGACTTGTAAATAAATATACCTTGATAGCATGATTTCATACTGAGCATGAGATTGTGCAAAAAGACCTTTATTAGCACGGGGACGTCAAATATTACCTGATGACGTACTAATAAATGTCCGCGTAAAATATAGGCAATTGTTTTTATATCTTTTTTGTGATATTTAGTCAAGTAAGAATCAAAATAAGATCCTTAAAACGTTGTTCATTTTCAATGAACAACTCTGTGTCGTTCAGCTTCCTCAGTCCTACGGACTTCGAGGTTTATTACTGCGCATCAACTACAAATCCTTGTTCATTATACGATATAAATCTTAATTTATCTGCCTGACCATCCTGAGTAATAACAGCATCTGCTGCATTAATAAATCCTACACTTGTTTCAAACAGTTTATTATAGTAAAAAGGAAGGTTGTCTTTCTTATTCTTTTTAAACGTTTTTGGTAAACAAAATCTCCCTCAGGTTTTTACAGTAACAATGTTAAGGTAAGCAATCGTTGATGGCATATGAACTTTGAAAATTACAAAATGTCGACAGCAGTGCACATGACATCAATTCTTGCAATTGCGCACATGCACATTCCTCCTGCATCGCCATTGTAAGGAAAAATACACATATAAAGCGGCTGCTCAAACTATGAAAGGCCAGAATTGCTTAAAAGTATAAATCTCCCTAACAATACACCGGGTGCATTTATATCACATAGGGTTGTAAATGGTAAATACGAGATAGATTCTTCTTGAAAACTTCAAACCCTATAGCAAGATAATTGTCATTCGGCGAACTTCCCGCTGTTTTATTGAAATAACGATTAAAGACGAGCAAATGTCGAATGGTTGAATCACATTCCCGAGATTAAAAGTATCTGTTATTTTATGCCTACTTTAAAAAAAAAACACAAAATTTATCTGTTAGACTCTTTCCTATATATAAGATTTGGCGCAGCGAAGGCCTAGTTCACTAGAGGTGAGGTTTAGATGTATATGGCCGTATAAATGGTACCGAGTATATAAGCTGTGGATTTTATCACCAAACAGACGGTAAGACGTAGCTCCCCCTATCCCATAAGCCCTGTATGACAAGTTCAAGCCGTTGTTTCAGAGAGATTAGCGGTCAAGCATTCCACAAGTGTTTATAAAATTCAATATAAGATTTTGTTCTTTTGATATGTAAGTAAAATATGTTTGTGTCTTATATATGCATCTACATTTGAACTTGAATCTATACATCGGTCAAATTCATACATTTCAGTTAACTTTTCTTATTTTTGAAAAGTTTGGAGTCACATCAATTATACACTCTGGCAAGGAGAAAAACCCATGGATCTAGTTTAACGAGCTTTATACGGCTCTTTGCGGCGGATCACGGCAACAATTCCTACCAAACATTAAAGAGGCATTCACTAAAACTGGTTCAAAAACTAAGTAACTTTAAACGCATAAATAAATGAATATTTGCAAATATTATTACGTTAAGCTATACATTCCAATCATTGATATATCAGCGTTTAAAAATATTTTTCGATAACCCTATGTGAGATAAGATTTTCCTTCACTGCTAAAATAGAGATTTTACTGTCCGGTAAGTGAGCAATATTCAGTGTATATTTATATTACAACATGTTGTTTGGAAAGCACCAACACAGACTGCACATATTGTGTGTATCATACGGTATTTTATTGTTGGAAACGGATAATCCAAGTGACCAACACTCCCAGAAGAGGTTAGTTATCTTAGGTTTCGGGATATAGTGCTGGATACCAACATCCTGGTTCTTATAAAGAATGAAAAAACAACAACTATAGAACCGTTTACTAGAATATAATGTGCTTATTGTATAAAGTAAGGTGTGAAATATTCTACTTTAAATGAATGTCACTCGCTGAAGGAAACTAAAGCGATCATGACAGGTTTTTCGTTTTTATAGTAATAGTACATTGTTTTTCTATTTTCCTTTTAGTGCTCTTTGTTCAATGAATGATTGTCTAAATGTGATACAACTGTTTTTAGCTCACCTGGCACACAGTGCCAGGGTGAGCTATTAGAATCACTCACCGTCCGGGGTCCGTCGAACGTCGTCCGTCTGTCCGTCCACCATTTCCTTCAAACGACATCTCAGAAATCACTGGGGCCAATGTTGGTGAAACTTTGGAGGGATGTTACTTGCATGACGCTCTATCAAAGGTGTTCAAATAATTCCATTCCATCCAGAACTCTGGTTGCTATGGCAACAAATAGAAAAAAACTTTAAAAATCTTCTTCTCTGAAACCGCAAGGTTAGAGCTTAGATATTAGGCATGTAGAAATGCCTAGTGGACCTCCACCAAGATTGTTCAAATTATGACCCCCAGGTCAAAACTGTTCCTGCTCGAGGGGGTCACTTATTTTACATAGGCTTATATAGGAAAAACTTTATAAATCTTCTCTGAAACCACAAGGCCTAGAGCTGAGATATTTAGCATGTAGCATTGCCTTGTGGACCTTCACCAAGTTTGTTAAAATCATGACCCAGGGTCAAAATTAACCCTTCCCGGGAGTGGGGTCACTTGATTTCACATAGACTTATATAGGGAAAACTTTAAAAAACACAAAGCCCACAGGTAGAGCTTAGATATTTGGAATGTTAATAAGTATTGTGAAGTGGACCTCTACAAATTATGTTAAAATCATGACCCCTTGTATTATAGCCAGTGGTAGTCATGTGAGCGATATATGACCATCTTGGCCCTCTTCTTTGTTCATGGATGAATGTTTAAATATGTCCGTCATATGTTAATTTGTTATTTAGATTTTTTAAGAGAAGGCCATATTTTAACTAAGGTATGTTAATGTTCCTTTGATATATCTGTATATGTTATATATCTATAAATAAAGAATTCATTATTATTATTGTTGTTATTATTATTATTAATATACATGCCCGTTGTACGGCACCGATACACAGGACCTCGGTTTTAGAACTCATCCAAAAGACCATCAGTCGAACCTCCGATCCTGGATTACCAGTCGCCGTAACCACTACACCACAGATTCACTCCTCGCACATTGATTAATTTCTAATTGATCTATTCTCGATTGCGAAACCAGTTCTTACAAGTTATATTAATCGCTCTCTAGACCCATTCCAGATGAATCAACCTTGAAGAGAGAGAGGCAATGTAGAATTATTTGTGTCTTGCCTAAGGACACTGCCGATGAGTTGCAGTGGTTTTACCCCCTAGTCGTTTCACCCCTAGGTAGGTATCGAACTAGGGACCCTTCAACCCTGAGGCGAACGCGCTACCACTGTGCCACGACGGCTCCTCACACATGATGTCTAATGATTTAGTGCATTTTAAACTGCTGTCTTTTTCCGGTCTATTGTTTTTCCTAAAATAGTGTTCATTAATTGTGTCCTCGGGCAAAATATACACATCGTCGTCGACTTCGTCCGTGGACCTAGTTTCGATCCTTTACTCTCTTCGTTATTGGCAAAACTTTGTATGGCACCCGTTTAATTGTGTTCTTATATTTTGGTGGTAATGCAGTTAATATTTTATGCAATACTCTTGACAGTGCGGTTTAAAAAAAGGAAAGAGTTGTTAGGTTCTACAGTTTCCGATTACTAGTTTGAATCTGTTAAAATCTTTGTAAAGGAATTGATAGCTGATCTTATGGTTTAAGTGATTGTATTTTAAGCTTACTTTTGATGTAAAGCTACATTTTGCAACTCTATTATGATAAAAATACCGTGTTAAGACTAGTATATCAGTTTATTTATTATATGTTTACGAGTGAATTATAGAGTTTCTCAGCGAAATAAGTGTTTGTGTATAGATATGGAAAAATACATGTATTGGTAATTGGAGTAAGCTATACAGTTTCGATAGAAGGGGGACTAAAATTCGTTTCCCCTTTAAAGCTTATTCTTTTGCCATTCTACGCAAGGACAATTGTTTAGACAGTGTAATCCCAACATATGCAAAACTACTTTGATTTATTTGGTATCATAAATCCACCGTTGTCTATGTGATAATCTACCACCCTTTTTAAAAAACTATTATTTTAGTTTTGTCTATATTAATTTTTAAACCTTAGTTGTCACAATAATCTTTGACCAGATTTAATTGTCTCTGGAGAACTATTACTGTTTCATTTGTGAGGGCTAACTCATATACAAAAAGTAATGATAGAATCTCAGTCGACTCGGGGGAAATATTTTAATTCCTCTGATACCAGTATCAGTTTTATTAAATCATTTGTGTACAAGATGAAGCTCACTGGCGAAATTAGACACCCTTGTTTCAATTCAGATTCGAAACTGAAGAAGTCACTATTGTGTACGATGCAGATACATACCACTTGCCAAATATCTAAGCTCTGGGCCTTTCGGTTTTGGAGATGAAGATTTTAAATATTTTCCGTATATAGCTCTGTAAAATTGGGCCAGTTTTGACCCGGGGTTCATGACTTGAACAATCGTGGTATAGGACCACAGTACTATATTCCAGGGCTTTGTGGTTTTTGAAATTTTCCCAATATAAGCCTATATAAAATCAAGTGTCCCTCAGAGCGTGGTCAATTTTGACCCGGTGGTCATGATCTGAACACTTGGTAGCGGTCCACTAGGCAATGCTACATGCCAAATATCTAATACCTGACCTTTGTGGTTTCAGAGAAGTTTATGAATTTATGCTTAAAAATATTAACATGCAAAAAATGTTCTATGGTCGGGGCAAAAAATAGGGTAGGTCGGGAAACCTGAAACAAACATATTTTTTACGCCTTACCAATAATGTTCAAATCATCACCCTGGGTCAACATTAACCCCGCCCGGGAAATCACTTATATTACATAGGGAATACCTTATTTCTCAGAGCTTACATATTTGAATTATAGCAGTGTGTAGTATTCCACTACTATGAGAATTCAAATCATGACACTATGTAGATATTCTCCCCGCCTCGGCATAATATCACTCTTGCTTAACGACTCTGGTAATATGATCTATATGCCTCTTCAAAAAGAAGTATCCATACATGCATACTATTTTAAAGGCAAATTATATACATACATTGAAGGGGTCCCAAATGGCCAAAGATCTACATTGAATTTATGATGCTGCTGCTGATGATGATATTGATGATGCTGCTGATGATGATGATGACTTTTATTATTATTGTTATACTACTACAGTCTAATATGATAAATATGAAAGATAATAGCTTGCTATTAAAACATTCAGTTGTTTTTTTAGACAGGTTATGAATATTTTATACAGCATGGTGGAAGGGATGGTTATGAGTTATGACCACTCCTTGACTGCACATATATTAAGGTCAAAATTCAAGGTCGACCTTAGGTCAACAAAACTAAGCTAGGGCTTAGGAAGTACAATCTTGGTAGGGATGCTGACCATGACAATTGAACGACAGTTATGTATAATTGGGTTAGAGGTCATGATGACCGTGAATAGAAATAAAACACTAGGAAATATTTAGGTATACCGTTGGGCATTCGCGCGAACTTTGTAGAGAGGTTGCTTATATTCAGTAGTTGATCTTTATTTATCTTTTTAGTTTTACTAAGTAGGTCTAGGTTATGGTCACCATGATGGTTCCAACTAAAGTCAATATCTAACGTTAATGCTTTGGTTGCTGTGATGATACGATGTCCTCGTATGCCCCCTTCGAAGAAGAGGGGTATATTGGTATGCATATGTCGGTCCGTCCGTCCGTCTACCAACTGGTTCCGGATGATAACTCGCTTGGGCCTAGGATCTTGAAACTTGATGTGGAGATTGGTCATGGCAAGCACATGATCCCTATTTATTTTGAGGTCAGTAGGTCAAAGGTCAAAGTCACGGTGACCCGGAATTGAAGAACTGTAGAACGCATGGGCCTAGCATCTCGAATCTTGATGTGGAGGTTGGTCATGGCCAGCAAATGATCCCTATTGATTTTGAGGTCAGTGGGTCAAAGTCACAGTGACCCGGAATTGTAGAACTGATGTGGAGGTTGGTCATAACCGATAGAGTATCCCTATTGAATTTGAGGGTCAAAGTCACAGTGACCCGGAATAGTAAAACGGTTTCTGGATGATAACCCGAAAACACTTGGGCTTAGGATATTGAAATTGATGTGGAGGTCAGTCAGGATTAGTAGATGACTCCTAGTGATTTTGAGGTCAGTAGTGGTCAAAGGTCAAGTTCACGGTTACCCGGTATTGTAGAATGTTTTCCGGAACGTCAAGCATTTGGTTTCCGTCCAATAACTTTAGTAAGGAGTGACCACTTGCAATGAAACTTGGTGTGTCGGTAGCTTGCATGGAGAAAACTTTGGACTGTATTTGGGTTACTAGGGTCAAGGTCACGGTCACTGTTTACTCCAAATTAAAAAAATGGTATCCGCTCAATAACTTGAGTTAAGAGTGACCAATTGCAATGGAACTTGGTGTGTATGTAGCTTGTGTGGAGAGGAAGCTTGGAATTGCCATGCGGGTCACTAGGGACGGGAGTGGGTGGGGGTTTTGTCAAGGTCACTGTTACTAAAAATAGATTTAAACTTTTTTAAATTGTTTTAAGGTGACCGTTTTCTTTTTCTCACTAGGGTCAAGGTCACTGTTACTAAAATATATTTTCTTTTTTTAATTCTAAAACTTGATTTGTCATAAACAGTGGATGACCCCTATTCAATTTCAGGTAGTGAAGTCAAGCGAATTTCAGTGACTTTTACTGTAAAAACTGATCCTTGCATAGTTGGGTATTGACGGTAGTCAATATCACATGTATATATATCGATTATAGCGCGGTAGGGTCGCGTGTTTGACTCAGGATCAGTGTATTCCGGGTTCAATACACAGGTACTCTCTC
Organism: Saxidomus purpurata; assembly: GCA_022818135.1. Lineage (NCBI taxonomy): Eukaryota > Metazoa > Mollusca > Bivalvia > Venerida > Veneridae > Saxidomus > Saxidomus purpurata. The sequence goes on from JAFMSR010000006.1 coordinate 25,359,763, forward strand.
TCTCTCTCTCCTACCATGTTCTAATGACCATTGTATGTCTACTGTTATAGCAAACACAGCACTTTGAAATGCATAATGCAAATGAAAATATTTTGTTTATACATTGTATACCTACAAACTGATGTATCAGTTTATACAATGAACTCAAATGAAACATGGATTTATTCATGTCACAGTAAAACATCTGCCTTGTATTTAATCGAACGTTCTATTGTTATCGTAAATCGGATTTCTGTCTTGTTTAGAATTTGTTGATGCACTGAGCAGATGTTAACAGAAATTGTACATGTATGTAACTGTTTATCGATGAAGACTGATTTATGTAAAGTTGTAGACATTGTGAGTATTTTGATTTGATTTAATATTATTTTATTGTTTACCAGTTATCAAGTGTTATTCTTGTTTTTAGTCCCTACCTCACTTGGTCAAAATTTCCCCCTTACTATGTTAACCTTTGGCCATCATTTTTGCACTAAACGATGCATCATGGAACACTCTTTAAACGCATATATAACAATGATTCCACTGTTTTGTTTTCATCCAGCAATGTCCGAGCAAACTTAGCGGAAGTTTCTTATTTTGTATAATATACATGTGTACAAAGGCATTACTGCAAAATTTGCATATCTCTGACAAATGGATCACGAGTTATCACATCAGAAACGGCCCTCTCTGAAAGACGTCAGATTTTAAATATGTATGGTTTAATCATCTTAACAAAAAAGAAAAGAATTTATCAACTGAATTTTAGAATATTCTAATGGAAACAGAAAAAAACTAACTGAAAAAAACTCTCATAAACAAAACGCTGAAAAAAAGTTTGACTGCCTTACGTGATCGAACAAGTACCCCGCTCAATAAGAACCTCGCACCTGACACCCAAATTGATCACTGGTACCAGAGTACTGAACTGCCCTGCAATTAGGTATTTTTGTTTGTTGGTGTTTTGTTAAAATTACAGGGCAGTTCAGTACTCTGCCGCCAGTGAAACTGATGTACATCTAATACATTTACTGGGATAACAACACCTTTTCTATGTATCCTTAAAACGTGCCTTATTCTTTATACATTTATGTACTTCTATAAATAAGTTACAGTTTTCCTCGTCACCAAACAGTACCCGATATGTATTAAGCGGATGGAATTGATAGAAAAGTGTCACAGCCATGGCCAATACACGCTACAAACTTACTATAGGTTTATATAGGAGCGCTGTAATTAACTCTGGATAACTTTTTAAGTAATAAAGTTACTTAGAATCACAAACGGATTAATAAATAATAACATGTCCCCTTTTTAATGTGTATTTTTTTAAAAAGTCTTTGGTTACTTTACATAACATTTATCATGATTTATAAGTGCTGTTTATTGGGTTATATTTTATACTTTACAAACGGGGCACAAACCGAATATAGACACGTTATTATACCGAGTTGCATTCTAAGAGAGGTAACTCGTACGAGAACATCGCACACAAATGTTGAAGTTATCTCCCATACACCTACAAGTCATTATGCTTTCGCCCGATATACACGGGCGTTTCCCTCTCCCCATCACCACAAAATGAGGCGAAAAGAAATTGTGGGGAGCACACTTCCGAGGTAGTGGGGTTCTACCAAATAAGCAAGAAATGTATGATTTTCGTAAAATTTGTTTCAAATTATTTTGTTGAAGAACTTTCAAAAATCGGGCAATGTAGTTACCAGTAGAAACGTTGAGACTACCGTTTGCACGAATTGTTGAAACAAAATTCCATTATTCTATTTTTTTATTATTATTAGCAAGTAACATCGCAATCAAATAGAAATAAAGAAGGGAATATTGGCTTTGTGGACGTACCAAATTATAGTTTTAAGACAAAAACCGTTGTTTTAAAAGAAAATGATCAAATCTGGAAAAGTCAAAATTTTGACTAAAGGGCCCGGGGTTGGGTCGATATTCATCCGAGGTCATGTCTTAAACAGTCTTGGTAGAGGTCCACTAGGCAATTCTACATGCTAAATATCTAAGCTCTACGCCTTTTGGTGCCAGAGAAGATTTTCAAATATTTTCCGATATAAGCCTATGTAAAATAAGGGGGTCGTAATTTGAACAATCCTGGTCGAAGTCCACTAGGCCATGCTACATGTGAAATATGTAACCTCAGATCTTGTGATTTCAGAGAAGATTTGTTAAGTTTTCCTATTTTTGCCAAAGCAAAAAATTTTTTTTTTTTAAGGATTTTTTTTTTTTTTTTTTTTTATTTTTTTTTTAAGGGGGCACCCGTGAAAATTTATAAAAAAATTGGCTCAGTGGTTTCAGAGATGTCGTTTGAAGCATTATACCGACGGTCGGACGAGGGACAATCGTCCGAGCCTTAAAGTGCATCCTAGTACTTTGTGCCAGGTGAGCTGAAAATACCCGTTACGGGATTCGGACCTTCATCGTTTGTGCAGAAACAAGATTGGTGAACTTTTACCACGGCACTGCTGACGGACAGGCAGTATCAAAACATAACTGCTATCGAATTAAATGACTGTATGGATGCAGCTATTAGCAACTAGTGTTGTAAACATTGTTTTTTGCTTATTTCTACCCGAAATTATATGAAATATGCTCCTATTATACATGTATAGGCAGTATGTCGCTTTATATCTTGAAACGTGTGTAGCTATTTTGGTTCATGAACCCTATGTATGGGAGAATAGCTTCGTCCTAAGTCGACCCTGTGGGGTACAGTAGTTACAATCCTCAAGTTCGACTCGGGATAAAGCAAGTGCAGCCAAAGTTGTACCGGGCGTCACGTGGGTATAATTTAATTAAATTCTCAGGACAGTTACCTAAAGGTTTTGCTATAACCCCTTAGATTCGTACTCAGTCTTACGTGCCTTATGACAACTAAATAGCCAAGCTGAATCAGTTTTATTTCATTTTTTTGTATCTTAACTATTTACGAAGACGATTTTATAACAATATAGAATCTATATAAATAATGTAATTCCAATATTTACAGTACATGTATAATGTCCTCACTACTCTTCTTACAAACAGGATACCAAACTCTGTTTGCGATTATCGTAACATCAGAATGCATTAATACACAAATGTACAAACAGTTGATTAAGCTAAACCCTTGTGTACATAGCGTTATGATCATATGCAATAGTTTATAGGTTTACATATGACTCGCAATGTCGTGTAGGCCTTCATTTTCCTAAACTCGTACAATGTATGTGAATATAGCAATATACATACATGTAATGAAATATTGGAACAAAAATGAATATATGCAATAGTTTATACGTATCCGTGAGCTGCCTGAACTGTCCATCAACGAGACCTCTAGCTGCACAGGTAAAACCAGAGATAAAAACTCTTGATGAGAAAAACTCTGGAACCCTGTACCCGCGGCTGGCTTGGATTTCTCTCCGGACAAGAAACGGCGGGATGTTCTCGTTTCAAGGCACTCAGAAATATAAATGTCAATAAGTACATAAAAAATTTTCCAAAATATTCTTAAAAGAACTTCGTAAAACTAAGTGTTATACTGTGCAATAAAGTATGGTTATGAATATAGAGAGCATTTCCAAGAGAACATTTTAAGAAAACATGTCACGGTAATTTTGGTATTGCAAAGTGTGTTATCAATTAATATGTATACTTTACAAAGTGAACAACTGACGTATATTTCACCAACGTAATTAACATCGAGTTGGAAGCCACAATTAAGAGTATCGCTAAAACTGATTTGCAATGCAGATACCCCTTACAAAATCTCACTGTATGCTTTACCACACGAAATTGGTCCGGGAGGACATAATATTTTTATAACACAATATTAACTGATATTTCTAAACGTATTCAAAACAATTTTCTGTAAAAGATGTATAAAATTTGTTGTCATTTATGAAAGTTCTTTTCAATGTTGTTACTTCAGAATTCTTCAATTTACTGCAGAAGAAATGTTTAAACATTTCTTCTGTGAAAACTAATTTAACTAGAACTAAGTAAAAATACATGTCATTTATTAACGAATCTATAGAAATAATGTTTGATGAAAAAAATGTAGTTAAAAAAGACCAACTCGCGTTTGGTTGTAATAAAATCGATTATCAGTCATATCTAATCTGGTTAATATATGATAATAATGTTCGAGGTAAAAGATGTTACTATACTTCAATGATACAGAATTGCTCTTAAACCTGAAAGAAAATCAGGCAATGTATTGCAATATGACATTTAGATTACCCTGAATGCCCTAATACCTACGGCGAATTGTGTTCAGCTCGCATGAGCACACGTGTTCAGGAAGATTAACTATTACGAATACTCTGCAATCGCTATCCGTTCAAATCTTGTGAATACTACTAGACCAATTTTAACTAAACATCACACGAATATATTGTGAATAACCCTCATCACAGATTGTTCACATGAAGTTATTCCAACAAGAACTCTGTTTGCTATGGCAAAAAAAGGAAAAACTTTATACATCAGTATTTCAAACATTGAATTGTGCTTTTTTATGAAAATCACATTGAAATGCTAGAGCAGTTAAATTATTTATCAGTGAAGATTTATTTATTTCAATGGCACATATGACGTCATTTCTTCACGAAAAGTAGTGTCAGAAAGCACATCTATGTTGCTATGTTCCCGCTATATCCATCGCTATATTCATCGCATGATCTTTCAATTAAACTGTTCGACTTAATATAATGTGCACATGTTCTGTTCACTAATTCGAGAAAAACGTTCATTTAAGGTCAATTTTAATCTATATCCAATTTAAAATCTATTGCACATGCTCCTTTACCGTCGTTCCTGTTTCTCTCGTACATTCCCTTACACCAAGCAGCAAGTGCAGTTTAAAAATCAGAATGAAAGTTACTGTAAACCAATGAAATTTAACGTCAATATTCGTGTTAACCAATTTTGTACCAATAGGCGATTACTAAATTTCAAGACATTATATTAAAAAAACAAAACTGATGTGAATACATGTTTTTGTAAGGTAAGTAGATATGATCTGCATATTATTCTATGCACTGAAAAATGGCCTCTGTTATTATTACATGGTTTACAGTATATTATCATTATTATTATTTGTTATTATTGTTATTATTGTTATTATTGTGATTGTTATGGTTATTACTAGCTTATCAATTACCTTAAATGCTAATCTATACTATACTATATCTATCCATACTGTATTTTAAACTGCCTAACCTAACTTAAAAGCGAAATTTATCAACAAAAGGTTAGCGTCGTGTACGAGGGAAACTGGAAGAATTGTCAAAGAGCAAGCTGCATTTTGGTCTGAAAATTTTACATTTAAATAAAAAAATTATATATACATGTAGTTCCAATCAAGACCGTACGAATAAAATTTTAAAAAGTAGTAAAGTTAAACATCCATATATATTTAATTTAAAACTACAAAAAATTAAATAAAGCATAAAAAGCAAGTAAAATTAATAAAGTTTATGTTTACATGAGCGAATTTTGAAAAAAAAAACATGTATAAAGTTTTACCTATTTGTGTCATGGCAACCAGAGTTTTTACTGGAATTTCTTCACGTGAACACTCTTTGATGAGGGTCATTCACGGAACATTCATGTGAAGTTTGGTTGAAATTGGCCCGGTAATTTTTCACATGATTTGAACGGACGGCGGACGTTGAGTGGCACCAATAGCTCATGTGTTCAGGCGAGCTAAAAACAATTCGCCGTAGGTATAAGGATATTTAAGGTGATCTAAATGCCTTATTCCAATACATTACCCGATACCAAAAGATAAAGAAAAGAATTATTTGAAGCGCCTTTGTTGCCGCGCATCAATAATTTTCTAGTCCATTTCTGAAACATACAGTAATATATACATCAAAATTAAAGCACTGATCACCCAGAATCAAAACATTTACAGACGAAATAATGGGTGTGTTCTATTTACTTGAAAACTATATTGATGTATGCCTTTCTTCCGTATTGCCCAAAAGCGCCTTTTTGCATTATCAGTGAAAAAATACTGAGCCATATTTTAAAAAGCAACGTCACATTTTTTTTAAAGAAGTTAAGTAAATTTCACCGCTAAGGCATCTTTGTATGAGTAATAGTAATATTCAACGTGATCATTGACCTTTAAGATTAAAATCTGGAACATTATTATACACAATATTAATAACTTTTAGACTCGGCTCTCGAACATGAAACTGTTTTACCTAGTACAGCATGGTTTGTGACTGATTTGCAAGTTTTAATGTCATCTGAAGAGTTCGGCAGGAACTGGTATTTCGTTCACGTCCTTTGTATGTTTGCCATCTCACTTTCGTCGATAACAAAAATAGTCCGAAATGTTCCGAGATTTAAGAGTATTCAAGCTCTTTTGTATTTCTTGACACTTTCAGAACAATGTTTAGGCAGTTGGCAGACGACAATTCTGATCTTCAATAATAGTCGATAAACATCAGAATAATAAGATGACCACGATGACTCAATACGGCCAGAATTCTCGTGAAATCCCTCCAACCACAATTTCTGAAAACAAAAGTTATCAAAAAATAATAATTTGCATTCAAGTTAGAGCAATGGCGTTAATACAAATTTCCACAAATAACGATAAATGACACTGAGCAAAACTAAGCAATAGTCCTGCCACTAACCTTATATCTTTTCTCTGATATTTGAGAAGATAATTATTACTGCTAAGTTAGCTATTCTGGAAAAACTGAGAAATGTACATACCGGGAACGGTACATATTTTCCTCTGATCTCTTTCGCAGGCAAATGGATGCGGAGACTCCCGTGTTTTTTCTTTTGTAGTCTCAGGCAAATCCATCTGCAAGGACGAAATAGTTTTATGAAATTAAGGACAAGTAAGAAAGCTACAACGTGGACATCCCCGAAACGACGCCAATACCGGTATCTTCTATAGTCTTAATTATAGATATTACAAAAATATTGAAAAGGGTGCGACTTAATTTTTTTATTTTATGTTTTTCGTGAAAATATCACTTTTGGTGCCCACTCGGTGAAATTATATCGTGATCTTACATCGAAACCAACAATTATCCTCAATGTCTTTACATGTAATTATCAACACTTCATGGAACTATTTTTACGCGCATATAAAAGGATTCCACATTAATAATAAACAGTTATTCCTTACCCTGCCTTTGCGACCAGTGCAGATCATGATCAGCCTTCACTTCTGTGCCCTGAAAAATTTACATTTAGCAGGGTTAGGCTTGCAATGTAGTGTGTTTAACTAGCAATATGTTAGTCTCTATAAAAAAACAGGGTCAATAAAATTTCTTATTATTTTGATTTTCAGCAGTGACCCCCCTTAATGTTGCATTATAGGTATTAAAACTTTCGAAATAATATCTAATTTAATAAATCTCAAACATAAATGTAAATTTTATATCAGTAATAAAAAAACAAGTAGGCAGCAAAAAGAGGAACACGTGAATTTCTAACGCCGCAAGAACGTACGGACAAAAGGAACGGACAGTGATAAAACAGACTCAATTGACAGCCGGAGAGACAACTTTCTGTAAAAATTATCCTGGCATCGATCTCACGAACGTTCACTGATGCTTACCCTGCTTCTTGCAAGGAACACTACTCATTCTACCAAACTGTCAGACGCTCAAAAGCAGTATTCTATCCTCAACCAAATGTCAACATAAAAAAGCTTATTTATAATTTTAAACTTTCGGTGTAGGCTTCTTAGTTTAAGCTTTATTTTACGTCAATTTTTGCAACAAGTTCTTGCAATTCATACATGTGATAACTTTCTTGGAGTGTTGGCCAGTACACACCGAGAGAAGCAATTATGGAGGCCACGGTCAAAGCCGATGTCGGTATTCGAACCTACGACCACACTCCACCGCCTCTCTGTCCTGTGGACCTTGGTAGCTCAGTCTGCGTCACCACCATGGAAGGTCCCGGGTTCGAATCCTAGTCGGATAACAAGGTTTGTCTTTGGGAAAGACACTCAAGAGGCCATTCAGGCTAGTCCAACTTGCTGTAGATTGGAACCAGTCATAAAAAGTAGTAATATCTGAGTAAATAGTAATATCTGGGTTAAGTGAAAGCTTTCTGTGTACTACAACAATTTGTATAGACTGTTAAAACGTTCCATTCACTTTAAAAAAATGCTAGCAAAGGCTATCCTGATATTCCTCTTCGTCTCTGACACGTTCCACTTAGTTGATTGCACGTCTTGACGCCAACTGCCAACGTCAAATAGCGCTTCATAGATACGATGACGAGTCACAGTATGGCGTGTGAAAAATCTGTAGAAAAGAGTGTTAATAACGTTGTCATACTTTAGTTTGTGAAAATGAGTGCTACTATATGTGCCACTACGGCGATTCGCTTCTGTAAGTCATTTAAAACCAGTAAAAATACTATTCTGAACGCTACTTTACACTGACCGAATGATAGCGATCGTTTCCAAAGACTGCGGGCAAAGGTTCGAATATCGCCAACTCGACTGTTCTTTCTTTGTGCAAATTTATGAGCATTGTCTCATTTTACTTGACTGTATACAAGTTTTAGCAGTATCTTGGCGGTAAAGGATGCTTGGTTTTAACTTGGTTTAAATTTAAGGTTCTCACAGATTGCTCTACAGAACTTACGCCGATTGTCTATAGTATGTTAAAATAATGCTAACGTTTACCTATAAGCACAGTCCATCTACATTACAGTGCGATCTTTTCATCTCCAGAACAATGAATTTCATCCTTGAACATTACTGTGTATTTACTAGTACAGCTGAACCAGCAAAGAAAAAGTAACAAAAGAATCAATCTTACCTAACTTCCTTCAAGACCAGTGTAGACCATAATCGACATGCACATCGCTGTCATCAGGGGGCAATCGACTGGCACAGTTATATGCAAGTTTTGTCTGTTGTAATTTTCGCAAACGAATATTCTGTTCCTATAAATGTATATCAATGTTATAAAATTACGCCCGTTGTATTCTGGAAAATGTTTGAAGTTATTATTATTCTCGTAAATAAATTCAATTGGATTTGAACTTTAATATTTTGGAAGTCCTTTTAAAATAAAAATATAAGTGTTCCTTCGATCAGTGTAGACTATGATCTGATTGCACATCTGTGACGTCTTGTGTAAATCGTCTAACTCTGTACCGTAATTATGTTGCAAGGCTTAACAACAAATGTCTTGTAACCTTAAACATACATTTTAACTGATATACACCTCTTTCCATCTTTATAATTGTTTGAATCAGTTAATAATATGTCATAGATAAGGTATATAAAATGGAACCAGCAGCATGTTACAAAATTAACAGACTTAAGTAGCACTTTATTATACCCTGCTTGAGGAAAATAGGTCTGCATTCGAGACAATATTGATCAAGACATCTCTGTTTTGAATATTTTATGTTGTATGTTTTAAAGCCAATATTATGCGTTTCGAGTCCTAGTAAGACACGGATACCAGTGTGGTAATATCTAAAATGCGGTTCGAGAATGACTCAATTAGCTACCAACGCTTTCTGTGTACAATAATAATTTGTATAGACTGCTACCTGACGTCAGAGTAATAACTATGCGTTTTCTTATCCTTCGCATGTGAAAATCGGCTGAACCTACAAACATAACTATTACACACGGACATGTATTTAGAATACAGTACAACCCATTCCATCTTTATATATGTCTGCATTCGAGACCAGTTCTATCTTTATGTGTAATAAAACATAATTCAGCGTTAGCCTCCTGAACGGTAGATTCCGGTTTGAATGCAATTTGTGCATAGGCAAATACATGTACACTAAAGTGGTAATATCAGAAATGGGTGCTTTTGAACTGAATTTTCTTTGTTTATAAGTCACTGCCGACCCTGGGACTTTTCCCTGGTTGAACTTGCGCAGGTTGAAGAGAGACAGATGTAGATACAAGAGAATCCGGGTACCAGACCCTAGCTCTTACGAATAGACTCCTGATGGTTCTTTTACATTATCGGTGTATAGCACCGATACACGCGAGACTACCTCTGGGTTTCTAACCAGTTCATCTCTAGATAGGTGGGAAACACTGGAAAGCGTTTCTGAAATTTCCAGTTGAACTGGGTGTTCACGAGCGTTTAAATTAGCTTGGAAAGTTTTCTGCTAATTTAAAAAAATTCGTATAGAAATAAAAAGACCCCCACTTACTTTAGAATGATGCTGCTAACACAGGCTATCCTGTCGTCAGAGTTTGGAGTTTCGAAAAGTAGTCCTCTCGTCTTATTCACGTTCCACTTGGTTAATAAACATCCTGCACAACTACGTGAAATTTTCCTACATAGATACGATGACAAGTAGTAGTATGGCGTGTGAAAATTTTTAAGAAAACAGTGTAGGAAGTGTGTAAGATGTTTGCTACTTTACAGCGCTCAAGTTCGCAACATCATAATTCTTATTATACATGTATCATTTGTATAAAAGTTACTGAAACATGACAAGTATATTTAGATGAAATACGTAAGTCATAAGTCATTAGAGCTGAACTTTTCTTTGTGCTTTGTAGAATTGTACACACAGTTCTGTATGAAAGGAATTAATCTTACCTAACTAACGACATTCATTTTCTTTCAATACAAATGTAGACCAAAAGCGGTATGCACAAGAGACCGACTCAGTAACATGTTCAAACGAAAATTCTGTTCCAATAAAAAAAACATGTGTTATAAAATGTACACAATTGTCATAATTGTACTGCCATATTATTGAAAATGTTTTAATAAAGGTTTCTTCACATACATTATAAAAGGAATTGAATTTAACTTTAAATATTCAGAGAATTCCTTTGAAACATGAAATATATACTCAGAAGAAAAAGTTTAGTCAGTATTTTTCTACTTGTGTGTAATTTTAAGGTTTGCTTCTAACAGTCAAAATATTATATAATACATGAAAAATACCTACTCGTCGTGTATACACGTATCAAAATCACGCCTATCCATGCGCATGAATAAGTTATTCGCACTTTTCCAAATTCACGTGTTGCACGTGTACATGCAAATGCGTATGGCCAATCTTAGCAAAGATATTGAAATTACACATTGACGTTGTCACATTTCACTATTCCGGCCATAACAATAAGATATGTAAAGATTGGACGTCGCCCAAGCTTATCATTGGATGACAGAAATGTTGCTTTAGGAATGTTGGAAGCTTTTGCCAACGTACGTTCTGTAGCACAACGATTTGGGGTTCATGAAAGGACAATTTTTCGTTTACCGGCCAGAGTCAGTCTGGCAGCGTTAAAGACAGATGGCGATCAGGTAGATCTCGTAAAACGACGCAACGCGAGAATCGCTTTATATTGACGTCATCGAGACGCAATCGCTTCATGCTTGCCTGCAAGCTTATAGCCCGATTAAGAAATGCCTCAGGAACTAGGATATCGGTTCACACAGTCCGTAATCGCCTGAGGGCCGCTCGTCTACGATCACGACGTCCTTATGTGGGTATTCCATTAACACAAAATCACCGTGCATTACGTCTGAAATTGATTGTGACACTGTTGTTAGATAAACGGTTGATTTAAATGCAATAAATCAATATTTTCCGATGAAATTGTGAACAATTATTGGATACTAAATAAACATTTCGGGTAAGTTTTTGTTTTCGTATCATTCTACTCTTATTCAAAAACATAACCTGTTGTAACCCTACTGACTAAACTTTTTCTTCTGAGTATATATAATAATTATTATTCGAATACAGAACCAGCCAAGATAAGAACAGTGTGCATTTAATATTTACTTAGCTTGCGAAAAGTGAATCTGCATTTGCTACAAGTGTGGTCTGTAATCAGTCTAATCGATGAAAAAAATTAAGTTTAATAAAACCCAATTGCGGTAAGCGAGTCTTCGTTCGTGACAAGAGTAGAGTATGATCTGCCTGTACATCTGTTTCGTCATGTGAAAATCGGCTGATTCTGGGAAACGTTTCTAAAAGTTTCTTTATTATATACATAAAGTAGAACAAGCAAGCAGTCAATCATATAATATGAATACACTTAATTATACAGTACCCTGCTGGAGCCAAATAAGTTTGCATTCGAGACCTGTAGATCATGATTAAGACGAGAATTATATATTCGTGTTGTCAGTGGCATTCTGGTGAATTACTACTATCTCTATATATTGTATGTCATACAAAGTATTATGTTTAATAACAATCGATACCGCAAATATGTAAAACCAAACCTGCTAGCGACAAACGAGTCTTCCATCTCAATTATGTAGAACATGTTCAGCACCAAAATCCGGAAATCGGAGACCACTAAGTCCCATCTGAATCAGCACAATTGCATATGTACTTGTAAACGTATCTTTTGAACTATGTTTTTTTGTCATTCTTAGAAGTCATTTAATTCAATGTAGGACTTCCTATTTTATGCTTCACCCGATGTAGACATATTAAAAGTCGAAACACGTTGTGAAACTGGAGTTTGTCTTTTATTATGAATTAATATTATTGTTAAAAATATATAATCTTAATGTCTTTAATATCAAATTCCTTTACAGAAAGTACGTTCAATTAATGTATTTAAATAGAGCAAAAAGTATAAAAGTAGTCAATTACCTTGTTCACAAGAAGAGTCTGACTTGAAGACAAATATAGATGAGTCTCATATTTACACGTTTGTGTCACCAGGGAACAATCGACAGAGTAGCACCAAAATTCTATTAAAGGGGCACTCCCTACATCTACCAGAATATGTTCTTTAAACATAGGTAATCTGTTCAATGAACCTTAAATGATAAACATAATTTTAAGTAATCTGTAAAATGGTTCATTTTAGCACAAATTATTAGCATAGAGACCTTCTGTAAAATACCGCTATACTTATTAATTGTACAACAACTTGACATAGATTTAGTATGCTTTATGGTAATATACAACATATTTTTAAAAGCTGATTTTACCGGTGATAACTTGAATGTATACGGTAGCTTAAACATTTAGGTTAAACATTAAAACTTAACTTGAAAATATTATACGGAGTTGCAAACGAATATTCTGCACCTTCTTGCCTGTTTTATTTATATCAAAATAACCTTCAATTGATGTAAGCCATACAAACCAACCATCCAAGACACTCATATAAAACAACCCAACCATCATATGAAACAACACAACCATCACAGACACTCGATAAAAACAACCCAACCATCCATGAAACTCAATAAAACAACCCAACCATCACAGACACTCGATAAAAACAACGCAACCATCCATGACACTCGATAAAAACAAAACAACCATCCAAGACACTCGATAACAACAACACAACCATCCAAGACACTCGATAAAAACAACCCAACCATCCAAGACATTCGATCTAAAACAACCCAACCATCCAAGACACTTGATATAAACAACACAACCATCCAAGACACTCGATATAAAACAACACAACCATCCAAGACATTCGATCTAAAACAACCCAACCATCCAAGACACTTGATATTAACAACCCAACCATCCAAGACACTCTATAAAAACAACGCAACCATCCAAGACACTCGATAAAAACAACACAACCATCAAAGACACTCGATAAAAACAACACAACTATCCAAGACATTCCATATAAAACAACCCAACCATCCAAGACACTCGATTTAAACAACCTTCCAGTACCTTCAATATAAAACAACAGCCATCCAAGACACTCGATAAAGACAACACAACCATCCAAGACACTCGATAAAAACAACACAACTATCCAAGACACTCGATAAAAACAACCCAACCATCCAAGACATTCGATCTAAAACAACCCAACCATCCAAGACACTTGATATAAACAACACAACCATCCAAGACACTAGATATAAAACAACCCCACCATCCAAGACATTCGATCTAAAACAACCCAACCATCCAAGACACTTGATATTAACAACCCAACCATTCAATACATTCGATAAAAACAACCCAACCATCCAAGACACTCGATAAAAACAACAACCATCCAAGACACTCGATAAAAACAACACAACCATCAAAGACACTCGATAAAAACAACACAACTATCCAAGACATTCCATATAAAACAACCCAACCATCCAAGACACTCGATTTAAAACAACCTTCCAGTACCTTCAATATAAAACAACAACCATCCAAGACACTCGATAAAAACAAAACAACCATCCAAGACACTCGATAAAAACAACACAACTATCCAAGACATTCCATATAAAACAACCAAACCATCCAAGACACTCGATATAAAACAACCTTCCAGAACATTCAATATAAAACAACAACCATCCAAGAACACTCGATAAAAACAACACAACCATCCAAGACACTCGAAAAACAACACACAACCATCCAAGACACTCGATAAAAACAACACAACCATCAAAGACACTCGATAAAAACAACACAACCATCCAAGACACTCGATAAAAACAACACAACCATCAAAGACACTCGATAAAAACAGCACAACCATCCAAGACACTCGATAAAACAGAACCATCAAAGACACTCGAAAAAAACAACATAACTATCCAAGACATTCCATATTAAACAACCCAACCATCCAAGACACTCGATATAAAACAACCTTACAGTACATTCAATATAAAACAACAACCATCCAAGACACTCGATAAAAACAACACAACCATCAAAGACACTCGATAAAAACAACACAACTATCCAAGACATTCCATATAAAACAACCCAACCATCCAAGACACTCGATATAAAACAACCTTCCAGTACATTCAATATAAAACAACAACCATCCAAGACACTCATTATAAAACAACAACCATCCAAGACACTCTTTATAAAACAACAACCATCCAAGACACTCTTTATAAAACAACAACCATCCAAGACACTCTATATAAAACCACAACCGTTCAATACACTCGATATGAAACAACAAAGTCAAACAATGCCAAAAAGCAAATTCAGTGAATCTCGCCATATGGAACAAATTACTGAAAAAGAAGTGCAAAGTGTATTGGTCTGTTTCAGATTTTTTAAAAACAATTTTCAACCCCACAAAGAACTTTGATGAAAGTTAAATCAAATCAGTACTACTACCTATACAGAACTATTTGTGCCAGCAAAAACTGCTATACATAAGTTGATCTACCATTTCAACTAGTGTATACAATAACCAGCCTATACAATCAATGAAAATTACTAAGATGTGTAAAGAATACTTATATTGTGGCAATTGACCCCGACTCCGCTTCCAGTGTAGACTATGATCAGGCTGCACATCTGTGTTGTGAGGGGAGAACGGCTGAAACAGCATCAAGTCGTGTATCTGTAAGCATTATCTTGAAATTATGGTATGCACAACTTGAGTCCGTTACAATTTAGAATGAACACGGAGAACGCCTTTTGTTACAAGTATTAAAAGCAATAAAATAAACAGATCGCCAACTTGTTGCGAGGAAAGTCATAAATAATAAAATTATCTTCTATATTGCAAAACAAACATTTTATACTCACAACAAAAAAGACTCGAACACCTAGACGATGACAATTGTTGACTTCAGTGTCTTTCTATCATTCTGTGACTTAGTCTTCCAATTGTACAACAAAATCTAGAAAAAATAAACAAGCATTAAACTGTAGTCACTATACAGCCGTTTAAGGGTATGAGTGTCAAACTGTCACAAAATAAGCCCAACAATGAGGGATAACTCAGTATCTGGCAGTTCATAGGTTTTGTAAAACTTGACCAACAATTTGCTACGCAATAAACAGACATCGAAAGTATGCTTTTCTCGGGTATTTCAGGCAACTTTACAAAACGAAGTTCACTAATCTAATTTATACAATAATGCCTCCACGTGTTTTCCGTGTTATGTTAAAGAAACGATAAACTGTCTATTTGTTAAAGTCCTATGATCACTTTGAATTTACTGATGTAGTTACATAAATTTATCGATAGGATAATGATAGAACGATGTTTTATTCACTCTAAAACAATGTTGACATGTGCCTTTCTTATGTTATAAAGTTGTTTCTTCAAGAAAAGGAGTTGAAAGAAAGCCTTTTTTGTAGTATCCTTGACAAAAAAACCCCACTGCGCTATGTTTCTAATAGTATTATCTATTTAGAAGTCAAAGTTATGAATGTTTTTTGTACAAATGAAAGGTAATTGCGGTCAGTAAGACATCTTTCTTGATTAAATGAGAGCTACTTGTAAATGTGATCCTGGGACTTTAAATAAAGTACTACGCACATTCTAAAAGAGATTGACAGTTTTCGGCCTTCGTCGTTATATTTTCTATTTCAAGTTCGAATCCGCCCCCTAAATTTAGGCCAAATACGCTGTACGTTTACAGTAGATTACGCTGTTCAGATCTAATAGCAAACCAGTCCAAATTTAGATTTTTACGTAAATACAAAGTAGGAAAAAGTTGTGCTTTCTATGGGGTATCCATATATTTAAGAAAAAGACTTACGCAACAGGCGACAAAAAATGTACTGAGGGCCGCCATTAATGTTGTACGTAGAGTTTCCCATCAGTTTTTGCAAGCTCGGCACGACACGTTCTGCTGCATGTGCAAAATATGTCCTGTGCTCACGTGACTATTGCACATTTTATACAAAATTGTGCCAACTCTATTTCATTAAAGCATACAAAACAAATGAAAGCAAAGTCTGTATCTAGTATTGTACTTACTTGGCCATGCCTTGCAGCATATTCTGTACCTTTGTGTGAAATCCTGGCATCGGCAGAGTGTGTAGGGATCTGGCGAAGAGGTCTCGAATGATTCTTCGGTCCGCGTTACACACTTATAATCATTTAATATCACGTGATTCTTTTCCCGCCTGTCATGGCCGGTTGCACGGAAACCGGATTATCCAAGCGTTGCACAAGCGAAAACCTGATGTGAACATGGGCGTAACGTTTATAAAGTTAGGAGATTTTCTCAAAATATTTTAATAATGAATTCATTGCATTTTATTATTTTATGGTTTGAACCCAATAAATTATAAAAGTGTCTTTCAAAAGCACCCTTTCTTAAGTAACCAAAGTTTAAAATAGTTCCGGTAGTACAAATGCACAGTCGGTCAAGAGAATTAGTGTCCAGACTACATGATTCCATTCTACAAAATACTGTGATCAAAAGGGTAAAGAACTGAAATGATCGAACAAATCATATGGTACGCTCTCTCAATGCAAAACAAACGAAGTTTTAATTTTTGTCAGCGTAATTTGAGATGGGTTTAAGGGACACATTTACCAATACCAAACAATGTTACAGTTGTAATTATACATGTATTCTATGCATACCTCTCTCTACATGTGGAACCATTAATAAAAAAGTTCTGTAATTACATTTCGTGTTGCAATTACTTTATATTACTTTTCATATCCCAGAAAAATGCTTTACAGTGATAAAACAAGTGGGCCTTATATCGCTCACCTGGCTACCGTTGGTTATAAATGAGGTATCAATAGCAGAAAGGGTCAGTTTTGATCTGAGGGACATGATTTAATTATTCTTTTAAGATGTCAACTAGTCAATGATACATGCCAAATATCTAAGCTCTATGGCTTGAAGGTTCAGAAATAAAGATTTTAAAGTTTTTCTATTATAAGCTTTTGTAAAATCAAGAGACCCCAGGGCGGGATAGGTTTTGAGCCGGGGGTCAATATTTAAACAATTTTATTCGATGTTTACTAGGTAAAGTCATTTGTTAAATATCTAAGTTCTAGGCTTTGTGAATTTTTAAAGTGTTTCCTACTTAAGCCTTTGTAAAAACAAGTGACCCCTGGGCGGGGTCATTTTTGACCCGGGGGTCATAAACAATCTTGGTAGAGGTCCACTACACCACATGCTAAATACCTAAGCGCTATGCCTTCCTAGCCTTGAGAAGAAGATTTTTAAAGTTTTCCGCTTTCCGTTGCCATGGCAACCAGAGTTCTTCATGGAATGTAATTATTTGAACAACTTTTAGAGGGTTTCATTGCAGGAACGTTGACAGAAGTGGGCATTAACATACAATTTCACGTGTTGACATTATTATCTGTTAACATACAAATTAACGCATTATACAGTTATTTATCATGGTAATTGAGTGACTAACTAGTTAAATAACGTGATAATTAAGTGGTTATGTATTGGCAGAAGTATGCCGCCATAGATCTGCGATATAGATCTGCATTTTCGAAAACAGATATACCTGCATTCTAAATACAAATCCGATGTCGATATACGATCTAGATTGTCATTTTTTACATTTTGAAAACAGGTCAATTAGGAAACAGAAATAACTTTTAATCCATTTTTAAGCCAAGATCGCAAACACAGCCCCCATGCGTTTCGGCTAGTCGATCTACTTCGCGGGCGAAAGGATAAGCCTATGGCTGTTCACAAGCAATATGTATGTTTTGCTATATTCCTATTTAGTTATTATAACTGTGATAGTAAAATCAACAGTATTTTCAGAAACATTCCGCATAAAGCAGGAGCATTTGAATAAACATTTAGTTGGACATGTTTTGTTTGAAACGATAGTTCCAGGACTGCACACTTGCGTATATGACTGTATGTTTTTGGGTGCGTGCGAATCTATCAATTACATATCAGTGAATAGCTCGTGCGAAATGAACGATATAAGCAGTGACGTTGCTTTCCTAGGAGAACTAGTGACGGAACAAGGAACGATCTTTGCTGATATAACAGAGTTCCCGCAGGTAATGTTTTTAACATCTCGGCAAAGTTGTTTATCTTGTCTGTTAAAACATCTCGGCAAAGTTGTTTATCTTTTCTCTAAAACATCTCGGTAAAGTTGTTTCTGTTAAAACAGCTCGGCAAAGTTGTTTCTGTTAAAACAGCTCGGTAAAGTTGTTTCTGTTAAAACATCTCGGTAAAGTTGTTTCGTTAAAACAGCAAAGTTGTTTACCTTAAAGATGAAGCCTAATCTTAAGTACAATTTTACACATATTTATATAAAATCAGATATGATTTGCTTGCAATGATGAAAATACAATTAATTTCACATAAAAATATCATAAAACAAAATCATTGGTTTTTAAGTTTCACAAACGTTCCTATCCCCTTTTAGACAGATGGTTTCCGTCCTAAAATATCTGTGAACGACATGGATATGATAGATATCAGTTATTTCTTAGATACATAGCACTATTTTAATTATTTCTTATGACTCAAAGTTAGAGAATCATACCAAGATATGTTGTTTAAACGCATATTTGTCTATCTTCCAACTTTTAAAAAGGTATTAAATTTACTGTTTCAACAAGTATTTTTTAAACGTTCCGCATCGCTTTAATCCACACATATGAATTGACTTTCAGTTACTGAAATAGTCTATGTCTTGCAATGGACACTTTTCCCCATGCTAGAGAGTAAATGGACTGCTCTTAACATTACCGGATTTCTGTTTGTAGTTGACAGACAGATACAAATTTCGCTTGGAATTTTAGCTTCACCTGCAGACTGGTGTCACTTTTTCTAATGTTCATCGTCATCAATTGCCCGAATACTAAGACTTAAAACATAATGCCAGAAGAAGATAGGAGAGAGCCAAAATGATTGCCTGCCGCTTTCGACAGTTGGTTGTTGCAAATATCTAAATCATAGGTGACGTAACAATCTTTGGGTTCGTAAACTCATAAATAGGCTAATGGTCATTTGCAAGCCTGCTACATGCAAAGCTTGTGGACCATCGACCAAACGTTTTTTTCCTCTCCATTTATTGGTTTATTTTTTAATCACCTGTGCACAGCATACGCCTTGTGCGTTGTTGCAGTCGTTCGTGTCCGTCGTCAATATTTTCCTTCTAATGGCACCCTCTCTACCCAAAACAAGTCAATTAAACCAAGCTTTACAGAAATGTTATATTAAATTTGTTTAAAAAAATTAAATCCGTTTAGAACTTTATTTGAACAGCAACAAGAAAGAAATTTTATCAACATACGTTAGTTTGTCCAATAAAGTAAAATACAGTACGATAGTTTTATTCAAAACACTTTAGAACTAACATTTTACAACTTTAAACTTTTCCTCAATAAGATAAATAAATAGTTTAATGGTCAAGGCAGTCTAAAGGACCGCTATATCCCCGCCGCAAATAGGAACATTGAACGAATTAATGTTACTGAGTGTGGTTTTCTCTCAGAATCATTTTAATGAGGTGCACATTTGGCCAGGGTTTCATTCAAATCCATTAAGCGGTTTAGGAGATATTGAGCGGACACAACTTCAAGACATAATTCTTTGACCTTTAGTCGTCTTGTTGTTCTTGAGCAAGTGTGACCGGATCATTGGTTCTATGTATCATCTGGATGAGGTGATCATTTGACTGGAGTTTTATTAAAATCCTCAAAGAGTTGAGGAGATCTTTGACCTTAAGTTGTGTCGACGTGGCCAGATCATGGGTTCTGTACGTCAATTTGATGAGGTAAACTAAACGTTTTACTACAGTTTCATGAAAATCTTTCAAATGTTTGGGGAGTTGGAGCAGACAGGAAATTCAAGACTCAAACATTTTGACCCAAAGTTGTGACCTTAACCCAACATGACCGATCATGGGTTTTGCTCATCGTCTTGATCAGGTGTACATTTGACCTGAGTTCATCAAAGTCTTTCTTCAAGGGGTTAAGGAAATATGGAGCGGACATGGATTTCAAGATGCAAACATGTTACCTTAAGTTGTGACCTTGACCTTCAGCCATTGTGACCAGCTCTTAAAATCTGTACATTGTCTTGGTGAAGGGAACATTTGACCTGAGTTTCAACAAAATCCTTCAAGGGGTTAAGGAGATACAGAGCGGACAGGAAATGTTACGAACGGAAGGACCGACGGAAGGACCATTCTTATACCCCCTCCCGCTACACTAACAATGTCACCATATTTTTATCATGTGACATAATTTATTTGGACCCGTAACAAATCTTACCTATTCTATGAAGATGAACTTTCTGTTAAAGTTGATAAACACTTGGTAAAAATGCAGTAAATGCTTTTTTATAAAGTAAAAATGCATTTTTAAAATATTTTATCAAATGAACTTTGTCACTTAATTTCTAATTAACTATTGTAAGACCAACTTTCTCACAATTTATTTTGTGAAAATCTTATAGAATACACGTCTACACATTCGTCACTTACCTGTTTATCTTCTTTTTTTGATATGTTTTGCTTGACCCAAATTATGCCAGCAAACCAGAAAAGCTAACCGAGACCCGAAAAAGGGTCCTGGGCGGGAGAGTGGTATCAAACGGAGTAATCAAAAACATGATATTTGAAGTATTTTTTATGCTCTCTGGACTTTATTTATAACTCCGACCATTATGTGATGTTTCAACTTATTTCCATGGTTTTGAGTTATGCTTCGGAAGATATCATCCGATCCCATATACAGAAACAAATAAACAAATAGTTACCAACATGGGCAGGAAAACGGTTGTCAATATGCATTGCTGCAATTGTCTTTGCTTGGGCACACTTAAATCAAACATTCACACAAAGTTTTGAATGTGGCATATATAGTCTTCATGAAAATACAGACGGATATGGACAATGACCAACGACAAAAGCTCACCATTGCATTCCTTATAAACCAAAGGGGAGTCATGTCTTAAGATAGACAGCATAGACGAGCACATAGCTGTTGAAAAGACATCTTCTTTACCGGTTACAATAGTTTAAGCCCGACATCACAATTTAAATAAAGTCTGCGTTTTTTCACTGCGATCAAAAAAGCTGCTGTTTCCCACGGGATTGTCTGCTAATTTCACAGTTCGAGAGGTTTGAATTATAAATAATATATATGAAATGCCACAGATAATGAGATTACACATGCAGGAATGAACTATTTTTCTTTTTAAAAAATACAAATTTGAAAACAATCGGTCATGCCAATGGATGTTCACATTTTCGAATAAACAACACACATGTTCAGTCCTTGCAGATGAAAACATAACAAGTTTCAATTCATTTTTGGTTCATAAGTTAGCATACCACATTTCAAACACTGCAGATAATTTAACTGTGCTATGTGCGAATAACAACTGTAAACATGCGCTTTGGGAAAGTAGTGCAAGACAGACCAGATCAATCTTTTGTTTGAATGTCGCATACGATAAGAACATATTACAAAAAAAATCAGTACATACAACTTTAAACGACTGCAGAAAGGTCTATAGCTTACGGGCTGCATTACACAATTTTTTTCTGTTTTAGAAATTACTGCGCTGTTAGCTGATTACGGAAGATAATCATATGCATATCACGGAAAAGTACGGATATTTACGGAAATTTACGGAAACGTACGGAATTCGATATAAGAGTTTGTAGTTTGATTTTCAAATTTCTGATGTTATTTCATGACAACTTTCTTATTTACGAACGATTACATATATATTTACCTAAAAATAAATTTCTTTAAAAAAAGGAAACAATTTACGTACATTCCCGAGAAGGAACTCACGTGATCAAAATCACCCGCCATTTATCGAGGACGCTGCATGTCAACGGCCAGTGAACGGTTTCACCGATAATAACTACAAGGTAACCAAGAATCATTTTTGGTTTTCCCTGTTATACACATTGTACAGTACTGTATTTATATTTCATTGTTGGTATTGCTTTGTTTATTTCTGTTTCAAGGTCTTGTCCTTGGTACACAATAATTTTCGATCCACATCATCAGATATCGCTTGAAGTTGAACAAAGCGCAGATTAAATAATTTTTATTGTTCTCTCAAACAATTGATATTGTTGACCATGTGATTTTTTTTTCATTTAACGTACGTTTTATAATAAAACAAACTTCCCTGCCACCCGTATATTTGTGAATCATTCATTCTGTGTCATATACTAAATTTCGCCCTATGCACATTTCGACCCGCGCTTTATGTAAGGTTCAGCGTAAATCACGAAGGTCAAAAGTTGTTTTTAGGGGAGTTAATCTATAGGCCCCAGGCCTTCAGCGCTCACAGCGCTTTGATTATGAAATGCAACTTTAGACAAGCGAAATAAAAGTTATGAAGGAACGCGTTTGAATACGGCAGTTCCTTAAAAGACTCCTTCCCATTCTTCAAGACCGTTTAACATTTGGCTTGTTCCATACAAGTGTTATTTTACATGATAAAGAGAGATCATTTAAATGAGACAAGGTAGTGTTAAGGTAATTCAACATCGCACTTTATAGCTATGTAATTATCTTTCGGACAAGCATAACTTCAAACAATAAAGGGAGATAATTACAAATTGGGGTTCTTATGGTACTTAGTTACTTCCTCTTAATGTCATATGTACTTGTGTGCAATACCTCAAACAAGCATATTACATAAAAGTAGATAATTTAATCAAAAGGGCCATAATGGCCCTTTATTACCTGAGTATCATTGTACCTTTAAAAACTATGCCAAAGGTCAAGGTCAAAGTCAGCTGAGATCAAAGTTAAAATCTGCATTCAAAACTATACATATGGTTCAATTTTCAAAAACAGGAAACTAGGTCAGTATGTAAAGGCAATGTCAGCCAATGTCGAAGTTGAAATATACATACAAAACATTACATGGTCTAAATTGCATTGACGTAGACTCAACAACTAGAAGTAGGTTAGTGGGTCAAGGTCAATGTCAGCCAAGGTCAAAGTTGAAATCTGCGTGCAAAACTATCCATATAGTTCATTGCTGTGGCTTAAAAAACAAGAACGTATGTCAGTAGGTCAATTGATCCCGGGTCGGCGCCAATTTGGACCAAAGGGGTTTGTTTGAACAATCTCGGTACAGGACTACTTGGCAATGCTACAAGCCAAATAACTAAGCTCAGGGCCTTGTCGTTTGAGACAAGATGATTTTAAAAGATTTTCCTATATATCTCAATGTAAAATGAAATAAGGTCGAGGCAGGGTCGATTTGAATAATCTTGGTAGAGGACGACCAGGCAATGCTATCTGCTAAATATCTTAGCCCTTTTGGTTTGAGACAAAAATGTTTATAAGGTTTCCTTATATAATCCTGTGTAAAAACCGGTGACCCCGGGGCGGGGTCAATTTTGACCCGGCGCTCATGATTTGAACACACTTGGTAGAGGTCCACTACACAAAGCCACATTCCAAATATCTAAGCTCTAGACTTTGCGGTTTTTGACACGAATGTTTTTGTAGTTTTCCCTATATCCTTTGGACAGCCGGCATATTTTGATACACATTTGGCAGACACGCATGTGGTTTTGTAAACACTGCATATATCATTATACTACTTTCGGTTTCACCGCATTTGCTATATACGTCAGCAAACAGACTGAGCTTTAACATGAAAGTAGGATTGCCATTGGTCTACGTACAGAGGTAACGCGCATGGGTCACCCTGTCTTTTAACATGCGCATGGACTTTTTTATTTTGATTATGAGAGTCCGATTTTAAGTGTTCTCTTAAGAAGTCAATACACCCACCCCGTTAAAACTCTATTACAATGAAAGTTACGTCTCGACGACATCTGGTTTTTTTGTCCACTCAACGTCCGTTATAGGCTGTTAATGATTTGTTAAGGTTTTTCTAATGGCCACTATCAAAACACACTAAACTTAACATAAGATCTACACGTTAACCGACTAGGGCAAAATTTAAAGACATTCACCGCTAATAAAAATAATTCGTTTTTTGTTGCCCTACCCCCACTTTAGAAATACTGACCATATTAAAAAGACCATAAAAAGTTAAAATAGGATGTTTGCAAGTATCTATATACATTTAAAAAAAATTCCAGGTTCAAAAAAGACTATAAGCAATGTAGAATACAAAACATGAATTATAATTCTACAAGCTTAACAGGTAACAAAAAATAGCAAAAGCCAAAAACTAGGGTATACAATTTCCTAATTTTGACACGAGACATATCACACATGTACAAATACACGGCTTTAGCAAAAGATTCGGAGTAGGGCCATCACTATGATTATAAAACTTTTATAAGTAGTATAGAATTGAAATATAAGAAAAAAAAAAATGTTTTACCGTCTACTTTTTGAGATATTCAACTTTTAAAAATGAGCACGGTCAATTTTGTTTTTCAAGTAACTGTACAGCTGATAAAACCAAGGAAAATTAAGATACAGTTCTCAAACTTGTAAAAGGCTTAATTTTCAGTTATTCAGTCTGATAACAAAAAGAAAAAATAACGAAAAAAGTTTGGCTCCTTCGGGGTTGAACTCAGGACCTCTTGATCTCAAAGCAGACGCTCTAACCACTGCACCACAGTACAAAATAGGTACTGCTATAAAATCCAAAGTATTCCAAATGATCCTTAAACAGGAAGTACTCATTACACATCCACTACCTTAAGTTTTTTTCCACTGAGGAGTCAAAACACATGCATTTTGCATGGTTATCAATTCGAATGAAGTGTTCGAGTTTGGATATAACTGACCATTAGGAAGTTAGTTTGTTTCTTTCTATATTGTTATATATTATACTTGTAGACTCTTTATATTAAATCGCTACCTATGATAACCCCTATTTAATAATAAAATGAATGTTCTCAAGTCTTAATATTTCACTGTATCGTAGGTATTTGATTCATGATCTTTAGTTTCTCATGCTTATTATCTGTGTTACTGCATCTATTCAAAATCGTTTAAAATGTTACTGCGTCTCTCTTATAGCGTTACAGAATCTCACCAAAGTCAACAAAACTAACCAGATGTCGTCGATAACATAGTTTTAACAGGGTGATAGTTGCACTTTATGTTCTGCACCCGAAACAAGACATTTATTTTTGCTTAAAACATGACTGTAACATTAAAACAGATAGCTTCTAGAGTTTGTAACACTGTTACAGTAGTTTGGACGCTGTTGCATATCCAAACATTGAGAAATAAAAAAGCCTGCCCCAAATACCAATTTTATAGCAAGTACAATCACATTCAATCGGCTAAACTTTATAGGTTGCAAGTTACACCGAAGAGAAGACATTAACAATTTAACACACTAAAAGCCATGTGTCAGACCGATGAATATTTGTGCGAATCAAATGTCGCATCTAGATTAAACGATTAGCAGGAAGCAAACTATAATATGCACATAACATGATCGGTACAAAAGGTAATCTGAAGTATATATTATCTTTCCATTTAACATGCTGTTGTAAGATAATATTGACATGCAGTCAATCATTGACACCTATATGGAGAGAAACTGTCACAATTGTCTGTAACCGGCGTCGAGTGGACATGGTAACCTGATGTCGTTGAGATGTAACTCCAATTAATTGTAACAGAGTTTAAACGGGTTGATACCTGGAATTGAGCACGACCTGTCGGCTGTATGCCTATGAAAAGTATTTGCAGGCGGCCTAAACACAAATCCCACAGTGTCCGGCAAGTGAACGAGGGTAAACTGAAAAAATTCAAACCTGGTAAAATCGTATCCAGGATCGTTTTCGAGGTTGTCTAAAAAGTCAGCATTTGCCTCCGGTGTCTGATTTTTTAATATTCAGGAGCTGTCTGCATAGTCTTTAAATTCATACAGACAAAACGTGTTTCATACGATAAATGTTGCTTCAATAGAAGCCCAAACCTGTCCTAACCCGCGTATACGGTTTATTACGATACGGATGTCGAAAGGATATAAGCCTATGTAAATCAATGACCAAAATGGGGTCATGGTTTAAACAATCCTGGTAGAGGTCCATTAGGCAATGCTAAATGTCATATATCTAAGTTCAAGGCCTTATGGTTTCAGTGAAGAAGATTCTTTAACAAGTTTTTATTATAGAAATCTATGTAAAATCAATTGACCCCTAGTTTGGAGTGAATTTTGACCCAGGGGTCATGATTTGAACAGTCTTGGTAGAGGTCCACCAGACAATGCTACGTGCCAAATATTTAAGCTCTATGCCTTCTGGTGTTAAGAGGATTTTAAAAGTTTTTTCTCCCCGTTGTCATGGCAACCAGAATCCAGAATCCACCAAAGTGCCCAGGTGAGCTAAAAAGGGGGAAAGCTAGAGTTATGGTTCTCAATAACTACCTATCAATGACATCTATCAATGTGTGAAGTATCAACTCAGTCCCTTCAATACTTTTCTGAATAATGCTCCCGAAAAAAATATCCGGACGGACGGCCGTTCTCACGGATGGATACTTAAGGGACACTTCTTTTGTTAAAAAGGCCACATAAAAGTAAGAAAGTGCCACTTAAAAAGTGCTTTTCTCGTGGAATGAAGGTAATATAATAACCCTTAATTTGTTGGGGTAGACAGACGGACGGACGGACGGGCGAACGGACGGTCAAAGCGTTGACTATAGGAGGGAGAGATTCACTACGTTAATCGTTCCGTACGTATTCAAACAAGGAACAGCAAAATTCATCATGTAATTAAACTAAACTGAAACCGTTAAGAACATTGTCAGACATCAGGTCCCTTCGATTTTTTTGCTGCATATAATCATACACGTTTATACATTTAATAACAGTAAACGTTTGTGCATCATTTAGCTGGATAAAAATAAAACTTCAACAATCATTATTATAATGAAGGGTATGCCTACTTCGGAGACGATGACGGAAATTGCTTAGAACTTTAATATGTTTCATAAGCACACCGATGAATTGCACCCGGATGCCAACCTTTTTGCATTTACTCTTTCCTAACAAAGAATCCTCGTAGTTCTTATTTGTATAGTTGTAATTTGTCTACAAATATAGGAAAGGTCACAAGTGACGAAGACCCTTTAGATTTGTAATACAGCTTACCTGCAGTCACGTGCAATTATTTCAATATCTTCTTATGAATTTTTTTTATCACTGAACGTGTTTAAATACATTCTTGTAAAAAAACAAAACAACCCACTTCGTCAAAACATATCACCTTACGCTACATTATCAAAGACAATATGTAAACTTCTATCTATGTTGGTGATTTTTTGTGACATTTTAATTTGAATGTGGGTTTATGGTTCATGAGTTACAGAGTGGACACAAAATATGGTCATATACCTTTGATCCTTTAGTATGACCTTGACATTGAACGTAGACAGCTGAAACACAATTGGAACATTGGTCCTGCATGTCATCTTATTGAAAGTCATCTCATTTTCCATTGAAAGTCCACCCATAGAAATGGGAGATACAGTTCCATGATCTTTGATCCGTAAGTGTTACCTTGACCATGATTGTAAACATGATAGAAGCATCTCCACCAAAATTTCACCAAAATTATTTAAGATGAGTAGTTGACCCATCACAACGTCTTAAGAATATGTTATTCAAGTCTTATGAAATTCTTTCAAAGGATTCAGGAGATATTGGGCGGACACAAGGAACCTAATGTCTTCCAATGACCTTGATCTGGTAGTGTTGGAACTTAAGTTCTGTACGTTGTTTTCATGTGATGAACATTTGTCCCAAGATCCTTGAAGTTGTTTAAGAGATATGGAGAGGGTACGAAAAGCAAAACGCCGACAGACGACAAGCTGACATCTAATATTTTTCCCGTGCTTATAATAAATTGTTGGCGAGCAGTACGTTTTAGAAAAACTATATGGGGCCCATGGGGCTTTCCCCGGACACGGATTCGAACATGACATTCAATTAATTTCAAGGTGATACAAACTTTGAGATGATTAATATAGCGCCATTCCGCTACATTAGCAACCCTACGTGCTTGGTTAGCCAATGAGAAATCGTATTAATATCTTCTAACGATATGGGACTATTAACTAATGTAATATTAAAAACATAATTTCTTAATGGTTGCTGTATTGATTGTGCCTGTGGAAATCTGGCTGATTATTTAACCTTTTCATACACATTTGCCTAGGTTTAGCATTGTTCTTTAAAAAGCTATTCATGTAAAATTTGTCTGCACTTTAAAAAAAAAGATATGATTGTAATATGCATAAAAGCAGTGTAGACAAATTTCTTGAAAAAGGCAGTATTGCCGAAACTTTGAATTAAAGAGTTGTTTTAAACAGAAAAACAGTTAATATAAATGTACTTATTATTCCCTGAGGAATATTTGAAACAATATCTTAAAAAAGTTATTTATTTTACAATTAAATATTATTATTATTATTATTATTTATTATCTATAATCTGTAATACAAATGACCATACCATAAATAGACAATTGCCAAAATACCATATTCCTTATAACATATATTTATTCAAGAAATGTTTCTTTACTTTAAATTGGCCCTGGCCAAGTATTTGTACAATTATGGTAAAAAAGTATTTGCATCCATGTTATTTTTCTGGTTCTCTAATCGTGAACTGAAGTTAATTTCTGAAAATTGTCATGAAGACGTGATGGACACTTATTATAAAATATTTCGTGGGCGTGATTTAGTCCTAATTGTTTGACTGTATCATCTACTCTAAACATACCCAGTTTTGCAAAATCTTGATCTGTAAGTGATGTTCTTAGAGAATAGTCGTGAATAAAACTGATGACTTTATTATGACATATTTGAAGTCTTGGTTTTAGCCTAATAGATAAACCATTATACCAAGAATAGTAAAAAGGATTACATTAGGTTTTAGGGAGGCTTTTATCAAGCACATTATTTTGCCTATAAAGACATTTTAGTCTTGAATTAACTTTCTTGAATACCTCTTTTACAGTTGATTCCTCGGACATGTCATTATCGATTACCTGACCTGAATATTTTACTCTCTTTTGAGAGTTAATAATATTACGATTGCATGTTACTGTAAACGACTTGAAACGTTTAAACGTGCGCACCATAAACCGGTTTAAGCTCCCCAGTGGTGTTTTGGGGTTGGTGTTGGGGGGGGGGGGGCTCTCCAGTGGGGTTTTTTCCCCTGACCGTTTCCAGGCGGGGCCCCACTGTTTCCTTTAATTGTTCGTTTTGTCCTCGTGTGTTTGCTTTGTATGCTAGGGGGGGGGGGGGGGGGGGGGGGGGGGGGGGGGGGGGGGGGGGGGGGGGGGGGGGGGGGGGGGGGGGGGGGGGGGGGGGGGGGGGGGGGGGGGGGGGGGGGGGTGGGGGGGGGGGGGGGGTTTTTTTGGGGGGGTGGGTTTTTGGTGGGTGGGGGTGTACGGGGGGGGGGGGGGGGGGGGGGGGGGGGGGGGGGGGGGGGGGGGGGGGGGGGGGGGGGGGGGGGGGGGGGGGGGGGGGGGGGGGGGGGGGGGGGGGGGGGGGGGGGGGTGGTGGGGGGGGGGGGGGTTTTTTTGGGGGGGTGGGTTTTGGACTTGACATTCTTTTAAGTTTTTGACTTTCTTAAGTTTATGAGTATACACTCTGTTTACCAAAATGAAGGGAATTGTTATCAATGAGTCATTAATTACAGGACTGAAGTTCAAGACCTAACCTACTGGCAATACAATCCAGTTTTTGTGAGAGAAAATTTGCGTATAATAACAATTTACAGTCTTTACTTTACTAATATGCATATCATTTACATAAGATAAAAAAGGAGTACATCAATGATACCTCTGGCGTCTAAAACATGAAAACTTTGTTAACTGTACGAGTTAAAGAGAAATTCAATAAAACATTGAGAAACAAATAAAACAGTGTACGTATTAACTCAATATTACAATTTCATCAACACACAGTAACATGAACAAAATCTCTGAAATCTCATTAATTTTTCAGACTGTCTGTTACTGATAAGCCGTTAAATACGTGTTCATTTGTAGTCATTAAAATTTCACGCTGCTCAGCTGGAAAAAGAAAAAGGTTATTTGCTATGCAACCATAACAAGAGTTATAAACAAAACATGTTTACAACAAATACGAATGCGTATTCCTACTAATATGGCGACCATATAGCGAGACAGCATGTCTATTTCTTTTTTCTATTATCATTTTTTGTTTAAAGATATTATAGCACGATTTAATTCTAATTAATGTGTCACTATATGGTGATAATATATTATTTTGAACATAATTTACATTTGCGTTTAATCAATTGAATATGTTTGTTAACAGGGTTTATGTTTTGATGCGTGTAGGAACATACATGTATATTTAAGCGATCACATGAGAGGATTTTGAAGCTGATGTCTTGTATTAAGGCATGGTAAATAAATATATTCAAGTTTCGTAATTCTGATACATTGTTACTTGTAAGCACAGTTGAATGAACTTAAACATACTTGGAAACTTCAAATAATATGTTTTATGTAGTTGGCCCTAATTTCTTGGTAAAAAGGACAAATAATGACGAAATGACATTCGTCTTCTTACTGATTACACTGTTACACCTTCTGAGCGGTGTTTTATAAAGCAATAACTTTAGATAAAGTTTGACATGGCTTATATAACCTTTAACCAAACGCACATATTATTCCATTTACAGACCATGGCCGGCGGCTGTGCGGATCACACATGTGGATTTAATGAACGTTGTTATCCAGTTGGAAGCAGCTACTTTTGTGCTGGCATAGGTAACTACACTCTCTAAATAAAGCCCAAATCTCGGCGACTACTGTAACCTACCAGTACCAGCTAAACTCAATAGTCTATAAATAAAACGTTTAACTTTCCATAGAGATTTGTTTTTACTGTTTTGAAATTCTTTTTCTATTGGCTCAAATTTGCTCGGATGAGAAACAAACCAAAGCTCATTTAATTTATGAATTTCTAAAAATAAACCCTAGACAAATAAGCAACTGAAAAAAAATATGTATGATATTTTGAAACAGTAACTGAATTGGAAAAATATATATAGCATTTTGAAACAGTAACTGAATTGAAACAATATGTATATAAAGCATTTTGAAACACCAAGAAGAAAGATAAGGAACGATATTTATCAAACTTATTTTGAATCCTGGTGCATTCTAGACTGTGGTACTCCACCACCCATCAACAACGGTAAGCTTAGCCTTGACTCCTCGTCAACAGCTCTTGGAGCAACTGCGTCCGTGATATGTAACTCTGGATATGCACCTCAAGCTCCGTCAACCGTTTGCATGGCGTCGGGAAAATGGGAGGAAGCAACATGTCTCGGATGTAAGTTACTTATTTGATATGATTGTGAAGTTTGTTATAGAATTTGAATTTACTGTCAATCAGTTTTGTCATATGGACGTAAGTATGACTGTTCTTTAGGTCAAGATAAATTGCTTTTATACTCTCAGCAAAGATTGATAAGGTAACTTTTGTACTTTGCTTCCGTACTCGAAATAGTTAAGGAAATTGATAAGCTAACATACCAAATAAGGATTAAGCAGTTAACGTTAAACGGGGTAGACACTTAATTTGTTTCTTCATTTGAAATATATAGCTTATTATAGAAACAGTTACAGGATATGTACATGGCATTTACCAATTACAGTACCCTCGTGCTAGCCATTTCTCTGGGCTAAATTATTCGAAACAGTGTAAACTAAGGCTACAATTTGTTTTTGTTGGTGGTATGAGATCCCATGTTCTTCACACATCTTAATAGAAGACCTAAAATATAAAGGACTGTTGAGATAAAGTGCAATTTGTTATATCCTTTCGAAAGGTTTTACGCATGTGCTTGCAATCTTGATAGGACAGGATTTGAAAAGGTCGAATTAGAACCAAATCGTAAATCATCAGTGAAAAGAAACTGCCCAAATGCTCAGGAGTTAGTAGCCCGTCTATTTGTCACTCATAGGATCGTTTACATTTTTGACCACCGTACGAGAATTAGAAATGGAATGATTACATTACCTTACTAATGGTGACACCTACATGTATATATTCTATTGACTTTATATACCAATAACTCAAATCAATGTCATTGTATATTCTATTGACTTTATATACCAATAACTCAAATCAATGTCATCGTAGGCCACTGCTAAGGCAGTCACAAAAACTGTTTGAAATGCTTATTGTTATCTTTAAAGTTATAATGCCAGCTCATCTGCTCAAGTAAGATGCGTTAAACACAATAAATGCTTTGAAAAGATGAAATAAGCATCTTATACTGATTACCCTTATTTGCAGATAAAAATGAAAAAAAAATTAAAAATATATTTCAAATTTTGAATAGAAAAATCAGAAACGAGTTTTACTGTATTGTAAAAAAAAAAAATACTTTTATACAGATTTAGATATTTTGGTTATAATTTGATTCCATATATTTTCTTCTAAGAGAATAAATCAGTGAAACAAGTACCTTTTAAAATATATATTTGATACTTACTGTAGAAGGAAAATAACGCTTAAAGAAATATGTTAAAGTAAAGCGGCTTTTTATTTCGCTTAGAACCTTCTTGCTTAAGCCATATAAAAATGGGGATGTCTAAATCTCCAAGTATACTAACAAAAGATTTTAAGAGATTTTGCATACGGCAGGAACAAGATCAGAAAATTAATGGTCCGCATTAAGCTGTTAAGTTTTGATCACTTTCAATGTCAGTGTACAAAAATAGCACTTACAATGCAAATTGTTTTATCAACTAAATAATTACATAATAATTTGACTGGAAAACTGTGGTGCCAATTTTCTTGACATATCTTGTTTGTATCGACCGATTAAATTTGATCTTATCATGGTTTTATTCGTATGGGTCCGGTATATGAGTTATGTGTACCCAAATGCATTGTTCAAGAGCTATAGAGCCTTTAAAGCAAACCAATTAAAATCAAAAATTGAAAAAATTATGCTTAAAATGTATACCCACGTACCACATTAAAATCTCCTTTCCCATCACGAGTTTTCAAAATACACATGTTTTTCAGATGCACTGATTGGTGAACCGTGTTGGTTGGCAAGTGACTGCAAGGATCCAAATGCTCGTTGTGTTATTAGGTATAATAATCAACCGGATTCAGGCGTTTGTATGTGCAATCAGTATTTCAGCTTTGATACTACAACCGGATATTGCGGTCAGAGTAAGTTTGGACTATATCTTGAAATATGGAAGAAACAACGTTATACTTAATGTATATTATGATGGGATTAATTTAAATAAACCTCAAAACAGGTTTTATTCAAATAATTGAAAAGGTTGCAACAAATCCATACAGTTTCAACTAAACTTTCCAACAAACTTCGGTCAAATTAGCATACAATTACGTGTTGTAGTTCCGTAAAACATCCATAAATTTTTGTTCTTGGGATGATAGCGATTAATTATAAAACGTCGCTATATTGACACACAGTGAGTAAACAAAACATTTCCCGATATGTGTTCTTCTTCAAAAAAACTTCTGTTCGTTCAAGATTGTTTACAGTCCCGGCCGACCCTGGGAATCCTCGCAGTGTAAACTTGTCAAGACCCCAGTATGACTTCCATGCATACTTGTACTTAACAAAATTTGAAAAGTTAAGGAGTTTTGTTTTACCCGACTGCAATGCCTAGTCAGTTTTGTCCAAAGATTATGTTTATTAAGCCAAAAATTGTGTAAAATGCCAGTAGCAAAAGATATGTGTGCTTGCGCTTGAAACACTTATTTATTTATTTTTTATTTTACAAACAGTTAGCTCATTGTTAACGTTTTGAGAAAATATTCTGCCGGTTGTAGGGAATCTCCTTTTAACTTCAATGTTTTGTTTTCTTCCGCTAGATCTAAACGTATTTTTCAAAATAAAAAACTGTCCTAGGTTTAAACAATGGCGTAAAAGTTGCGAATCTTGAAAAGTTTCCGCAGCTAACTGAGTAAGGGTTAAAACTTGGTAAAAGACAGTGAAAGCAACACAATTATAGAATATATTCTAGGATGAGATAAATGCCATAACGTGTGTATGCTGCTTCTAGGATGTGTGGAAAAAGTTTATGATAGATCTGCTTGTATCAAAGTTATATTACGCTTCAAAATGTCATATCGAGTTATGGTCAAGAATCGCGCCAGAAACACAATAGATCATTTAAAAGCATGTAAGAAATGAATTTTACAAAGTGGTTTCTCTTACCGAAACATATAAATCAAAATATAGAGAACAGAAAAGGCGATTTTTAATTTTTGACTAGGTTAGTCATAACGTTAGTTAAATGTTTTCTCTATAATCAATGGGAATAAAGCTTCTGCACATAGTCATATAGTTTAGTTTTAACTTTGACAATATTTATTTTTCCAGGAGTCTAAATACGACTCACTCGTTTCTTTTTTAAATCATGATGGTCACTTTGAAGGGTAATATCACTTTTTTTTTTTTTTTTTTTTTTTTTTTTTTTTTTTTTTTTTTTTTTTTTTTTTTTTTTTTTTTTTTTTTTTTTTTTTTTTTTTTTTTTTTTTTTTTTTTTTTTTTTTTGTTTGTGTGTGTGTTTTTGTGTTTTTTTTTTTTTTGGTGGTTTTTTTTTTTTTGTTTTGGGGGGTTTTTTTGGGGGGGTTTTTTTTTTTTGTTGGGTTTTTTTTTTTTTTTTTTTTTTTTTTTTTTAACAGTTACGTTTTGTAAACTTTGTAGTCTGTTCATCCTACACATCAGAATTTGAAGTACAAGAAGAGTGGTTTTATTCTTTCAACATTGAAGATTCGGCACAGATGTCGTTTGAGTCGTGCAAGGAAGATTGCATAGAAAGGGAAAATTGCTTAGGGATGCTTTATGGCGACATCGAAGACAGATGCGTCACGAAACTTCTGACTTTACAGCAGTTTAGGGACGTCTACGGAGTCGGCCGGACCGATGTTACAAACTTTGTCTTTTATGAACGAAAGTGTCTGTGATTTGTGTCTCACTTATATACCAAATACATAACAACATATAGACAGTCATAATG
>JAFMSR010000006.1:25400411-25736809 GCA_022818135.1 Saxidomus purpurata
GAATGAGACAGAAGTCGCATGGTGGCAGGTCTGGGGAATAAGGAGGATGTGAAAGCACAGTAACTTTCTCTTATTGCAAAAATGTTGTTACTATGTCAGGGGTATGCGCTGGAGAATTGTCATGCAACAGTGGAACATGTTAAGAGCTTGTGACTTCGCGAGGTTTCTCATATTTGCGTATTTTTCAATTTTTGCAAAACCACACCATGGTTGAACCTTCCGGTCATACTGCACTATAGAAGATTATGGCATACAAAAGTTCTTTGCACTTAAAGTCCATTTAGCACTAATTGGACTTTTCCATGTTTGGTGGACCAAATTTTGTTCCCAACCATTGGCATCGGTGAAAAATAGTGTACCCAGGTCTCATCACCAGTAAATTTCGTCCTATTTTGGAGACATTTTAAGCAATTTTCTGGCAGTTTCAACACACACTTTTGTTTGGTCGAAAATATTCATTTGGCAGAAATATTCTTAACTTTCAAGAATTTCTTTAGAATTAAACGTTTGATAGTGAAACACCAACAAAACGTGCAATATCACGCACGGTATATCAAGCATCATTTTGAATAATTTCTCACAATTTTGCAACGATTTGTTCACCCGTTACATGATTTTGCTGCATTTTCAACAGACTCGACAATAGAATCAAATTTCTTTTTCCATATACTAACCATCTCACAAGACACCTTAGTTGACCACTTCTGTAATATTTTGCTATTTTTGCAACTTTTCTCCAGCTGCAATGTTATAATGACTGGGTCGGTTGTTTACCTTCTTCATGGCATATAGTCACAGGACTATTTTCAGTAAAATTCAGTGTTTGGGTCCCCACCTGTGCTTTAAGCGAAGAAACGGAAGCGCATTAATGATCTGTACAGCTTTTAAAAAAATTAAATAAATATGAATTTAACACACTTTAACAGATGACGCAGTGCTGATAACCCGATCAGTTATTTAAAAGAAATAAAACGCATATAAAGTAGACATGGATATGAACGTGAGTAAAACGTCCAAGAAACATTCCTGTTTTTTAAATTATATTATTGTTACATAAAAATTTGGCAGTTATACAATAAGCAGCATTTTTGATAACGCAGCTCATGCCTATTAATGTATATTAATGGTAAGAATTTATAGCTATACCCGACTATTAAGGCTACATACTTCGCCAACCACACAGCTGTATAAAGCTGAACTGAGTGGCGTAATAATTAATTCATATGCAAATGCCATTCTTTTCTGATCAGCAATCGGAAAGCAATGATTGTCAAATCTGTTCTACAGTTGGCAGACTACTGTTGCAGTCTCAGTTGTTCATGCAGCTGCGCACAAGCAACATGTGTGTTATGCTATATTCCTATTTATTTATTATTACTGTGATAGTAAAATCAACAGTATTTTCAGAAACATTCCGCATAAAACATGAGCATTTGAACAAACATTTAGTTGGACATGTTTTATTTGAAAGTAAAGTTCCAGGATTGCACACTTGCGTATATGACTGTATGTTTTTGGGTGCGTGCGAATCTATCAATTACATATCAGTGAATAGCTCGTGCGAAATGAACGATATAAGCAGTGACGTTGCTTCCCTAGGAGAACTAGTGACGGAACAAGGAACGATCTTTGCTGATATAACAGAGTTCCCGCAGGTAATGTTTTTAACATCTATCTTGTCTGTTAAAACATCTCGGCAAAGTTGTTTATCTTTTCTCAAAAACACCTTGGTAAAGTTGTTTCTGTTAAAACAGCTCGGCAAAATTGTTTACCTAACAGATGAAGCCTAATCTTAATTAAACTTAAAACATATTTATATAAAATCAGATATGATTTGCTTGTAATGTAATTTCACATAATAGTATCATAAAACAAAATCATTGCTTTTTTATATTTAACAAAGGCTCCTATCCTCTTTAAGACAGATGGATTCCGTCCTAAAATATTTGTGAACGACATTGATATTATAGATATCAGTTATTTCTTAGATACATAACACTATTTTAATTATCTTAAAGTTAGATAATCCTACCAAGATAAGTTGTTTAAACTTCAGTTTGTCTATCTTTCAACTTTTAAAAAAGTGTTTTATTTTACAGTTTCAACAAGTAGTTTCGAAACGTCCCGTATCGCTTTTATCCACACATGTGAATTGACTTACAGTTACTTTCATAGTCTATGTCTTGCAATAGACACTTTCCCCATGCCAGGGAGTAAAGGTACTGCTCCTAACATTACTGGGATACTGTTTGTAGTTGTCACAGATACAAATTTCGCCTGGAAATTTAGCTTTTCATGTAAAAAGTTATCCTGTTTGTAAGTTTAAGTCATATCTTTTAAACTTTTCCCTGTAGTAGAGAGTAAAGGTACTGCTTTTAACATACCGACATATTCAAATTTTGCTTAGAATTGTAGCTTCACCTGCAGCCTTGTGTCACTTTTTCTAATGTTTATGGTCATCAATAGCCCTAATACATGTACTGATTTTTAGTGCAGGAATTAAAACATTATATCAGAAGAAGATAGGCGAGCCCAAATGATTGCCTGCCGCTTTCGTCAGTTAGTTGTTGCAAAAATCCAAATCATAGTTGACGTAACACTCTTTGGGCACGTAATCTTGCAAATAGACTAAGGTCATTTGCAATCAATATCCTTCAAATGTTTGGGGTGTTAGAGCGGACAGAAAATTCAAGACTCAAACATTTTGATTCAAAGTTGTGACCTTGACCTAAAATGACCGATCATGGGCTCTGCTCATCATCTTGATGAGGTGAACATTTGACCTGAGTTTCATTAAAACGTTTCTTTAAGGGGTTAAGTAAATATAGAGAGGACATGAATTTAAAGTTTCAAAAATTTTACCTTAAGTTGTGACCTTGACCTTCAGCCATTGTGACCAGCTCTTAGAATCTGCACATTGTCTTGGTGAGGTGCACATTTGACCTAGTTTCTGTTATATCCTTCAAGGGGTTAAGGAGATAGGGAGCGGACAGGAAGTGTTAAGGACGGAAGGACGGAAGGACCATTATTGTACCCCACTCCCGCTACGCTAACAATGTCACTATATTTTTATCACGTGACATAATTTATTTGTATCCGCAGTAAATATTACTTTTTTTGTAAAGATGAACTTTCTATTAAATTTGACAAACACTTTCACAAAGTTATAATGAATTTTAAAATATTTTCTCAAATGAACTTTGTCACTTAATTTCTAATTAACAAGGTGTAAGACCAACTTTCTCACAATTCATTTTGTGAACATCATATAGAATACACAGTCGTCACTTACCTGGTTATCGTTTTCTTTTTATATTTTTTACTCGAACCAAATAATACCAGCAAACCAGGAAAGCTTACCGAAACCTGGAAACGGTTCCTGGGCGGGGGAGTGGTATTAAACGGAATATTTAAAAACTGATGCTATTTGAAGTGTTTTTTATTTGCTCTCTAGACTCTATTTATATCACGGACCATTATGTGACGTTTCAACTTATTTCCGTAGTTTTCAGTTATTCTTCAAAAGATATTACCCAATCCCACGTACAGAAACAATTAAACAAAAAAACACCAACATAAGCAGGAATACGGTAACCAGTAAGCACTGCTGCAATTGTCTTTGCTTAGGCACACTTAAATCAAACATTCACACAAAGTTTTGGATGTGGCATATATAGTCTTCATGAAAATACAAACGGTTATGGACAATGACCAACGACAAAAGCTCACCATTGCATTTCTTAATCCGAAGGGCAGACATTATCTATGTCTTAAGATAGACAACATAAACGATCACCTAACAGTTGATAAGACATCTTTACAGGTTGCAATAGTTTAAACCCGACATCATAATTTAAATAAAGTCTGAGTTTCACACTGCGATTAAAAAGCTGCTTTTCCCAACGGGAATGTTTATTAATTTCACAATTCAAGAGGTTTGAATTATAAATAATATATGAAACGCCACAGATAATAGTATTAGACGTGCAAGAATGGGCATTTCCGAGTAAACAATACACATCTTTAGTCCTTTAAGATGAAAACATTTTTTATGAAAATAATGTAAATTTAGTAGCGAAATAGAAATAATGAAGGCACGCATTGCAATCACAGGCCTGAATGACTTTTGAATACTGAACTTCCTTTCAATACCATCATATCAAGTAAATTCGTTTAACGTTAATGAGCTATGTTCCATTCAAGCGTTATTTACATGATAAAGGGATATTATTTAAAACAATAATGTAGTGTTAATGTAATTCAACATCTCTTAATATTTTCTGTAAATATCTGTAAGATCATGTTAGTCTATTTGATGGCTATGTAAATATCTTTCGGACATGCATATCTTCAAACACTAAAGGGAGAATATTTTTTTTTTTTTTTTTTTTTTTTTTTTTTTTTTTTTTTTTTTTTTTTTTTTTTTTTTTTTTTTTTTTTTTTTTTTTTTTTTTTTTTTTTTTTTTTTTTTTTTTTTTTTTTTTTTTTTTTTGGGGGGGGGGGGTTTTTTTTTTTTTTTTTTTTTTTTTTTTTTTTTTTTTAAATATTTTTTTTTTTTTTTTTTTTTTTTTATAAAAAATAATTTTTTTTTTAAAAAAGAAATATTATTTTTTTTTTTTTTTTTTTTTTTTTTTTTTTTTTTTTTTTTATTTTTTTTTTTTTTTTTTTTTTTTTTTTTTTTTTTTTTTTTTTTTAAAAACAGGAAATTAGGTTAGTTTGTCAAGGCAATGTCAGCTAACTTCGAATTAAAATATGCATACAAAAGTGTACCTGGTCCAAATTGCATTGACGTAGAGTCAATATACCCACACTGTTAAAACTATGTTACAATGAAAGTTACGTCTCGAAGACATCGAAATACTATTTCCACTCGACGTCTGTTACACACTGTAAACCATTTGTAATGTTTCTTTCCATTTAGGAGTCAAAACACAAGCATTTGCATTGTTTTCAACTCGAATATAGTGTTCGAGTTTGGGTAAAAGTGACCATTAGGAAGTTAGTTTGTTTCTTTATATATTGTTAGATTAAACTTGAAGACACTATGTCAAATCGCTAGTTACCTATGATAACACTCATTTGATAATAAAATGAATGTTCTCAAGTCTTAATATTTCACTTTTATAGTATGTATTTAATTCACGAAATTTTCATATCATCTATGAAGTGTTACTCATCTATTCAAACTCGTTTGAAATGATACCGCGTCTCTCTTATAGCGTTAAAGAATCTCACCACCATCAACAAAACTAACACGATGTCGTCGTTAACATAGTTTTAACAGGGTGATGATTTCACTTTATGTTCTGCACCCGAAACAAGACATATATTTTTGTTTAAAGCATCGACTGTAAACCGTAACAAAGGAGTGACCGTGTAACATTAAAACAGATAGCTTCTAGAGTTTGTAAAACTGTTACAGTATTCTGGACGCTGTAACATGTAAATAAATTGAGAAATAAAAAATTAGATGTTTCAAATACCAATTTTATAGCACCTACAATCACATTCAATCGGCTCAGCTGTACACTCAACAACTTTTCTAAATATACACCTCAATTATGTGTCATATCAAAATCATTTTGAAAGATACGGTCATGAAAGTTTGTCAATAAATTATTGGATTCATTCTCTCAATACTCGGTATAAAGTTGATGAGCATGAATGATGATTTCATTGTCTCAGAGAGTTTACATCACCACACCCATAAATGTGAAATTCACAAAACTGTAAATTATGGTAATTTTTAAATTTCTTCAAAATATTCAAGAACAGTAAAGTTTCTTTGTGTAAAAACGCGTTGTGGTACCAATCTTAAATATCCCGCTTAAAAAAATATCCTCTCAACACTAAATTTATTGACGGACTTGATCTGTCTAACCTTATAAAATTTCCTTTCCCATGCATTTATCAAACAAACCTCGTCAATTGGATCAATTGGTTCAATACAGTGCTGTATTTTCTCCAAAGTTACGTTTTCACACCACAAACTAACCATTAGAGATTCATGAGAAGTACCAAATACCAATTCTGAAAGGGGGGGGGGGGGCGATTACGTCCAAGCCACAAATTAGTTGAAAAAAACATTAGGGTGCTCATTTTCCATAAAATCTTCATCCGATCGAAATGAAGTGGAAGATAAGAATAAGGCAAAAATCTCAAAATTCCTTTTTACACTTTACATCTGCCCAAGGGGGGGGGGGGGGGGGGGGGGGGGGGGGGGGGGGGGGGGAACATGGGGGGGGGGGGGGGGGGCACTTGTTATAGAATTTGAATGGTCAAATATTGCCAAAAGTTTTTTAAATTTATTTAAGGGAAATAAAAAAGGTCGTCTGTGTTACACGCAGATTGACGACAGTCTGGTAATTTTACCGCTTTTGGAGTTTGGGTTGGGGGGGGTGTTGTGTTGGCGGGGCTGCGGACTAACGAGTTTGGTACCTCTCTTTATAGGGGGGGGTGGGGGGGGGGGGGGGGGGGGGGGGGGGGGGGGGGTTTTTTTTTTTTAATTTTGATGGACTTTGATGGAATATAAATATCTACATTATCTTGACTTGAAATATTCATCAAAATGCTAAAATTGAATAAACTACAAGATTTCTTTTAGGCGTATACTTAGAAAAGTGGTTGAGTGTACTGTTTGCAAGTTACACCGAAGAGAAGACTTTGACAATTTGACACGCTAAAAGCCATGAGTCAAACCGATGAATATTTGACGGACTGATCAAATGTCGAACCTTATAAAACGATTGGGGGGGGGTTTTTTTTCAGATCTGGTTCCTTTCCCATGCATTTATCAAACAAACCTCGTCAATTGGATCAATTGGTTCAATACAGTGCTGTATTTTCTCCAAAGTTACGTTTTCACATCACAAAGTGGCTAGGTGAGCTATGAAGGAGGAAAGCTATAGCTATGGTTCCTAAATCACTGAACTCCCTATCAATGATATCTATGTGTGAAGTTTAAACTAAAGGAGTCCCTTCAATACTTTTCTGAATAATTGAATAATGCTCCGGAAAAAAATACCCCGACATACTTTCTCTCAGATGGATACATAAGGGACACTTTTTTGTTGAAAAGGCCATATAAAAGTAAGAAAGTGTCACTTTAAAAGTGCTTTTCTCAGGGAATGAAATGTAATTAAACTAAACTGAAATCATTAAGAACCTTGTCAGACATCAGGTTCGATTTTCTGCTGCATAGAATCATTAGTTCGATAAACGTTTTTACATTTGGTAGCAGTAAACGTTTGTGCATCATTTATCTGGATTTAGATAAAACTTCAAACAATCATTATTATAAAGAAGGGTATGCCTTCTTCAGAGACGATGGCGAAAATTGCTTAAAAGTTTGATTCGTTTCATAAGCACACAACTGAATTGCACCCGAATACCAACCTATTTGCATTTACTCTTCCCTGAGCAAACACTCCTCTGATCAAACACTCCTATTTGGGTAGTTGTAATTTGTCTAAAAATATAGGAAAAGTCACAAGTGACAAATACCCTTTAGAATTGTTATACAGACTACATGCAATCACGTGCAATTATTTCAATATCTTCTTTACAAAAATCCCAAACAACCAACCTCGTCAGAAAAAAAATCACCTTACGCTACATTATCAAGGACAAAATATAAACTTCTATCTATGTTGGTGATCTTTTGGGACATTTAATTTGAATGTGGGTGTATGGTTCATGAGTTACAGATTGGACACAAACTATATCCATATACCTTTGACACTTAAGTATGACATTGCCATTTAACGTAGATAGCTGAAAGTCATCTCATTTTTCAATTGAAAGTCAATCAATGGGACGGACAGAAGGAACCTTATGTCCTCCAATGACTTTTACCTGGTAGTGTTGGAATTTAAGTTCTGCGCGTTGTTTTCATGAGACGAACGTTTGTCCCAAGATCCTTGAAGTTGTTTAGGAGATATGGAGCAGAAACGAAAATCAAAACGCCGTCAGAAGACAAGCTGACATCTAACTTTGTTTACGTGCTTAAAATAAAATGTGGGCGAGCAGTATGTATAAGAAAAGCTATATGTTGCCGAAAGACTACTGCTTTCCCCGTGACACGGATTCGAATATGACATTCAGTTAATTTCAAGGTGATACAAACTTTGAGATGATTAATATAGCGCCATTCCACTAGATTAGCAATCCTATGTGCTTGGTTAGCCAAAGAGAAATCGTATTAATATCTTCTGATATGGGACTTTAACTGATGTAATTTTAAAAACATAAGCTAACGTAACGGCTGCTGTATTGATTGAACTACCGGGTATATATTGAAATAGCTGTTTCGTGTACCGCAATAATGTGCAACAGAGAGCAGCCACATTACAGATTAAATATTCATTTTACGTAGAAGACGCCAATGGTGTATCTTTAGACGGCACTCAGTAACCCATTGTCGTTGAACAACTAAAATCAAGTCTAGCATTTTTTTATCAAACCAATACAAAACCTTATTAAAATTGACTGGCCATAATTTTCCGGAGTTCGTGCCCTTGATTTGTCGAAATTGAGCAAAACACTGTCTGTATTTTTACTAGAATAATTTTTAAAGAACAATGCTCAACCTAGGCAAATGTTTATGCGGATGATCTCTCGAAAATGTTAAATAATCAGCCAGATTTCCTCAGGCACTCTAGGGCTATTGTCTATTCATTGCTTAAACTTGATTTAAATGGTGTTGCCACAAGCACCCCGGAACTATAAAAAATGTGCCAAAATTAGCCTTCATTGCCGGTTTAATTGGAA
Organism: Saxidomus purpurata; assembly: GCA_022818135.1. Classification (NCBI taxonomy): domain Eukaryota; kingdom Metazoa; phylum Mollusca; class Bivalvia; order Venerida; family Veneridae; genus Saxidomus; species Saxidomus purpurata. Next base: position 25,409,181 of record JAFMSR010000006.1, read on the forward strand.
CAGCTTTTATTCGATCAACATCAAAACTAATCAAAACTTGCTTTAAATAATAAGTTCAATAATTAGTGATATTGCTCCAAGCATTCCCACATTGCCGCGATTTCGTCAAAACATTCACCTAGTTTCAAATGTTTTAACGAATAAGTACAAATCTGGTCAAAACATTATTGGCCATGATGTTTTTCCTTTGGACAGTGCAAAGATATTGATTTTGAATTACCCATTTAAATAGCCAATTTTGTTCTTTCACTAAAATAGTTTTTTATTTGATCAGCAACAAACCTCGTCAAAATGTTTAGTTGTATAATACCTCGGCCAGCTTCAATAACCATTTAGCCCATCCAGGACACTTCAGATTTACTGCCATTGAACTACTGAAATTTTTACGACCAGCATGTGAAAAATCAAGTCTTACTGTCTAAGACAAGGGAGGGTTATAAAATTATTGTTTGGCTTTTAACGGGGTATATGAGGATATATAACCCGCCTCGACATAATATCGCACACTCCTTACGGTTCGGGTAAAATTTATCTGGGCGGGTGATATCTCCACATATGCCACGTGTCGAAAAACCCTCCTAAACAACATATAGCAACATTTTTGAAAAATAAGAAATGTCAGTATCGTATCATTTACCTGTCATTCAATTTTATTTTTATTAAATGTTACAGTGTTAAGTAAACGTTGCATGTTAAATGAAGTAAAAACAAATAACTTCTTGCAACGCAATAGTGTAACATATATTAAAGTATAATCATACATAAAATCAATCATATACATTCAAAGAAATATAAGCATAGCATATCACATTTAATAGCATATCACAAACTAAATATCGTGGAGAGCCTTACAATTATCAACACAAATACTAGAATCACAGACAAATGTCTTCTTTAAATTAATCTTACAGTGTTATTACTGTAGGAAAAGGAGTGTATATATGCAGAAGTCTGAGACTTATTTCCAATGGGGTCCTAAAAGTATAATTATTATTATTTTTTATTATTATTATTATTATTATTATTATTATTATTATAATTTATCATCAGTAATACAAAACCATAAATAGACAATTGCTAAAATACCGCTGTCCTAGCGACACATATTTATTCAAGAAATGTGTCTTCACTTCCTTTTAAAAAGATGCATTATTATTTATCTTTTTTATTAGTCCTGGCAGAGCCTAGTATTTGTAAAGTTATGGTAAAAAGGTTGTGCATCCATGTTATTTTTCTGGTCCTCTAACCGTTATCTGAAGTTAATATCTAAAAATTGTCATACCAAGGTTTGCAAAACCTTGAGCTGTAAGTGATGTTCTTAGATAATAAACATGAATAAATGATGACATATTTGAAGTCGTGTTTTAGCGTCATAGATTATCCATTATACCAAGAAGAGCAAGAATAGTAAAAAAAGGCATTTGTTCATTTGTAGTCATTAAAACTTAACGCTGCTCATTAAGAAAAAGAAAAAGTTTGCTATTCAACCATAACAAGAGATATAATCAAAACATATTTACAAGAAATGCAAATGTTGTATGCCTACAAACAGCATGATGATACAAAATGCATGACATGATGGCGACCATATAGCGAGACAGCATGCTTTTATTTCTCTTTTTTTATTTCTTGTTAAAGAGAGATTTACTTCTAATTAACGTGACACTGATGTGTTTAGAATTTTTAATTTATGGTAATTCTTTTAGTTGGAGATACATGCCACCCCAAGAGAGACAGTTTACAACATGTACACGAGTCTCTATATAACACGTGTGGTTAAAGTACATATAAAATACGTTCAATGCATTCTTAATCATGTATTCTTAATTGAAGTGGTGATAATATATTATTTTTAACATAATTCACATGTGTGCGTTTAATCAGTTGACTTATATGTGTAAACAAGGTTCATGATTTGGGGCGTGTAGAAACATATATTTAAGCAACCATATGAGAACATCTTGAAGCTGCTGTCTTGTATTAAAGGCATGGGAAATAATATTAATAAACTCAGGTTTCGTAACTCTCATAAATTGTACTTGTAAGCAGTTGAGTGAACTTCAACATACGCGGAAACTTCAAAAGATAATTGTTTATATAGTTAACCATAAGGACAAATAATGACGAAATGATATTCATCCTCTAACTGATTACATTGTTACGCCTTATGGGTGGTGTCGTATAAAGCAATAACATTAGATGAAGACATGGCTATTTTATCTCTAATCAAGCGCACATATAATTCCAATTACAGACGATGGCCGGCGGCTGTGCAGATCACACATGTGGATTAAATGAACGTTGTTATCCAGCTGGAAGCAGCTACTTTTGTGCTGGCATAGGTAACAACACTCTCTAAATATAGCCCACATCTTGGCGACCACTGTAACCTACTAATGCCTGTTAAACTAAATAGTCCATAAATAAAGCGTTTAACTTTCCATAGAGATTTGTTTTTTACTGTTTTGAAATTCTTTTTCTATTGGCTCAAATTTGCTCGGATGATAAATAAATTTTAGCTTACCTACTGTATTTAATGTATGAATTTCTAAAATAAACCCTAGCCAAATAAGTAACTGAATTGAAAAAAAATGTAAATGTATGTCATTTTGAAAATATATATAGCATTTTGAAAAAGTAGCTGAATTGAAACAATATGTATATAAAGCATTTTGAAACACCAAGAAGAAAGATAAGGAACGATATTTTTAAACTTATATTGAACCCTGATGAATTCTAGACTGTGGTACTCCACCACCGATCAATAATGGTAAGCTTAGTCTTGACTCCTCGTCAACAGCGCTTGGAGCAACGGCGTCCGTGATATGTAACTCTAGATATGCGCCTCAAGCTCCGTCAACTGTTTGCATGGCGTCGGGAAAATGGGAGGAAGCAACATGTCTCGGAGGTAAGTTACTTTCTGAAATGATTGTGAAGTTTGTTATAGATTCATAAATCAGAAACCGTAAATCAGTTTTATTATAATGGACGTAAGTATGTCTGCTCTGTATAAGGCTAAAAGAATCAACGTCAAACACGGTAGAGGCTTAATTAGTTTCTTCCATTGAAATAGATATTTTATCATAGAAACAGCTTCAGGAAATTAACATGGCATACTCCAATTACAGTGCCCTCGTGCTAAATGTAGCCAATTATTCGAAAAAGATCCCGTGTTTTTCACACACGTGATTAACCAAACCTAATCTTTTTGCACTCTAATTTTGTGTAAGGCTGACCATTTGTTAATGTTTAATGCTAAAAAAGATGATTCTACGTCAAGTCTATAGGCATTGTTTCCTCTGTATGGAAATTGGCTGCTGTCACATTATTGAATTACAAATCATTGAAATAATATTTTTTATTTTATTTTCCTAAGTCTAGAATTCTAACATATAAATTTGCTTCAATTTATATTATTCTTGTACGAAAGAAAAATTATTTCCAAGATATAAATTAATTTGTTCCCCACTATATAAAATAAATAAAGTTAATTCCACTCCGGCGAGGTTTCGATCTCTGATCTCCCGCGTGCCAAGCGGGGATACATTGCCCTGCGCTACCGAGGCATCGAGTGTCATAGCGTATAATAGGGTTATTAGTATAGTAACGTGATCCAGCATGCCGGATTTGCTCGAGTCGTGCGCCGGATCATACGAGTGCGTAGCACGAGTTTGATCCGACCTCGACGAGAGCCAATCCGGCTTATGGATCACATTACTATACTAATAACCCTTTTATTATATACCATTTGACACTTGTCGCGCGATAAACTAAATTAAAAATGACATACTAAGCATACAATTGAAGAAAAACCCTTTTAGCACGAAATATACGTAGTGTGCGACGTCAGTTTATTGACGTCATCGTATAAACAAATAGTAACGACCCAGTCAAAAGCGACGTTATTAACGTCATGTGCATTTGTGGGCCAATTAATGCACTCTTACAAATTAGCCGCGCTATTTGTATTGCACGTACATACAATACGGAATTTTTTTCTGTCAGGCCGTATTTGATGGTTGAATATAGGCTGTATTTTGACAGAATATTTATAGGTATATAATAAAACTTCGTTATTCACCAATACAGACGTTTGTTTCGGAATGGCGGTACATCTTTATGTAAACAAACGAATTTAACTTCCCAGACACTTTAAATAAGAAGTGGACACATCATAAGCTTGGTAGTTTCGTAAAGTATATTCAAATATCTGTTAGAAAAAAATTTCAAAGTCAGTTTAAAAGACTATCTTCAGCCGCTACCCGTCGGCAGAATCTCAGTCGTTCGTAGTCATTCGTTTAAAATTTCCGTAAAATTTAGACTCGGCTATTTTCGTAAAATTTAGACTGGTTCGCGATCTCAAATCAAAAGACCGCTTGTTACAAAGACACACTGTGAAATCATTCTACAGTCTAAAAGTAGTTACGTCACCCCATGGAAATTTTACTTACTGCATTCCAATATACGCACCGCCTCCTGGCGGCGCGTAATAAAGTATATACATAACGAATAAAATTTTTATACAGGTTTAAATATTTTGGTTATAACTTGGTACTATATATTTGTTCTATGAGTATAAAGCAGTGCAACAAGTACTTTAAAAAAAATTGATACTAACCGAAGAAGGAAAATAACGCTTTAAATAAGACATACGTTAAAATAAAGCGGCTTTTTATTTCGTTTGGAACGTTCTTGCTTAAATCAGGGATCGTATATACGTAATCTAATAAATCCTGGTTTGATTATCAACTCCTTTCCAATCACGAGTTTTCTAAATTCGAAAATGAAGTAACACATGTTTTTCAGATGCATCGATTGGTGAAACGTGTTGGTTGTCAAGTGACTGCAAGGATCCAAATGCTCGTTGCGTTATCAGGTATAGGGCTAAACCGGAATCTGGTGTTTGTATGTGCAATCCGTATTTCAGCTTGGATACTACCACCGGATATTGCGGTCAGGGTAAGTACGGACTATATCTTGAAATGTGGAAGAAACAATGGTATTCCAAGTGTATATAATGATTGGGTCAATTTAAATAACCTCACAACAAATTTTATTCAAATAATTAAAAGGGTTCCCACAAAATTTAACAGTTTCAACTATACATTCTAACAAACATCGGTAAACTCAGCATAATTCTGATTACGTGTTATAGTTCTGTAAAACCTTCATAAATTCTTGTTTCATAATTTTTAGATGGATAGTGATTTATTACAAACGTCGCTATATTGACACACAGTGAGTAAACGAGACACATGTTCTTTCTGAAACAGTTCCGTTCGTTAATTAAATTGGAAACTTGCCAAGACTCAAGTATGACTCCCATGCAAACTAGTACCTTACTTGATTTAAAAGTTAAGGAGACTGCAATACCAAGTCAGCTTTTTTCAAATATTATGTTAATTCAGCTAAACGTTGTGTACAAATGCCAGTAGCCAAAGATAGGTGTGCGAGCGCTAGAAAAACTCATTTATGTATTCATTATTTTGCATACATTTAGCTCATTGCTAAAGTTTTAAGAGATTGTTTTTTTATTGTTTTCTTTCGCTAGATCTAAACGTATTTTTCGAATTCCAAAAACTAAAAGGAACGAAACTTTGATATCTGAGTAAGGGATCAAACCTGGTAAAAGTCGGCGAAAACAACACAATTATAGAATATGTTCTAGCATGACTTGTATATGCTGTATTTAGAATGTATGATAGATCTACTTATATTACCCTTCAAAAGAGTCATATCGAGTTGTGGCTAAGAATGATACCGAATACGTGATAGATCATTTACAAGCAAGTAAAAAATGAAGTTTACAAAATTGTTTCTCATATTGATAGGTATAAATTAAAAAATAAATACCAGATATTTGGGATAAAGCTACTGCATATAGTCATTTATAACCCTTCCACGAAATTTCCAGCCATTTGATTGGCCAATGACCACACCGTATTACCCCCTCCAGTGATGACCGATCACTGACAGTATTTATACTTTCTAACCCGAGAAGATATAATAAATGATAGTTAGATTCTTCTATTCCATATCAAAGAATGTAAAAATTAGAGAAATCAGTGAAAGAGCGATTTTGTATGTCAAATTGACTTGTTAGCCGATCTCTGAGCGTTTCTATCATACAATACAGCCTTCAAAAAACGTTTCTGCCCATCAAGGCAGCAATTTTTCTCTATCCGGACTAGTTTGGAAGCCTGAAACTTCTTCCAGAAAAGACGTGTGCAGCTTATTTTTGGTGTACATGCTCCTGAGGGATGAATGTGTTCGTGTATATCACAAAATTACTCGAATTCTTTCAATTTAAATTTGAAAATTTGAAGCGAAAACAAACATTTTCACGTTCTGGATCAAAGATGTGATATTTAACTCGTCATAAATATGTTAATAATTGAAAAATCGAGTCCAAAACTACCTAATAACACATTCAGTTACTGAACAACATGTTCGTTTATACGAAAATGCTATTGCTTTCATTAGAACGTTATCACAGCCATATATCTTACCTGCCTGTTGATCGTCAAAAATGCTTGAAGTCCGTCATCCAGTCAGTGATCGGTCATCACTGGAGGGGGTAATACTGTGTGATGACAAGTAGATAAATATTGATATTGACGTGCGAGTCAGTTATACACACGTGACATATTCCGTCATTGTACCCAATGCTAAACGTGAGAGTGTTCGCGTACAGTACGTAAATGTATTAGTACGTTCTGATCTGACATTGGGGTATCATAAGGGTATTTTACGGTCTTCTAACGTTCAGCCGTTAAATGAATTAAAATGAACCGAATCCTTTAAAGATTAAACTAGATGGGTGTTCAGTAGAACACTTGTGTCGCCCTCTTATGCTTTGTCAGAATAACCAACAATTTTGTGACAAAATCTAAGTGTAAAAAGGGGCATAACTCTGTCAAAATGACCTTGACCAACAAACTTTGGCGGCATCATGACCCTTATGTCATAAGCAATACAATTTGAAAGTTTGATGAAGAAATCTTAAGAAATGGCAAAGTTATAGCCAACATTAAGTTTTCGTGATAAAATCTAAGTACAAAAAGGGGCATAACTCTGTCAAATAAGACCTTGACCTACAAAATTTGGCGGCATCACAACCCTTTTGACATAAGCAATATAGTTTGAAAGTTTGATAAAGAAATCTTAAGAGATGGCAAAGTTATAGCAAAAATCTAAGTATAAAAAGGGGCATAACTCTGTCAAATATGACCTTGACCTACACAATTTGGCGGCATCACGACCCTTATTTCATAAACAATACAATTTGAAAGTTTGATGAAGAAATCTTAAGAAATGGCAAAGTTATAGCCAACGTTAAGTTTTCATGACAAAATCCACGTACAAAAAGGGGCATAACTCTGTCAAATATGACTTTGACCTACAAAATTTGGTGGCATCATGACCCTATTGTCATAAGCAATACAATTGTAAAGTTTGATGAAGAAATCTTAAGAAATACCAAAGTTATAGCCAACGTTAAGTTTGTATGACGGACGGACGGACCGACGGACAAAGCGATCCCTATGTATCGCCTTTTCTCCGAAAGGGCGACACAAAAAGGGAAGGGTAATAAAAGTGTCTTTTTTGACGTGGTATATGGGATATATTACCCGCCTAGACATAATATCACCCTCGCCTAACGGCTCTGGTGATATTAATCTAAGCGGGTAATATAACCCCATATACCACGTCAAAAACCAAATAACATATAATATTTTGGTTGTAACTCAATTTTAATTCTAAGAGTCTTTCTTAAAATTGAAGGGTAATATCACTTTGAAGGGTAAAAACACTTGGAAGGGTTATGTCACATTGAAGGGTAATATCACTTGGAAGACTGATATCACTTGGAAGGGTAATATCACATTGAAGGGTAATATCACTTGGAAGGTTATATCATGTTGAAGGGCAATATAACATTGAAGGATAATATCACATTGAATGGTAATATCACTTTGAAGGGTAATATCACATTGAAAGGTAATATCACTTGGAAGACTGATATTACATTGAAGGGTAATATCACAATTAAGGTTAATATCATATTGAATGATAGTATCACTTGGAAGACTGATATTACATTGAAGGGTAATATCACAATTAAGGTTAATATCATATTGAATGATAGTATCACCTGGAAGACTGATATCACATTGTAGGGTAATAACACTTGGAAGGGTAATATCACTTATTAACAGTTATGTTTTGTAAACTTTGTAGTTTGTTCATCCTACACATCAGAATTTGAAATTCAAGAAGAATGGTTTTATTCCTTCAACGTTGAAGATTCACAGATGCCGTTTGAGTCGTGCAAGGAAGGTTGCATAGAAAGGGAAAATTGCTTAGGGATGTTGTATGACTACATCAAAGAAAGGTGCATCATGAAACTTCTGACGTTACAGCAATTTAGGGACGTCTACGGAGCCGGCAAGACCAACGTTAGTGACTATGTCTTTTATGAACGAAAGTGTCTGTAATTTGTGTCTCACATGTTCACTGATACATAACGGCCTGATAAGTAATATACCAGTTTCCCATATCGTAGATTATTCAGGTCTCATTGCAATAAAGCCGAGGTAATTTGTATTTAAAAACAACAGTAATTTGTTAAGTTTTATACTTCTATTTTTAGCACGTTGTAGTTGTCTGTTGTAAAATTGTCGAGTTAATTTTGATGCCAAACGGGCACTTTTAAAGTCCCAGGGTCTTTTTGAATGTACTGATGTGGTAAAATAAATTTTGCTTTATTATTGAAAAAAAGTGTTATATTTCTTACATGTACTTTTTGATTAAAAAAGCGGTGTTACTAATGTTTTTGGTACAAATAAAGGTCATTTTTGCCGGTAAGACATCTTTCTGGGTAAAATTGGAGCTACTTGTAATGTTGGTCCTTGGACTTTAAGTATTTCGATGGTAGTAAGCTTCATTTTGTGTGTTGTTTTAGTGTTTATAACAAGTCATCAATCACTTAAAGAACTCTACTATTTCAAAAATCGAAATACTCGTAAGGATTCAAGTGCAAATCTATTTCCCCCAAAGTTGTTGCATGAAACTGTTTCTTTCGAATATTGGTCAGGTTTGTGGGGGTGATTTAACACAATTCCAGCTTACTTTTAGGTATTGGAGGGATAAAGTTGATACTTGGGCATTGGAATGCAGGTTGGTGATTAAGAACCATATTTCCAGAGTGCCCAATTTTGGAATTTTCTCTCATTTTGAAATATGATTGTCCGGAGCGCAAGTGGAACACTACCGTCACGGTAGACGCAGTGGTCGAGTGGTCTACGGTCTGGAGGTCCCCGGTTCGAATTCCGGTCGGGGCACAGAAGAATCAAGGGGTCTATTTGTAAAGAGTTAGGGTCTGGTACCCGGATTTCCTGAGGAGAAATCCTAGGGTCGGCCGAGATTCTAAGCAATTAAATCAAAAGTTCAAGACTATGTCAGGCATTGAATTGATATTTCATACACTGATAGAGGACATAAAGAGGAAGTGCCATGACTATGAACAATTAATCTAGCTGATCCCATATTTGAATTACCCCCCCTTAATCGGATGAAATAATATTTGTTCAAAACAAATTCCAAAATCATGGAACAAATTTACTTGAAATAAGTCATAGTGATAGAAGATATTTACAGGAAGCGCAGTGTCTAATAACATTAATTCTACCTTATCTCCTTTTGTATGAACTCTTTTTATCATATGAAATCACGCTCGAACATAGCTCAGAAACTGTTCAACAGATTTACGTATATTAAGCACAATGAGGATATTGAATGCAAGTGCCCTGTTCAAGGTTCATAACCTTATCCGGGCCTAAAATTGAATTACGTCCATTTATTATTTGTTATTTTACTTGTCAACAATTACAATTTTGAGAATTGAAACTTGTTAAGCTTTCATTTTGCAAAGGTTTCGCGGAGCAGCAATCGGTGTTACCGATGTTCTTGTATGATTCGGATTGCAAGTTTAACCTAGTCGGTATTCTTTTGAACACGAAACTGGACGGACACGTTGGGCCATGGTATGATTGATTAAAAATTCAATCGATTTATTTTCGTAACAACTACGATGAATATAAGTGCATATGATTGTTATTGATACTTGTCACTTCACCGATTAAGAAACGCAAAAAATTCCCCTGTTGAACATTTTTATTTTTTAAAGTCGCTATTGTTTTTATTTCTGTTTTTTTGCGATGAGTTATTGAAACTTTTACCAGAATTCAATTTTATATTGTTTTTGTTGTGTATGAAATTTGAATAAATTTGAAACACGATAACACTGTTAAAATAAATATTTTGCAACTGTTGCGTTTCTAAACCGGTTGAGTAAAAATTGTATATTTTATACATGCGGAATGAATTGGAAATGAAACTGTTTTGAATAAAACTGCTTTGCTTTTAATTGTGTTTAATTAGTTCCTTATATACATAGTCTGTGTTATATGTGGAATTTCTCCTCCTAGAAAAGGGTAACTTATACAATTAAATTTTCATTGTTTTGTGTGATAAGCGCAGTAAGTCAACAGATCGAACAGGTGTTGTCTTCCAAGTTCTCTGGTTTCATCACACAAAATGTCAGTTCTAATATACCTATGGTACGTGTCTATAGTTAATGGGAGCGTTCAAATATTATTAACGTGCCTCGTCCAATATACACAGCTGTGTACTCGTCCGATGGAATTTTGTATTGCACTCAACAATGTACAAGACGAAACAGTAATGCAGACATAAAAGACGCCGTCAAAGATATTTTGATAGCTTACCGTCAAGTGATTGGATAGTTTTTCATACACTATTATCTACTTGAAATGAGCGAATGTTTTACAGGAGTTGCATAGACGGATTCGTTCATGATAATTTGAAATATAAGACAAACAGCATATTAACTATCGCACAGAAGCAGTTTTAACTATATTTATTCATAAAATCTAACTTTACATCACAATAACACACACTACTTTATAAGTTATTTTTAGTTATATAAACAACCTATTAACAAAAATCGAAACATTTCCGCTTGGCTGCGCTTTCCGTTATAGGACCGCAATAAGACCGTAATGTGAGCCACATTTTAAACATGCCCAACGCAGGTGTTGCTTTGCAACCGATATATTAATAGAATGCGTAATAGATTCCAAAGTTCTATTAAATAGTGAGTTTATTTTCCGACATAATGGATTTCTGTTGACGAAATTTATATTTCTCTTTATTTATAAGAACGGTAAATGATATTCTTTATCAATATAACTTATATGAATTAAATAAATTATACAAAATATAACACCTGTGGCCGATTGTTTGTAATTGTGCTTATTAGGTCCACCATCCTCGTTCGAGGTATAGTCGGTACGACCCGACCTGTGGCCGAGTGCATAAAGCGGTCGTAGGCCTACGTCCAGCTTATCAAGAGCGTAGATAACGGTCGCAAAATTTAATCCGAGTGCATAAACGAGACGTAGCGTAAGTCAAGTAGTAAATCTAGCACGAAAGTCACGACTGCTATGGAGTAGGCGTAACTATGTATAAGTTAGAGTTTATTAAGTCAAATTTTAACAATTAAGAAACCCAAAGGGAGCGAGTGGTAGCGAGCGACCGGGGTTTCTAAATTGTTAAAATTTGACTTAATAAACTCTAACTTACTTAGTGTTTAACCTCATTTGACATTTTGCATAGCCACCGACATGTATTGTGGCACGGAAAGTCCGTGATTGTGGGCGGAGCTAAAGTGCTTTCTATTTAGAGCGAACTCTTAATGAATTAAGTGATTTCAGTAGGTAGTTTTAATATAAAAGAAAGTTGTTTATTTGAAAATCTGAGCGATTTGATTGGTGGTCAAATGGGATTAAACACTAATACGTATTTGTATTTTAATATACATTATCATGTCAAATATCAGTAAAGGCAATATCTTTGGTGTAATAGTCTGAAGAAGACATAGGATTTTGTCATGGGTGTCAATCTGTTTGCCCGTCTGTCTGCAATATAGTGTCTCTTGAACTAATCGATTAAAAAAAATGAAGATACAAAGCCAATATACGGAACTCCTGTTTCATACGACTCGGTTTGAGGGTATGGCAACATTCGCCTATAAATCGTTTCCAATCCGTTTTTCATGAAAACCGTAAGGGTAAAGAAAAAACTTTACCTGACGATGTTCAGACATCTATAGGTCAGTTCATGGTTATGGACATCGGGTAGTAAAACCATCTTTCGGACAACATTTTATTCGCTCATTCAGGACAATTAAAATTTTTATCATCACAAAAAGCTAAGCAAAATAAAAATAGGACAACACTTTATTAAAGGGGATTTTTACTTTACAAAACAAACACATATAACATCTAGTATCAAAATTTTCTAAAAACTGTTAGGCTACCACGATCCAGACATACAAACTAGGTCAATCACACTTAGATCTCATTGGTCGCCGTGATTGGCTTACTCTTTGGTAACCAATCAAATTCAACCTTTGGCTATACTAGCTGGAAATTGCAGTCAGGTAAATTTCTCCTACTTCTGGCTTCAAAATTTTGTTTTAGGCATGACGGGAGACATGCCGGGGTCTCATCCAGATATTAAGCTAACATAAGTGCTCTTTTGGACGGACCTTGATAAAATTCTCATCCAATCAAATCAAATGGACATCGGGTACAACGGCTAATTATAGAGACAAATAAATCAATCTATAAACGGGAGTACCTTTAACAACTACAGTTCGTTCTGATTACATGTACTCACATGTAATTTGTTTGTTCTAAGGAAAACGTTTGAAGAAGTTCGATCTCCAACTACAGTTTACACAGTATTTTGTGAAACAAACAGATGGACCGACTGCCTAACCAAACAACTGCCGAAACTGTTATTTCTAAATACCCTCTCCCACACACCCACTACTGAGAATAAAATAAAAGCGAAATCCGTATAGGGGCCTTCTTTTGTCAACTTCGCTTATGTAATCCTTCTTAGCTAGACGCAATCTATGTTATAGTTCAGCTATAAAACGTTGTAACATTCAACAGATTCTTTATACGACTATTCAAATAAGTATTTTATTTTGAACTGTGAATGATTTTAAGAAGAGCATATAATTTTAGTTAAATGTTGCAACTATTTCAAAGGAATTCATTTTAAATTTAAGAAATTGTTAAGTTCCATATAAAAAAGCATGCATTGAAACAAGAATTTCAATGATTATGCACGAGAAATATGTGGTACAATAATTAAGACAGTCGTTACCCGGGCGTAACTACGACGGGAGTACGCTCGCTTTATGCACTCGGCTTAAAATCTCGTTGTACGACATGATTAGTTACGCCAGGGCAGACCGTTTACGACAGCGCAATCTACGCCTTCTTTATGCACTCGGCCACTGGGGTTACTTTTCTTGAATTTATACAGTTGTAAGCACTAATCTACATTTCGACTCTTGTTTCTAATTTAAAGTTATCTTCTGGGGCCAGATCAATTAGTAGAGAGAGTGATGTACTATGATTATACATATGTACGGGCCAATATATGACATAATATATGTTATGTAATGTAATGTAATGTAATGTAATGTAATGCAATGTAATGTAATGTAATGTAATGTAATGTAATGTAATGTTATGTTATGTTATGTTATGTTATGCTTTGCTATGCTATGCTATGCTATGTTATGTTATGTTATGTTTGAAAGGGCAGAGTGAAGGTTACCAATGGGATATTAATTAGCTTGATCTAGCAAATTACACAAAACATGCTTGTGAGAGATTCAAAGTTCTCATTGTTATTACCTGGAACCAATTCAATTGAAAACTTTCCCTTACAATGTATCCCCTTGAGAAAATTAATGACCTTCCCAGGCAGATGTTAAATCAAACAGAGCACTTATTTACTGCTACACTAGAATAATGCATATAAAACACATATTTCTAAATTACTTAGAAAAAAAGTTTTGATCGTGATGATAGAAAATAGTAAAGACATTTAGATTACGTTAAAACCAAAAAAATGACCACAAATAATGTATGGTCCCCCCAAATCAGATTTGAGGAGACCTGATCAGCAACTTGCTCACATACCGTACAGCATGACAAACAGTACAAAAGCACATGAAGCAAGCATAAGTCATGAAGTAGGCAAGTCAGCATAAATCATAAAGCAAGGGGAACAGACATAAATCATAAAACAAAGGAAAAATGAACATGCAAACAAAATTCTAACCAAAATCATGGCAGCAACTCCTCCCATGCCAGGCCGCAACAAGATTGAATATTCCTTTTGGCCATCCGAAAAAAAAACTGCTGTGGCCATACGAAAATAAAATTAGTGTTACTTAACCTCGTCGAGTAATATGCGGTCCGCGGAAGGCATAGTGCGGACCTACGAGAGAAGTTATTGAACGGAATTATTATTTCGAAGGAAAACCGATTTTACATAAATTCTGACTGTATAAAACAAAAACATGCATCAATTTCCTGTGGCCATCTTTTGTCTACCATTTACAATAATTCTGACTGTATAGAACAAAGACATGTATCAATTTCCAATGGCCATCTGAGACCTATTGCATGCTTTTATGGCTCTTTTTAACAAAGACATACATCAATTGCCTGTGTCTATCTATGACATGGAAATTGATGCTTGTCTTTGTTCAATTAAGCCAGAATTATATAATATGACAGGTAAGAGATGACCACATGAAATTGACGCATGCATTTGTTCAGTAGAGCCAGAATAACATTTAACGATAGGCCACAGATGGCCACACAGATTTCATGCATGCTTTTGTTCAATAGAGCCAAACATATAATGAATAATGAATAAAAGGCCACTGATGGCCACAGGAATTTGATGCTTGCCATTACATAATAGAGCCATTTTGTAAACAGATCAAGAATAAAAGATTCTTTAAATATTAAATATTTCACAGTAACAGACACAATTCACTGTGGCCATCTAAGAATGTCTAAGTAAAGGAAGAATCTTTTGGAAAACCATCATACATGTAGAAATCTTATCTACCCGTGGCCATCGTTAAATGGCCGACCTAAGAAGAAAAGGGATGAGAAATGAAAGGTAATTACTAAATATTCCATGGTAGTCGCTTTACTTTTAGAATATTGTCGTTTGTCTTTCATTGAACAGTGATAGACACAATTTGCCTGTGGCCATCTAAGTATGACTTAGTAAAGGAATCTTCGAATCGTTTGACTTTCATTGAACAGTTAAAGACACTATTTGCCTGTGGCCATCTAAGAATGACTACGTCAAGGAAGAATCTTTTTTGGAAAACCATATTTACAGGTTACTGTGAACATGTAGATATCTTATCTAACTGTGGCCATCGTTAAATGTCCGACTTAACAAAATATAGGATGAGAAATGAAAGGTTATTACTAAATATTCCATGGTAGACGTTTTACTCTCAGAGTATTATCGTTTGACTTTCATTGAACAGTTATAGACACATTTCACTGTGGCCATCTAAGAATGACTAAGTAAAGGAAGAATGAGCCATTTCGAATGGGAAATAACTCTTGATTACTTCAACATTTAGTAAAATATAACCTAAACTATTTTCAGATGGCCTAACTTTTCTAGAAATAATGGCCAAAAGGGCTATCCAACAAGATTGTGTAATTGATTGTATTTTGTCTCTTCCCGAAAGTGTAGGGGAGTTCATTCCACAGTTTAGCTGCAGCGGAACGGAAGGAGCTTGTACAAATCAAAGTTCGTGCCCCGGAGGCCTCGAAAAAAGTATGTGTTTAATTTTAATTGTTGACGAAGCTATTCATGGACTTGCGTCCGTGGATCAAATTTATTTTGCATTCCAAATACTCGACGCCGCCTCCTGAATAATAATCTCACTATATCGTCCATTTCTCGTTGCACAGACTCGGGCCTTACTGCTTATCAATTATCTTTGGACCTGGCTCGGAAAATTTTCGGTCACGTAGACACGTATACTTTTCATTGTCAGACAATATTGAAATTGATCAATTTTACTGACAAAGGTTTAATCAAAGTATTGAAATACTTTTGATCAATTTTACTGACAAAGGTTTAATCAAAGTATTGAAATACTTTTGATCAATTTTACTGACAAAGGTTTAATCAAAGTATTGAAATACTTATGGAAGGTGATTTCGGAAGATGTCAGCTTGCGAAAACGAAATATTTAAGCAGTTTAATGGGTAAAAAAATCAAGTTAAATTGATAAATATTAAGGTAAAATTAATTGCATACTGTACAGAAGTTGTGTCGTCATTGTGTACATTTTCTTTCAAGTTTCATTTATATACTGTAAATACTGAGTGTACATGTCGTTTACATATGATGTACATTGAAGAATGTAATGAAATACGTGCTAGTACTAAATCCTGACCCCTACATTAGATCAATGTTTAAATATTGACCGACTTCGAAAATTCCGTTTCTATTTTTAGTACATAACCTTCTAGCTGATTTTCCGAAAATAAGAATATAATATCTATATTTAGATCGGACTTTCCCAGCTGATTAATACGTAAGTGTGCACAAATTTGTTTATGTACAATAATGATTATTGTTGTTTAATTAATTTGAATTAGTTTGAAAACAGTGTCAAAACTATAGTTTTACATCAAACTGATATTACGTTAAAAGAGTGTAAGAAAGATTTTACTTAAATTTTATCGCACTATATTGATTAGCGTCTGAAAAGTTCAAATACAGCCGTGGTAATTTGTGTGCAGCATTTCCCGATAGTATAGTTTCATATAGAGACGTTATACACTAGCTATCCGATGCAACTTTAAATGGAAGATTCTATTAAAAATAACGACTCACAATAGGGGTGTACTATGTATTAGATAGAGTACTGTTTGCGAGAATAATTATGTTATTTCGAGGGGCGTAGCCCCCGAGAAATGACGTAATTATTTGAGCAAACAGTCACTCTATCTGATTTGTATTATGGCACGTTGATAATGGCACGTACACCATCATGTACATTTTGATTGACAGCTCACAGGCCCCGAAACATCGTGTGACGTAACAAAGTGGGTGGGATCACGTTAATATTGTTTGGTCACTCTAATCTTTGTCAGTTCCCTAAAAAAAGAACGCTAAGAAGGATAGATGAACACTGCATTATGGATATTTTAGAATTGCAGGATAATGTTTTGTTACAGATGGCTAATGAACTTGAATTCAGTCAATTAGAAGAATTAGACGATATCATTCTTTCACAAGTTCCTTTAGATGCCGACGACATCATGCTTTCACAAATGAAAACTGCATGATATAAACTGCTCAGGAGACTCGTGTTTCGAGTTCGTGTATATGTATGTCCACCCTTCCATTCCTCTTTAACATTTAAGTGTAAGTCAATTTTACAGAGCTACATCTTTCTTCTATGGCAATTGTTGCTTGTTTTTGTTTTTGAAAAAAAAATCTGAAAAGTGTTCTCTATTGCAGATAGATCATGTGCTCTATTGTAGATAGAGCACGGTCTAAGCTCCGCCCCATACACAATGCAAATTATCACAAATACAGTACAGTGTTTTCCTATACAAATATGCAGTAGCCATGATACAAATATCTCAGTAGCCAGGTATCGATCGATAAACACAACGTCAGTAGTGTACTTCCCGGCCTTTATCATTGTGAGTTGCATTATTTAATAAAAAAGTATTTTATTAAATAAATCTACACCTTAGTGCATTTATTGATCCAAAGTAAATACAACTCAATGCTGTTTAGTTTAACACAATTCGTAACAAAGTTGAAACGGAAATAAAGGTAGCCTACTTTCCATGACTGAATAGATTACGACCGCACATCTCGAACATTTGGAATTTAACTTCAAACGATAATATATGTATTACAATCCCATCCTTACGGTATCAATTTAAAATGCACTCATTTAAATAGATCTGTAAATGTATTTTTACGGGCATGGTGTGACAAAAAGAGTGACACAGACATTTTCCCGACACCTTCATATCCTGCTCCCCGGAATGTGATCGAATGAGTACAAAAGTTATTCTTCTGTTTCACGGTTTTATTTGTAATCGTATATCAAGTTATTACATACATACAGTAATTCCGTGAATTTGTTGTGATTTCAACAACTTGCACGCAGCAAGTGAGTTAATGTGTCATAGAACTTTATACTAATGATTATCATAATAATGGATGTGGGTAGCCAACAACACTGGAAATAAATTTGCACGCGATAGTAAATATAGCGGTCACATTGACGACATGTACATTGTTATGGTCTAGTTGGAAAAGTTGATTTCACAGAAGATAATTTTCACTTTTCAACAAGACAAGATTTCGGTAGGCAGGTATATTTTTAAGATTTCTTCTCATTTTGACAAAACATGGACAGGACGATGTGATAAAGGCATTTTATGGAAAAATTATCACAATGATTATCAATTAGGTAGGATGGTGTACTGCAAATTTAGCAGCTAATACTATTCGTTATATCTTGAAGTATTGAATTGTACATACATGTACAATTAGTGTCATACGCATGAAGACACTTCAAACACGGCTTGATAATATGTTCCCGAAACTGTGCTTTTCGGTTTTATTTTATAAAAATGACTTCATTAGATAAAAGATCTAGCGTAAAGTTCCGAAAACATAATGCATGTATAATCATACAACCTATACTCATGAACTTGCGGTAGTGATTTAGATTATCAGCCAGAGATATCATTGAATCATTCACAAAGAAATGACCCCTGTCCCTGAATCAACGCAACATGCATATTGCATTTTCTCCCATATAGAGAACATCTCGGCAGATTGTAGCGACTGCAGATTGCTTTGGATTTTTGCAACGGACTGTTATAATTGCAAATATATATATCACACGGTAATATAATGGTGTTTTCCATTTTCTTATTTTGGAATTCAGAAACCTTCGTGCGACCTCGTAAGAAACCTCGAGTCTACGGGTTCAAACTTTGGTTATGTAGATTGGTTTTACGGCACAACAGAGAGGTTTTCCTTTTCTGACCTTTCGGGATAAACTGAAGTGTCACGAACCTCACGACTTAGTGTATCTCTTGCCTACAGATGGTGGTAATGTTAGCAATATTTCAAACTGTTAAGTTAATAAATGGATTTTAACTCTATTCAATGTACTTTCAAAGTAAAAAAAGGGCTTACACTCTTGTCTTTGGATGGAAGTGATGGTTAATATAAGTATGGCAAGTTTTAAAGCAATATCTGTTATGGTTTTGAAATAAATTGGGGTAGTACGCAAAACTTGACCCAATACGTAAAACGGCCCTAATTTTGACAAAAACCTTGACAGGGTTATGTTTCTCTCGTCTGTTGATGGATGTTATGAACTTATGATGGTAAGCAAGTATGGCAAGTTTCATAACAATACCTCCATTGTTTTGTAATGAGTAGGGTGGTACAAAAAACCTAACAAGGGTGCGAGTAGGATAAAAAAACGAGCTTAAAAGCGAAGGAACTTAAGTTGGTAATGACGTTCACGGGTCGTACCGCATATATACCTCTCCCGATTGTAGTGGACCTAATAAGCACGGGGAAATATTTTTTAACTTTTATTATCGTATTGTAAACCCATTAAACGTTAAAGTTTCAAAAACACATTCGTAAGCATTGACATTAGAGGTTAAAGACACTTTCCAACTCTAGTCAATTCCTTCAAAGAAACTTGTTTGGAAATAAAGAAAATTAATAGTCTAAAACAATTGTGCAAACATTTTTTAATAATCAAAATACAACTTTGCACTTTTCATAATTGCCGTCTAGAATATAACCTGTGAACCAGATTGAGCAGTCTTGGGCAACATTTCGTTGGTGATCAATTGTAAAAACTGGAAAGTATTGTGCAAGAAAGGAACAAAGTCATTTTCATCAAGCAACAGTCTTTATTTCCTTCAAAGATGTTGACTAAATTGTCAATCACTAGTGATCTTAAATCCGCCGAAATCTTTTTACCTTGTACATATGATCTGCCACATTTTGACGTAAAGAAAGGTTTAAATTTAAGCGCATGTACTAACGACGTGAATACTAACAACACCCCTATTTTAAGCGGTAATTCTATAATGGATTCTCCCACTTTATGTATCGACAGATGTATCGGTTTTTTATAGAAAGGAAGGTGTATATGTATTAGATAGAGTACTGTTTGCGAGAATAATTATGTTATTTCGAGGGGCGTAGCCCCCGAGAAATGACGTAATTATTTGAGCAAACAGTCACTCTATCTGATTTGTATTATGGCACGTTGATAATGGCACGTACACCATCATGTACATTTTGATTGACAGCTCACAGGCCCCGAAACATCGTGTGACGTAACAAAGTAGGTGGGATCACGTTAATATTGTTTGGTCACTCTGATCTTTGTCAGTTCTGTTAAAAAAAGAACGCTAAGAAGGATAGATGAACACTGCATTATGGATATTTTAGAATTGCAGGATAATGTTTTGTTACAGATGGCTAATGGACTTGAATTCAGTCAATTAGAAGAATTAGACGATATCATTCTTTCACAAGTTCCTTTAGATGCCGACGACATCATGCTTTCACAAATGAAAACTGCATGATATAAACTGCTCAGGAGACTCGTGTTTCGAGTTCTTGTATATGTATGTCCACCCTTCCATTCCTCTTAAACATTTAAGTTTAAGTCAATTTTACAGAGCTACATCTTTCGTCTTTGGCAATTGTTGCTTGTTTTTGTTTTTGAAAAAAAAAAATCTGAAAAGTGTTCTCTATTGCAGATAGATCATGTGCTTTATTGTAGATAGAGCACGGTCTAAGCTCCGCCCCCATACACAATGCAAATTATCACAAATACAGCACAGTGTTTTCCTATACAAATCTGCAGTAGCCATGATACAAGCGTAGTTAAACTAATATGAACTGCTGCAGATTAACGGCCACGGCTGTAATTGTTGTAGGGTACAATCTAATTATGGTTCAAAGACTTTGGAAGGTAATCCCCTTCCAAAAACTACCAACAGGGTTATAGAAATATAGTAAAACGATTGATCTATGCAGCGCATGTATTAAAAGTACTTAAAAACTGTGGACTATTTATTCAAATAATGGGCGCATTGATCTGAGTAATTAGTTAACAAGAGCTGTCAGTAGGACAGCGTGCTCGACTTTTTTAGTGCTTGCCAATAAAACAAAACTTTGACAGTTAAGGGCACACAAGACTTTAACTAGGAATTTGTAAGTACAAATCAAGAAAATTTTTCACAGAGTTATCTTCTTTTGCTTACAGATAGGTCTTACGATGGTACATAAGTACTCCAACTTTCAAAGTAATATCTCAAATGGTTAAGTTAACAAGTGGACAAGAATGAAAATTTTAACTGAGTTTCTAAGTCAAAAAGGGCCATAATTCAAATAAAATCCTTGACAGAATTACCTTCTCCTGCCCATGTTTGGGAATCATGATGGTAAACAAGTATTCCAACTTTCAAATTAATATCTCAAACAGTTCAGTCAAAAAGTGGACTGGTACGAAAAACTTAACCAAGATTCTAAGTCGATAAAAGGCCTTAATTTTTAAAACAAATCCCTGACAGAGTTACCTTCTCTTGCCTACAGATGGGGGTAATGATGTGAAATAGCATTAAAAGTTTCAAAGCAATATCTCAAAGGGTTAAGGCAATAAGTGGATTTTACCCATATTCAATGTATTTTCTAAGTCAAAAGGGGCATAATTCTGTCAAAAACCTTGACAGAGTTATGTCCTCTTGTCTGTTGATGAAGGTCGTGATGGTAAACAAGTATGGTTAGTTTCAAAGCAATACCTCCAATGGTTTTGAAATAAAGTGAGGTGGTACGAAAAACTTAACCAAGCTCAATACACTTTCTTAGTAAAAAAAGGGCTATAATTCTGTCAAAAACCTTGACAGAGTTATGTTCTCTTGTCTGTAGATGGAGGTTATGATGGTAAACAAGTATGGTAAGTTTCAAAGCCATACCTCTAATACTTCTGAAATAAATGGGGTGGTACGAAAAACTTAACCAAGGTGTGACACCAACGCCGACGCCGACGCCGACGCCGACGCCGGGGCGAGTAGGATAGCTCCCCTTTTCATAGAAAAGTCGAGCTAAAAATTGCGACTGCCGAGCAGAAGGTCTGACACTTTTTCACATTCACTAAATGCTTGAACATAAATACAAAACGCGCTGGTATTTCCTACTTTCGCTTTACGTTTAGACAACAGCAAACTACACATACATGATAAGGGTTAACAGAGTCGTGTACGTGTTTTTTTTGTGTCAGAAATCGAGTGAGCGTTTTCTAAAAATTCGAGTGAACACTGATTCTTCATACTATGAGGAGGATATACTTGAAGATAGGGAGAAATATTAAGCTATGTTTATAAATATAGACAGTCGGTCTGATTATAAACAACCCGGATGTTATATTAGTTTGACCATGACGAGGATGCAACGAATAATTACTCGATAATAGAACATGTCTTACATTCTCGGTGAGTTAACTTATTATTTGTTAATAAACTCTTCAATTAAGCGACAGTGGCGTAGCTGCTATAAGGCACAGCAGGCCTTGGCCTACAGATTGACGTCAAAAATGCAATAACAGCTGTTGGGTTAGGGAGTTTCAGAGTGTTGTGCGCAGCAAACTCATCTGCTATGAACATAATCTTGTGGAAAATGACACAGATGCTTGGGGTCTGGACCTCATCCCCTTATGCCTGACCCTCGCCCCTGCTCACTGCAGTACCTTCTATACATCCTACAACTGCGTGATTACAAATGCAAGTCCTTATTTTACTTACCTCCTCACCCCGGGTATTCGACTACTTCGAACGCAGATGGGTACTACTGACGACAGATGTATATACATGTACGTCATGACAGGCACGCTGGAATAACCCCGATAGTTTTATTATTTCTCTTTTTAGGTCCGACCTTTTGCTTGATATAGGTAGTAATATGTTTAAACTAAGCATGTGTGAAGTTTTATGATAAACTGACGCCTTTTAAATAAAGAATTTCCCTAAAATGTTGAAAAAACAACGGTAATGTTGCCAAATATGACATTTATTTGCTTATAATAACAATATATATCAATGACCTTAGACACGTATACAGACACATGTATAAAGTATCAATACAAACAGCCCTAGACTTTGGAATTAGTGGTATCGTTTTGATATAAGCAAAATTATAGAGGTGGGTGAAGATAAACGGATACGTCTGACGACCGAAGGAGATACGTACGAACGCAGATTGTTATAAAATGAGGATACGTATAACGGCAGATGTGTAACAAGTAGAAAGCATGAATAGGTGTTTTCCAATCAGGATAAAAATTGGTTTTAAACTAATAACATTCAGTATGGCAGTTGTTTAGTCTATGTAGAAGGATCTAGCATGTATATACTGATAATAATTATGTATCCCACCTCCGTGAGAGACATATTTATTAGTGATACATGTCTGTCACTTTTTTTGTCATTAAGTGTCCACGCAGCTCCTCTGACACCACGTGGCGGATTTACACCAAACTTCACATAAGCGTAGTTGTACATATTATCGGCATGTTCCGGTTCAATGATTTTCAGTGGAATAACCGCCCTTGATACATGTAATTTTATGATGTTATGGCTAATTCTCCTATAACATCCGGCAGATTTCCACTTAACCTAGGATAATTGACCTTACGCCAGGAGAGATGTAGCCACGCCCACCGAAATCAAGGGGCACTACTCCTGCGAAGTCCGAGCTCAAACAGATCTCTATTGAACTAAGTCTGAAATCATTAGTTTTATTTCTTTATTCGATAATATTTAACTGTACTATGATCCTTTTGATGATTTCAAAAGTAAATCTATAAAAGTGTGAATTTAGTTTTAAAGGGACGTGGGCGGGGGGGGGGGTACAAAATTTTCGAAACGCGTGCGGATTAAAGCTAGTTATTTGCATATGCGTTATTTTAATAAGCATCATTGAATCCGTTATCAAATATTTACGGTAGCATTATTATGTCCGCTGCGCATTAATTATTAAATACTCTTAAATGATGCGTTGACAGTATACTGTTAATTGAAAATCTCTTAAAGATAAGATATCAATAAGCATTTGTATAAACATGTGTCATCAATAAAAGTAACTGTGTGACCATGGTTTCTAACTTTATATTTCGTGGAAGACTTAATTTTTGCAAGCGGTTCTGTGAGCTGGGTCATGCTATGGGGTCTTATGTTTTAGGCAATGTGACACTTCTATAAGTAAAACAAAACCGATAATATGAAGAACATTTCTAAGCATATATATTTATATCATTTTGATACGACTTCTGACAGATGTTTTTAAACAATTGTATGTCCAGCTAGAAAAATCATTTATTTATCTAAATTGTTTTTTAAATCAAATGAAACAGATTCATCGGACTGACTGACAGACAAATTGGAGTCATTTACCCTCGCTACCAGCCGTAGTCATATGACCCAGCGTGGCTTATACTATTATTGTGCACTTATAGTTTATAATGTGCAAGTCCACTAACAATTTTCTAATGTATATTCTCACACACACAAACATGATGACACGTTTTGATAAGACACACTTTACAAAACATTTTATTAAATCACTCTAAAATGTATGAAGAGTCACAACACTACGGACCTAAAATAAAATTGGTCCGTGACAAAACTCTTAAAATTTAGAGACTAAACCCGGTAACAAAATATATGACTGTCACGATAAAAAAGATCTATTTCTAAGAAGTACTCTTCCTTACATAGAAAATACCTGAAATTGCATGTCCGTCAACGGATTAATTGTAATGTTTGTCGGACAAAATGGCGGCTAGTAACCATATTCGCCACGTGTTGTAGCAGCTAGCTGTTTGATTGGTCTGATAAGAGATTATTATCTGTCAATCAAGAAACCTGCCCCCCCCTTTTTTCTCTTTTTTTTTTTTTTTTTTTTTTTTTTTTTTTTTTTTTTTTTTTTTTTTTTTTTTTTTTTTTTTTTTTTTTTTTTTTTTTTTTTTTTTTTTTTTTTTTTTTTTTTTGTTTTTTTTTTTTTTTTTTTTTTTTTGGGGGTTTTTTTTTTTTTTTTTTTTTTTTTTTTTTTTTTTTTTTTTTTTTTAAACGGGGGGGGTATTTTTTCACTCACATGGTGATCATTGTCAAGCGTAGTTGTACATTTCGTCAGCATGTTACAGTTCAATGAATTTTGCGGAACTATGTCTTTTGATGTCTCATATTCTAATAGCTGTGCTACTAATCCTGTATCACTGGTCAGAAAACTACAAAACTACACAGAAGTGATTGGTGCGAAGCCTGAACTTGTGTATATCATCGGATTGTTACAGTTTAGTGGTATGCATTTTCAATTCTACTGAATGTTGCTGAATAATAGGAGACATGCTTTTTTTCGTGAAAGATAATCTCTAGTTTAGAAAATTAATTGATAATGGGGTATCTAAGTCTACTGTAACGAAGTCTCTAAAATATCGATGTCAAGCTCCCCATACACTAGTAACTAGTCAATGACTAAGAGACAATGTTACAACAAATAATCCACGGGAACAAACATGTTCATTTAACGCCAATGTAAAATATTATATACATTTGTAATTACATTTTTAGCCCGACTGTTCGAAGAATGAGGAGGGTTGTTGTACTCGCCCCAGCTTTTGCGTTGATCAAAGTCGTGTTATTAATATTAATAACTTCAAATCCGACAAACGTATCCACTTAACACTTGCCATACTTGTTTCTCATGGTAATACATACAAATGCAGTAAGTCACATATATTTTTGCGGAGTAATGCCTCAATTTGTATTATGATTTTGTAACAAAAAGTTAAAAGTCCGGTACCTCATTAATAAAAGATAATTTTACAAAAATCATTATGATACTGAAGTTTTCTATTTAGCCTTGACTTATAATTTACTTTTAATACATAGTTTTTCAGTTTAAAACAAAAACTAAAGTTATCAACAGTATTCCCATCGTAAGACTTATGTTTCATCTTTTACGTATCTGCAGTTCGTACATTGGCGTTTTACGTATCCACCGTCTGCGTTCATACGTACACTATAATATTTTCATCTGTCGTCATAAGTACCCTCAAAAAGAACCCCATGCTTGTTTAAGTGTCAGTTGCAGCTGCTGTATCAGTCATAGCGAAACGAAAATATGTTTTTCTGCTACAGAAAATGTGTAGCTTTACGATTTATGCAGTTTTGGACTCTTTCGATTATTAGATTTCTTAAAATTCTGTTAAAAATCCGAAAAATTGCAATTTCTGGTCGGATTTCCGCAATTGTAACAACACGTCGATCATTTTTCAGCTAAACAATTGAGCATTGCCTAGTACAAATATATTGAATCTCATATTGAACGAAAACATTGTGAAAATGAATAAAAAAGAGAAGATATTAGGTATTTTCCAGCTTACATGTCAGGACGTTCATGTATATACATCTGTCGTCAGTAGTACCCATCTGCGTTCGAAGTAGTCGAATACCCGGGGTGCTCCTGATCACATGTGTATGGTGACAATGCATATAAATACAAGATTTGAAACAAATCGATTTCCTCTATCACATCTCACCGTTACTGTTTCTAAAAATAGTAACGATTCGAAAACTTCAGGCAATGCAAATGTAACCAGTCGTTTTATTTATAAATCTGCTTTAAAATTTACCGCTATAAATAGCATTCCCACAAAACGAAATCCCCGCTGTAAACGTAATGGTACCCCGCGCACGCTATTTTATATACTGCGATGCGGGGAACCTATTTTTATAACTTCATGTATATATTAAATCTGATTTGTGCGCAAGTGACACAAGTGTTTTTCCTCGAAATTCTCTTAATACAACCGTATTCGATGCAATTTGGAGTGGGATTTTATTCAGAATATTGTTTGCATCGGAAAAACCGGTTAGTTATTCCTTATTTACACGAATGCCTTAAATATGCGATTGGAGTTTTCAGTTGCTATATACGTTCCGTACAACATGGGACAAATATAGATTGGGTGGCGAGTCCATACCCCAAGCATCTGTGGAAAATGAAGGTTTAAGTACTATTTCGAACTATATCAAACAAAACGTTCTGGGGCAGGTAAGTCATACCCACGGTTGAGCGCCTAAATTTAGATTTTATGTGACCTTCATTGTCGAAATGTTGCTGGCCCTATCTTCTGTATCATTCAAAGCAATGTCTTCTGATTGTTCAAAACCTCGTTGTGTGGTTGTCCAAGATATTTTCTTTCTTGAGGCCCGACATTTGCATGTTTTGGTGTCAATAGTTTCAATGTTTCTGGCTTTGCGACCTTACTCTCATTGTATCTAAATCTTTCTAGTTATGTTATACTTTCGTTCTACGATTTGAAATGTATATCTTCTTTCCAAGTTGGAATTCAACTCACCTTGAAAACGCTATCAATTACTTTGGTTTAGTTGTGGAACACATTACTTATATTTCAAGTTTGAGGAAACAACTAGTCTTGTCTTATTATAGTATAGTGATTTTACATTGCTTGTCAAGCTGAAAGGCAGCGTTTGACTAGATTCAGAAATTTGAAATTTTTAATGTTTTTTAAACTATTTTAGAGACTTTTTGCATCAAAAACACGTCCGTACAATCCAGTAATTACGAAGTTTTAAAACTCATGTAAAAATAGAACAAATTAGTCACGTTTCAGACATAGACACTTTGTGGTATGTACGACTATCCACCGTGGTCTGCCCATTTGAATATTATAAACTACAAATAGATAGAGAACAAAAACACAAGCCTTAGGGTATCTGATGTCAGATCCCGCGTGTTTTTCTTCTCTATATTTCTATATGTATTTGGGTTATGCCCTGAACTTCTATACCATATTATATTTTAGGCGTTTGCTGAATAAGCTGGCTTTTGACCTACTCTTTTGACCAATAAAACCGCGGTGAATTTAATTTGTATACGACCCTCTTGCTAACGTGATTGTTTCATGACACGGCTAAATCGTATTCTAAAAATAATCATTCATATATGAATAAAAAGCCTCCGAGTCAGCTCGTACCTAAGTCAACTGAACCTCATAAATAATCTTTGAAAATTAATATAGAACTTTTTACATTGTTTATATACTTTGTTTTACATACGGCAGTAAGTAAAACTCGAAATGCAACAAATTTTAATAATGTAAATCGTTTAATTTTCCTTGCCTATTTTGCACCTTTCATACCATGGCTTTATGCTGTTTGACAGTAAAATAATGACAAAGTAAAAATATCGGCATGATTTTCACAAATATTGACTCTTTGGTACGGAAATTAAGTACGTGTAATTTACACACCTACTCCTTTGTTTGGTAAAGGTCCAAATATTTTTGAAAGACCTGCAATAACAATGAAAAGCTCGTGCGCAGGTCTATCTTTGCACGCGGACAGGTCTGAAATTTTTCTAGCCAGACCTGTCCACGGGCAAAGATAGACCTGTGCACGAGCTTTTCATTCTTAATGCAGACCTTTCAAAAAGATATTGACCCATATCAAACACCTACTTGTGCATAAAGAAATAATTCCGATATAAAAGGGTGTTTTTACAGCAAAATCGTAGGTCTGAGGTATATCACACAAAAAAGAATCAAAAACACAATAGACCCAGTACGTTTTTAATATATTTTAGTTTGAGCGTAACAGACGTACCTTTTGAGAATTGAATGTGTTTTTCTGCATTTCATCGACGTATGAACTGTCAGAAGTTTTACACCTAATGTGCATAAAGAAGGTGTTTATGTTAAAATTAGGTGTAAAACTTCTGATAGTCAATAATTTTACTCGATGAAATGCAGAAAAAAACTCATTCAATTCTTATTATTACAACTTACTATAATTAAAGACATTCGTTTAAATTATTTAGCATGTTAAGTGATCACTTAGTACCCGGATATATTTTAATGTTTTGTCTGTGTTCTCCAGACGAAATATCCGGCCGCTTAAACACTCCGCTTTCGTAAATTTAAGGCCTTTACCTGTTTACCGTGACACCCACTTGAATCAACAACAATTATCTCTATGTACACAAGACTGCTTTAGAACGTCTTAAAAAGCAAAGGACCGTCAATGAATGAATGAATGAATGAATGAATGAATGAATGAACGCAACACGTTGACGATATGCAGAAAGTTTGGTACAAATGTACTTCATACTGCAGTCAAGTTTTTATTTATTCTTGAGAAATAGAGCGGACTGAGGCTTTGTACCGATGACTCCTTTGAAGTTATAATGATAACTGGCCAGCGGTTACTTATTAAATTCGAAGACAAAATTTGCACGGATGGAGACACGGACGGACGGACAACACAACTCAATATTACTCCCACATAAAATTCGATACGGGTGTATAAAAAGTAAAACTACAACTTACATTGCTATTTTACGAAGATTAGTGTATTACACATTGTTACGAATAAATGGATAAAACCATAATAATATTACCTGTACGTATTATGTGTTATAAAGATGTCATTTGCCTCCTGCTTTTCAAAAACATCCAGTGCTTGGGACAAAATTTCATCGTAATCATACCCCGTTTCGCTTATTTCATTGAATTCAGACATTTTACACCGTTTTGCTAGCAAGGCTTGTTGAAGGTGTGTAAGTCGGATATCAACCTCGAACAGCGGTCAAGAAAGACCTCGTACTCGGTCGATATCCTTATACATAAAGCAATCACAATAGTTTGGCAAATACTGACACAGAATTTGTGACAGGTAAAACTTCTCCAATCTACTTCGTCTATAAATTGTTCTTTCAGTTTAGGCATGTTGGGAGGCATGTCGCCGATGTCGGGGTCTCATCTTTTGTGTCAGTTTTACTGACCATCGCCTCTGCTGCCGGTAGGACCTTTATAAAATCAGCATAAGAATACGAATTATGAGAACAAACTCCATCTATAGATAGGATATGTATTCTTTCCCATGCATGATACTGTGATAGTGGCAATATCGGAATACATGTATATAACTTTTCCATATATAAAATAAAGTTACATGCTAGAGATGTTCAATAAAATAATTTGATTAAAATATCTGTACAAATAAACGGTGGAAACTTTCTCTTTTTGCAGAATGACCTCATCTTAGAGTCCGAACCCTCAGATGTAACACCCGTGCTATTGTGACAAACTCTCTTCT
This sequence comes from Saxidomus purpurata, assembly GCA_022818135.1. Classification (NCBI taxonomy): domain Eukaryota; kingdom Metazoa; phylum Mollusca; class Bivalvia; order Venerida; family Veneridae; genus Saxidomus; species Saxidomus purpurata. Next base: position 25,439,375 of record JAFMSR010000006.1, read on the forward strand.
GTCCGTCCGCTCATCCATCTGTCTGTACGTTTGGCTGAATGTTAATTGTCCTGTTACAGTAAGTTCAGCTTTACTCTTCATTTCAAATAATAATGAATTATTCTCTCAGCATCAACTTTTCTCACGGGATCCATTCCCATCAACACTGATTAAATAGAAAAGAATCTGCATGCAAGCCCCAAAACTGATTTGAATTCCAAACACGTTTTGGTTCTTATGTGAGCTTACGGGACAATCATGGCTCTCGTGTTATGTTCATGCGTGCTACCCATGCGGCATAACCAATTGAATGTTTTTAAGCAACCAAAGTGTTTATCATAGCTAATGAAATACACCGAACCGCAAAATAAACGCAACACATTTCTTTTTTGAATATGTCCGCCGTAATTATATTTTACTGACGCAAACGTATTTGAATATTATTTATACATGTAAAATATTACTATGCCACTAAAATTTATTGAAATCATCGTACCGTGACACCTGACTGGCACATTAATACAAAAAGCACGTTTTGCACGTGCGCGTTGAAATTAAGTAAATTATTTTTAAAAAATCGATAATTTCTTGACCAGTTACGATTTTACAATTAAAAAACACCCCAAAATATATTTAGTTGACATAAATTGTATTTTGCAATGCCACGACTTCCGGATAATTTGCGAAATCAGGCTGTCGGGATACACGAGATACACGAGATATTGACAATGTGTGAAAATTGAACTTGTGGGTAATGAACTTTGACATTATGAAATCTGGGTTATCTGTTGTTATATTTTAATGAAATTTACACAGTATGTAGGTAAGGTACCAATGAAATGAAATAAACTCGTTATTTATCATTTGAATTGTTTATTTTCAAATTATATGTGTTTCCCGAACTGTTGCGTTTATTTTGCGGTTCGGTGTACAATCTTGGCAGATAGTGTGCAACATAATTTACCTGGCACTCATTAATATTCCTTATAAACCAGTAAAGCAAATTTTCGGTTTCCGACCAATACGAATAAAAAATGCCGGTATTGATAACAAAAATATAAATTCAATTGATAACATATCGAATCCCGTTTAGTTCTGTGGTTAAAGCCTTAAGATGTAAATCTTGGTTCCCGTGTTAAATCTTTCACCAGGCCTGATGCATTTTTATAGATTTATAAAATGATATGTTTTTCATCAAAATCCTTCAAGGGGTTAAGGAGATATGGATCGGATAGAAAATGTTAGACTCACGCGACGTTGGACCTTAAGTTGTGGCCTTGACCTTGAGCCAGCGTGATCGGCTCATGGGTTCTGCACATCGTCTTGATGAGGTGAACATCTGATCTGAGTTTCATTAAAATCATTCAAGTGTTTAAAGAGACATGGATCGGGCAGGAAATGTTACGGACGGACGGAAGGACGGGATAATTATTATTTTAAACATTAAAACATCTGTGTAGGATTCGAACCGATGGATCATTGCATTCTAGTTACACATCTTAACACTACGCCACTGTCTATGCGTTGTGAACTTCATTTAGTGAAAAGTATTTGTTTGATACGATAATCAATTGAAATAAAAAAAACACACCCGAATACTGGCTAAGATTAATGAGTGCCAGGTAAATAAATGTCGCACAATATCTTATGTTTATGCAAGTGTTTAAAACTGCATTACGTCAGTTCCCATGATACATGTATTCAACATGTACTCTCTTGCTCCACAATTTGTAAACCTCAGAAAGAAGTTTTGGACAAATACTGGTATCTAATACCCGAACGGTTAGTTACCACACTCTTAGTGTATTGTAATTGATCCTCTCCATTTCGCTTAACCTTGAAGTAAATGGAATAACTTTGTGTATACAGTTTTGTTAAGTAAAACCACCAAGCTATGATCACTGCGCATGAACGACCACCGGATATTGGGGCGAAAGTGAGCACAGATAATTAGTTTTCGCGAGGAACGTTTACCATTGGGATAAGTAAAGATCCGATATTTAATCTTTTGCACATTCTCTTGTGTTTCTTTTTGTGTTTTTGGATACTTCGATGACTATCTTAGTCCATTGTATACCTCAGCTGTAAATCATGTCAGTTAACATGTTCAATTACCAAAAACAAGATCGCCTGCTCACTTGAAAAGTTCGACCGTTGGTAATGTTTACCGTTTCATTTCGCAAATGTGCTTAGATTTGAATAAGACATAAGTGTCCAAGATCTTGTCTACAAACGTTATTTCGAGGCCAAAATATTGATACATAAATAACTAAAGTTAGTGTACTGGGTATTGTTTATTTTGATTTCTGGTGTACCGGAGTATTGATACTAACGTGTACTGAGTATTGGGCATTAAAAGTGAGTAATATAAATATTCTGCTGCTTTTTAAAGCGTTTTATTAGCTCAACACAACACGAAGTACCCAAGGTTGGTAATTGTGATCTTATGGTGTCCGTCGTCTTTATGTCTTTCTATCGTCTGCGTGTCGCCTGTGCACATTTTACCTTGTGTATGCAAATGAGACTGCATTTTTCACTGGAGCTTCAGGAAACTTGATCAGAATGACTGCCTTTATGTAATCTACGTCGATTCGAATATGGGTCATCTTGTTTCAAAAACTTGGTCATGGGATCAAATCATAGACAAAACTTTTGTATGCAATAAAGGTTTCATTTTTCATTCGATCTCTATTTGTTTGAGGGGGCAAGGTGTCAATGTCAATGTATTTTTTAAATTCTTATATCTTTTTTTTGGTCATATCACTAGATAGTTTTTTTTGTCAAGGTCACTTGAAGATTTTTTTTCTAATTCTAGATTTTTTCCCCGTTACCATTGAAAACTTGTGTTGGGGACATTATTTGTTTTATTTTCATAATGTTACAACTGATGTTGATGGGACAATGACTCTCATGAAAACGACGATTTTGATGATACTGATTATTGATTCATTTAATTGCAAGGATGAATCTCTTCATTATGTAACTAAGATTTCCTATGATACTAGAATCGTTTGAGATCACCCCCGAAATTAGGCAGCTGTACGTTGTACGTTTACATTTACGTGTGCGAGTGCGTGTGCGCTGGTCAGGTCTAATATTAAAAGGTTTTTGACTTGACTTGACTTGACTAGTATTGACGCGCAAAATGTTTCGTGCGCTTACGATTAAATGGAGAACAATGGCGGGTGTTACTAATCGCTCTAAGTAGGCTTAAGTAATTATAGTGTATTGTCTCTCAACTATTTGGTATTGATGCGCGAAATGTCTTTGGTGCTTTAGATTGAGCGGAGGTGTCGTTGTTCTAAGTAGGCGGCTTTAACTATAGGAATAACTGTTTTGTAATTTTGATATTTGCGACTGTATATACGGTTTTTAATGGTTGCAAATATTTTTAACGGCGACGGCGTTAGCCGGAGCTGTTAAAACTGTTTGCGACCATTAAAACCGTTTCTAACGCAATACCGATGTGACGTCGTTTCTGATTGGTGACGTCGCTTAAATTTGCGACTATTAAATAACGTATATATAGTCGCGTTTTAATTATCGCATTTAGACACATTGTGCGTTAGAAAAGGGATAACTATTTGGCGATTTTGATATTTGCGACCGTATATACGGTTTTAATGGTCGCAAACAGTTTTAACAGCTCCGGCTAACGCCGTCGCCCATAAAAATGTTTGCAACCATTAAAGCCGTATATGCGGTCGCAGATATCAAAATTACAAAACAGTTATTCCTATAATATACGGTCGCAAATATCGAAATCACTAAATAGTTATCCCTTTTCTAACGCACAATGTGTCTAAATGCGATAATTAAAACGCCGTTTGAAGTTTGCGACTATATATAGTTATTTAATAGTCGCAAATTTAAACGACGTCACCAATCAGAAACGACGTCACATCGGTATTGCGTTAGAATAATAATTATAGTGTATTGTTGGGGAAAAGAAACTGACTCGGATGAGGTCAGTGGTTTTAGAATCCTGTATATATGCACATGTTTACGTTCAGATTGTAACGCTGTTATACATTGAAGGATTTTAAAATGAATTGGACAACATGTTCAGTGCATGGATATATTAAGTATTGTGCGCAAGTACCGGATTCACAACTTGAATGTCAAGGTCATAGACTGTGGGATACCGCTTTAGGGGCATTCATCACTTACAAGGGACAGCTCTTGTGTGTACCAGTCCAAGTTTCCCCTTCATCTTTACAGACATTGGTTTGAACCTTGCAGTACTTGTTTACCATCATGTTCTCTATCAATATGGTTTTGACTGTATTCTGCCACTTTTCCACTTAGAAAATATCCCTTTTCTAGTTAAGTTTTTCGTACAAGTCCGTGTTGTGTCTAAAACATATCACTTAATGCTTTGAATCTTGCATCACTTCTTTACCATCATGTCCTAAATCTTCAGGCGAGAGTAAATTACTCAAACATCTTTGACTGAAGTATGACCCTTTGTACTTACAATATTCAGGTTAAAGTGATAGCATGGTCCAACCAATGATAATACAATGTATAATTATAATAAAGCTCAACAGATAAAATACTTGCAGCTACGAAAAGTGAAAGCCAAGGCATATGTAAGTAGAAATGGGACATAAGATAAACTTTATGGACATTCATACAATTGAGATAATCATGTAGATAACTTTACTTGGAAAGATGCACCTGTATTTCGGTAAATGCAACCTTATGGTGGGATATTATCTTAATTTAAAGAAAATGTAACTAGTAACAACAATAACTTAACTTAGAATGGCAATATTATACATAATAGAACAATAATCTTTAACTTTAAAGAAAAATCACAACCATTTAGTACCAGTAGTTAACTTCTAAGGGATATATGATTCCTTTTTAGCTCGAAAAGGTAACATATGAGGACAGCTGATACCCACAGGGGGAAGTAAATTTTTATCTTAAAACCTAATGGAATAATTAAACCAGGTAGGACAATAATTCAGCTTTAAAGGACAAGTATTACCTAAAGAAAATCTAAACATTAAAGCTGCTCGCTCTCAGTTGCCGTTGAAAACAATATTTTTCTTTAAAATTGATATGCTTATACATCAATATAAAACTAAAGGCTAGAATCAAAATATAAGCAAAAATCTAGGTAGGAATTTGCAAAACTCGATAGAAAATGCTGGTTTTACGGCAACGCTACACTATATGTTTATATTGGAATTTCAAAAGCGTTTGCAACGCTTTTGAGTTTGGTAGCGTATTATTTAAGAGATATACGTGACAGGAATTTATACTGGAGCCTTTTTATGACTATATGTTATAAGTACGTTATTTACATACAGTTCGAAGAACTTTATCTTTTTTACCAAAATCTGAGAGCGAGCAGCTTTAAGGAAATATTTGACATATTAAAACAGTTACTCAGCTTTTAAGGAAATTTTGAAAATACGACCAAAAATCTCAATCAGATAAGGAAAGTATTCCCTTCACACCATCAAACACAGCACGTGACAATAGCCAGATCTATTTACCAAAATGAATCTGCCATCTACGAGACAATGTACACAATACAGCTTAAATGGTAACTGTATAAAGGCAAAGCTTTTGTCAGTTGAAAAAGTAAAGGACAGCACATACCAGTATATAAGACACACCAAATAACATAGCACAAACAAATATTCAAGCTGTCGCACATGAGAAACGCATTCGGCTGTTTGCGAGTGCTGTGTTTGGTTAATTGTTTAAAATCTTCCTGATAATTTTAATGTCCTTAAGAAATTGTGAAAGTGATTGAATGTCTTAACTGTATTTGAAACTACAGTTATGGTAATGCTAATATCTTATTCTGACTATAATGAACATTATCAATGAGGAATTACATTTCCTCACAAGTACAATAGTAAATGCCAGTTTTATAACCGGTATAGAGTAATTAAATGTATGTCCGAACTAGTTAACCAAACAAACACACTAAATATACACTTTTTGGTTAGTTTGACCCCATAAATTTGTCCTAAATATATTCCTTAAACCAAATAACGTAATTTATAGTAAGAAAACTGAAATTTAATTAAAAATGAGTGTGAATAAAGCGGCTATCTCGGAAGCCATTTTGAAATTCAGCGTTGTAACTGACTATATTTTGGTAAAGTATTGTATCATTAAAGGTAATACATGTACTTATTCCAGACTGAAGTTCTTCTATCTTATAATTTTTTATTAACAGAAGACATTACGTGAAGTAATCATACTTCTTCAGTAATACATTTACCTTGACTATGACCTTGATAATGACCTTGAATGATTACAAGGTGCTGTAATTTTAAGTAATGTTGTAGTACAAATGCTTATGAGGATCTTACATGGCCTGCTGTGGAGGACTGGGTTGTTCCGACCAGAGGGAAAGCGGGGGGATAGGAGGAACCGAGCGAAGCGAGGTTCCGACTTCCCCCCGCTTTCCCGAGGGTCGGAACAACCCAGTCCTCCACAGTAGGCCATGCAAGATCCTTTTTCTTGCATACTTTATTTGATTTTATTGCAGATTCTACCAGAAAACCGCTTTAAATAGGCCCTACTATGTTGAGCGGTAAATCAAAACTTCATGTTGATTAAATATATACAGATATCACCGATCACCGGTGCACTAACTTTGAGGTCTTCAAAGTTTTAAACAGGAACAAAATAAATCTTATATTTTTATTTATCTTTTTCCTTTCACATGTATTGCATGTTATAAAACAAATATAATTTTAAAAATCTTCTCGCCTTAAAATGCTATGACCTAATTCTCACGACCAATGTGTCCGCCATATTTGTTTTGCTCTGTCACATTTTACCGGTGCAAACATAAAGATATTACTGGGCAAAACTTCTTACCAAAAGTTAAAACATACCAAACAACAAACATAATGCTTTGAATCTACTGAACACTGAGTTTAAAACCTGAGAGTTGAGTAAATATTTCATATGATGTAAACTGTATGGAGTATTAAAAACAATTTTTTTCGTTTTCTTAACTTATTGACGAAGACATGCAAGTCCTAAACACAACATCATTATCACAGTCAGGAAATAAAAATGTATCTTTGTCTGTAACATCTCTATATGCAATTAAAAGAATATCAAGGTTGTAGAGTCTTCTCTTTGGGTGTTTTTTTCTGACTTATGGGGTTGGAAACTGAAAAATAAATCAAACATAAAAAATATTGGTATGAAGTTTAGCTCAGTACCTGAAAAAAAAAATCGGACACCACGTGTTCTATGACGTCACTATTTCTTTACATGAACGCCTAGCACTTGTTTTCCTTTTTAGTTCTGGATATTTTGAAAACAATCAGCAATACTGAGAAAGATTATCAATTACTTTCATTATTTTAATTAGTCTTGTTTAATGATTTGAGCAGAATAGAAAGTAAACTTGCCCTCAGAAAGGAGATTGTTTCACTTTTTCATGATGAAAGTTGGCGGGAAAAAATTGTCAACAAAGTGAACCGGAATAGATACATGCGCGTGAGTAATTCGGATATTTCGGATTGCACCGGTGAAACATTACCACCGGTAAAACGTGATCAAGGGATAATTCCCCGCATGGAACCCCTTTGCGTAGGAAATTTGGTAGGTTCATTTACCACTGTTTATGTATCTAGAGCTAAAAACGTAGTGCTTGATCGCACCCAAAACTATATTTTATTTACGTTGTGAAACAAAAAATATCAATTAAATCTTAAACAGAAATTCTCCCTACGCACGTCCAGTTTACTTGATTAATGCGACTATACCATCAACATTGACTTAATTAACTGGTTTTGTTTACACAGTGACGTCATTTATCAAGAGAAACTGTGACGTCATTTACTGCCATTTTTTGTTTTGAAAAAAAGTATGATTACAGGTATGTTCTTTGAAATGTGAATAGTTTCTGTTGCTATACATTTCTAAAATTTGATGCTCTTGCTTGTGACACCATAAACAGCGCCATTTCTTTTCGCAATCAACGCTCGCTTCAAAACTTCATGGATATTCGTTACCAACAATTTTCGTAATTTGAACCGTTATTGCGTACCCTGAAAATTCGAACCATTCCTAAAAATGAAATTCCTGTTACATTAACTTGAAAAATATTGAAGTGTGTGCTTTCTTATGAGACCTTAGTTTACATTTACGAAAAACATTCTAATCTTTCACATGTAAACCGCCGTGAAAAGTATATCGCAAATAAAGTGTTCCAGGTACGAGTTAAATACACGAAAGTAGTTCGGATGGTGTCCAGTAAGCCCGAGATGTACTTTCCCTAGGGAAAGTATAGGCTGATCTCTTCCCTCCGCGTGCTGGGATCCGCCAGTACTTTCCCCGGGGGGTATGCAAGAATATGCGTGTTTCATTTGCACCTTCTTTTTCTTTATATATTTCATACATTGACAAGGAAAAAACCTGCCATTGTGAATACAATAACCACTTTGGACCAATGACAACCAATATTATTTGCACCGACGAGAATGGTATTTACGCGAATCGTTAGTGGTAGCCTAGCTCCCACACACATGTCTCCGAATAATGGATCTACTAGTTTTGATGAAGCAATAGTAATGGCTTACTTACTGAATGCTTGCTTTCCATTTGTTTAGAGAAAATAGCTTTATTTATCAACAAAAAAGCTTAAATTTTGAAGATAAATGTTCCAATCTTAGAAATACTACGTTAACGTGATAATAAACTCTATCTTTTTTCCATATTTTTTCGTGAAACAGGAGACGAACATTTTACAGATATATAGGAAAATGTGGGGTTTTATGTTATCCGATCTAGAATAATATCAAATCTTCAAAACATAGTATATCAATACCTTTTAAATGACATGCCTACACATATTCGTCATGTGCATGTATACATCACACGTTTTAGATATCGTTCAGTCGTGAAGGTAACCGAATACCCGGGGTGTAAATACTCCCGTGGTATTCCTACTTTCGCTTTCCGGTTTGACAACGGTAAACTGTACACGATAAGGGTCAACAGAGTGGTGATACATTTTTCAAAAATCGAGTGAAAGTTTTCTAAAATTTCGTCTGAACAAGGATTCCTCATACTAGCAAAAGGATATACGTGAAGCTTGTGAGAAATCAATCCGGATGTCTATTTTTTTACTACGTCAAGGACGTAATGATTAACGAATGCTATCTCGATAATAGGACAATTCTCGGTGAGTTAAATTATTAGTTTTTAACAAACTTGTCAAACTTAGTGGCGCAGCTGCCTTCCCATGCCTAAAAATTATTAGGAAAATAAATAAGAGGGCCATGATGGTCATATATCACTCATCTGAGTACCAGTGCACTGATCTAACGAAGTCACTTGTTCAGAAGTTGCTAAAGCAGTCACTGGTCACTAAAAGGCACCAGCTGCCAGGAGCAGTCAGCGGTTGCTAAGGGAATCACTGGTCACTACGGAAAGTATGTGATTGTCAAAGGCAACTGTTGCTAGTTGCTGAGGACGTCAATGGTTGCTAATTAAAAAAAATCATACTTCTTAAACTATTTAAGAGGCTTTATCATTTTCTTTATGCATCAGTGTCCGTGCAATTATTATTACACAAAATGTATACACGAATATTTAAAGCTAAACAAAAATAGAACAAATTAGTCATGTTTCAGACATATACACGCATTTCTTTGTTATAAACTACAAGTTATGCTTCGTAAAAGATAGAGAACGACAACACAAGAGTGTTTGATATCAGATACCGCGTGTTATCCTTCTCGGGATTTCTACCTTCTTTTTATCATAGCTAATAAAATACATACTTAATAAGTTGAATATTCAACTTAGTATCTTGAATATTCAACTTAGTACCTTGAATTTTTAACTTAGTATCTTGAATTTTCAACTTACTATCTTGAATTGTCAACTTAGTTAGTTGACTTTCAACTTAGTTATGTTGAAAAGATCAATTTAAAAAAAAACAAAAGTGGCACTACTGGGCTTCCGTAAATACAGGTAGATAAGGTTTATGAAAATATTTTAAACTGCATTATGTCAGTTGTCACGACACATGTACACAACCGGCCCGCCGTATGCCATGTACCATTTAACTGTGGCATTGTTTTGCTACACTTCACGGAAAATGGAGGATGCTTATTACCAGTAAGTGTATAAGTTTTAATTAATGTAAGTTCCCACACAAATTATTGATAACCGAGACATACCCTATACCTGGATATAATATAGATAAGAGCAAGTAGAATGTTAAAATTGGGAAATATACCGTGAAAAAGGAAGTAATGGTTGAGTGGCAACAACAAAAGCATACAACAAAAGTTTCCAATGCACATCATATTTTGTAGAATAATTAACAACCGTTGTGTTGACATTGAGTACACATTATTTAATAAATTTTATTCACCAGTAACTAAGTGCAATAAATACAGAGGAACTGCAGTGTGGATCATCTATATGTATAAATACTAAGTTGATCATGATTGGTGTAAATTTCAAATGTGTAAATCATGTTGTTAACATGCATTTCCTGCACACAGCAAACAACTAAATACAACAAAATGTTGCCATGCAGTAATATTAAACCGCTCATGGTGCTGCGGTCTTGTGTCTGTGACTGTGGGGCAGAAGACCATAGGTCAATGCACGTGAATTAGCCGTCAGACATGTTCACGCATTTTGCCGACAGTTACATGAATGTGAACTCGGGTACGCAATCAGTACTCCCTCGATGTTTAATCCAGTATTGGACAAATACAAGGTGACATAGTTCGTTGAATCAGCCCTCTGACAGATATTAAAGACGTCCAATGTGTTCTGTATGAGATCGACCCCATCCACCGTTCTCCAATGTTGAATAGCTTCGTTCACATTGTTTTATGGACCACATATTTATACCCCCGAAACAAAGTTTAGGTGGGTATATAGGAGTCACCCGGTGGTTGGTCGGTCGGGCGGTCTGTTGCATTTTCCTTGTCCGGAGCATAACTTGAAAACTACTTGTTGGAATTCAATACAACTTCATACAATGGTCAAGCACATTGAGAGGAAGTGCAGTGCACAAGAACTATAACTCCATCTTGACTAATTACAGAGTTATTGCCCTTTGTTAGTTTTCCTTGTCCGGAGCATAACTTGAAATCTACAGGTTGGAATTCAATACAACTTCATACATGGTCAAGCACATTGAGAGGGAGTGCAGTGCACAAGAACCATAACTCCATTTTGACTAATTACAGAGTTATTGCCCTTTGTTACTTTTCCTTGTCCGGAGCATACCTTGAAAACTACCCGTTGGAATTCAAAACAATTTCAGACAATGGTCAAGCACAATCAGAGGAAGTGCAGTATACAAGAACCATAACTCTATATTGAGTATTTACCGAGTTATTGCCCTTTGTTACTTTTCCTTGTCCGGAGCATAACTTGAAAACTACTGCTTGGAATTCAATACAACCTCATACAATGGTCAAGTACATTTAGAGGAAGTGCAGTATACAAGAACCATAACTATATCTTGAGTATTTACAGAGTTATTGCCCTTTGTTACTTTTCCTTGTCCGGAGCATAACTTGAAAACTACTGCTTGGAATTCAATACAACCTCATACAATGGTCAAGATCATTTAGAGGGAGTGCAGTGCACAAGAATCATAACTCCTTTTGACTAATTACAGAGTTATTGCCCTTTGTTAGTGTTCCTTGTCCGGAGCATAACTTGAAAACTACCCGTTGGAATTCAAAACAATTTCAGACAATGGTCAAGCACAATCAGAGGAAGTGCAGTATACAAGAACCATAACTCTATATTGAGCATTTACCGAGTTATTGCCCTTTGTTACTTTTCCTTGTCCGGAGCAAAACTTGAAAACTACCCGTTGGAATTCAAAACAATTTCATACAATGATCTAGCACATTGAGAGGAAGTGCAGTGTACAAGAACCATAACTATATCTTTAGTATTTACAGAGTTATTGCCCTTTGTTACTTTTCCTTGTCCAGAGCATAATTCGAAAACTACCTGTTAGAATTCAATACAACTTCATACAATGGTCAAGCACAATGAGAGGAAGTGCAGTGCACAGGAACAATAACTCAATCTTGACTAATTACAGAGTTATTGCCCTTTGTTACTTTTCCTTATCCGGAGCATAATTCAAAAACTACTGGTTTGAATTCAATGCAACTTCATACCATGGTCAAGCACAATGAGAAGAAGTACAGTGCAAGAGAACAATAACTCTATCTTGACTCATTTAAGAGTTATTGTCCTTTGTTACTTTTACTTGTCCGGAGCATAATTCGAAAACTAGTTGTTGGAATTCACTACAACTTCATACAATGGTCAAGCACATTGAGAGGAAGTCTAGTGTACAAGAAACATAACTCTATCTTGACAAATTACAGAGTTATTGACAAGAACAATATCTCTTTTTAGTTTGTTTGCAAGGTATTCTGTTACTACAAACCTCCTCAGTTTATAAAGCAGTTTTTCGGGGGTATTAATCACATTTAGTGATAGCTCAAGTTTTTCTTGTATTTAAAAAAAACGTAGCCAAAACGGTAAGATACTAACACACATTTTCTTTCAAACTAGGGCCATCAATTGCCTAACTTGTCAGCAGATAATGGTGTTTACATACCATTTTACTTTCGGTTCAATAACTGTTTACGATCTTAAACAGGTATGCAGTTGGTATATACCGTTTTTCCATTCTTATCTTAGTGAACGCATTTTTTTCATACCTTTCAATACGAAATGAATAACAAACTCAAACTATTGTCATAACCAAGGGTGCCTATTTAAACTAAGCCGCTTCTGTTATTTTTAAATCTTCTATTATAACTCACTGATCTCCCCTCATATTAGCATTTCCCGTCAATTAGTAATTCCTGCAATCTTTGGGGGACCCTCTTTTCATCCTTAGAAGCATCCCTCAAAACTCTTAGAGCACCCACAGCAACAGCCGTTTTTGTGTATTTTATATCTAATCACCGTCAAATGCAATCCCCCTTTCTATCTCAGCTTTTGAACACTTTTTTTAAAATGAGGGCGGGGGCGTGGTGTGCGAGCGTGCATCGGGTACCAGATGACGCGCCTATTACATGTGTGCATGATATCGGTATGTCACTTGGTACAAGTGGGCCCATCATCGAGTGCACTTGGTGTCAAGTAATGGGCCCGATGCACATCCCCTTGTCACATGATCAGTTTATATGCATTTCTTTGGAAAAAGCAATTTTGCCTTCCACGATTACATTTGTATACATACTCCATTGTACATGTATGCTTCAGCAGAGGGAAAGGGGATTTAAAGGTCAGAGTATAGAGTATGTCTCTGTTATCATTAATTTGTATGGAAGCTTATATTAATAAAAAAGTACGTAAATCATGCACTTCATGGTTATTATCATCCGCCATTTTCCGTGAGGTGCAGCAAAATATGTGATTCCCCACAGTGAATTAGAAAAAAACCCTGACTCTCTGGTCAATGCTGGTATATGATACCCGAACGGTTAGTTTCACAGGCTAGTGTAAATTGTAATTGAGCCCCTCCCCTTCAGTTAACCTTGGAAGTAAATGGAAAGAATTTTGTGTGCACCAGATTTTTTAAGAAAAAAAAACCACCAAACGTACTTCCGCGAGACATATTCCCTCTGTGCACATACATTACTAAGGGTAAGTAGGGCTCTAGCCAATTCCGCTGGCTAAAAATATTGCAAAAGACATATACCGGTATAGTGAAGCTTATTTTGCATAACCCCATAACAGTTTACGACATGAGAACCAATTCTTCATTTACTGAATAAACATTTAAACGGTTAAACCAATATAACAATATGTATTAGAAAAAAACCCAAGCTTAAACATACACGAGGTCACGCGGTTGACCCCCTGGAAACTGTGTGCCCACAAATTGTATCAATTCAGCTACGTCCCCCCCCCCCCCATCCCAATTAAAACCTTTGCTAGTTTTATGGCAAACACCGTCTTTTAGGGCAGAATGTTTACAGCATTAGTAATTCGCGTTCTAAACGCTTAATTTCATCTTCAATATTTTAGTATTGTTTTTGTATGAATCAATAGGTTATCTTTGTTTATCAACCGTGCTAGACGAGTACTCCAAACAGAATTCACCCGATAAAGAAAGTCAAGATTGCTATTTAAGACGGATACGGGTACGTGTACGTGTAACAAAATCAGACAGAAAAATTGTCATCTTTCTAAGACTCACTACGGGTCGCATTTGTGTAGGGAACTTGCGGACCTATTAGATATCGTGGTCTCTGTTGGTTTAAATATTAGTAGCACTAAAGTTTTCTAGAATTAAAATCGAAAGACAATGGTGAACATAACAAAAAAATAGTTTATTAATTTTGTGATTATTTTACGGTGTTCTGTGGCTATCTGAAAATATTGAATTTTTGACAGAATGTAAACAAAAATCCTACAGACGAGGGGTGATGTCCTACTGGTGCAATTTTCGGCTATAAAGATCACTATATGTATATAAAAAAGGGCATTTTTGGGTGTGACCAAGGTGGTTCTACAGATTTTTGGGGTGTAACTACTCAACGAATGTTTTGGTAGCGGACCGTGCAAAGTTATACAGTAAGTCTATGGAAAAAGATTTAGTGTAGTCATACCTCTAAGACATACGCGCAGTTTGCTGTCTTCCGAAAGCGCTCAAAAAGTTACAAGTAGTGAATATACAGGTACTTTACTTAAATAACTACTTTTACGCATAGCATGTACCTGTCAAAGGGATACAGCTCGTGATACGATTAAAAATAAACATGAGTGTTTTCTCTGGGGAAAAACAACGGGAAAATTACTGGGAAAGTAGTTGAAAATAATATGGATACAGAAGTTATGCAACTCTCGAATTCTATCACCTGCCTACGTCCGGATAAAAGTAAGTAAACTGTATCGACGATACCCAGAGGTAGATTTTTGGTAAATGCCAGCGAATCGTAACTTTCGTAGACGTTATACTTACCATATAAGTTTATTTCCGGAAAAAAATCAACTTGGTGTGCTTAACCTCTAAATCAGGATTTATGTAAAATGAATATTCATGATTTAATTAAGAAACCATCCAAATATAAAATATGAATTAAAAATGTTGTCGCTGTGCCAGCATACAAAATATGAATCTTCTGTGGCTTCATTTCACGTTAAGTCAACATACAAATATTTTATTATTACGATGTATATGGAACCTTCGTATATTTTCAAGCTATGCCAGTATACAATATAAGAATCTCAAACTAGGCCAACATACTGAATATGAATCTTATCTAGATAATTTCAAGCTAGGCCAACATGAAATATACAAATGATATGTAGGTAAATCTCTAAGCTACGACAACATACAAATCTAGAATTTCATGTAAATAAGTTTCATGCAAAATATTAATGTTATGTCAATAAATTCAAAAATGTGACATTTATACAAAATATGAAACTTATGTTGATAAAATTATACAAGATATGAATGTTATGTAAATTCAACTTAACCTTTCATTAGCTCACCCGAGCACAAAGTGCTTTTGTGACCACACGTCCTGTTCTGATAAAACATAACAGGTTGGATAAAAGAAATGTCTTCCCAATGTGCAGCTCGTTTATTTAAAGTTTAAACTCTTAGAGACTCTCACCCCGCCCCTTATCCTCCAACCCCCTCTCCCAAACAAACAATAATCCCAAAACAGACACGTTTAATTTTGTGTTTCGTTTGTCCTTCCGTTATGCTGTAAAGGTAAAAGTGAAGGATGCGATGTGGTAGCAAAATGCAAGGGATTAGAAAATAATTTCATCTGTTTCATTCTGTATATTTCAGGACAATGAAAACGTTCCTTGACTGAACCATTCCCGACGCAACAAAGTTCATTGCAATGTTGTCTAATGTATACAAGTGCTTGTAACAATGGAAAAAAACTTTGAAACGGTAAATAGTTCATATATATCCTATAATTGTATATAGAACAAAGCTGAATGCATACCTCTTAGAACAAAGAGCCTTAAATGTTTAAAATTATATTTATTTACTTATTTAATCTAAATAAATGTAGGCACATGTTCTTGCGACTGATATTAACACCTCTTTCCTGGAGGTTCTGACCAATAAAAGTCAGCTGACTATATTCGAACCGGCCGCATTCGGGTTAGGAATCCTACACCATAGCGCCTCCCGAAACTAAATTAGGATAATACAATTAAATTGTTGCTATATATGACATACACAGTACACAGAAGTATGGATCTCTTTACAGTTTATGGAGTTCTGTGGGGAATACTTACATAGTGCAGTCAATAAATTCATAGAGCATGTAAAGAAGAGGTTTGATGAGTGTGATGAAGAATATAAAAATTCAAACGAATGCCTTGATAATATTCTGGACACGAAAGGAAAGATTCGAAGTGATAGCTTAAGATATTTTGCCCATTTGAGGGACTTTGTTAACGTACTGAAAGATAACAAAAAAACAGAATCAAGAAGTCGTAATGAAAGTGATGAAAGAAGTAGATCAAATTATAAAAGGTCTTCTAACATTTCTCCAGATGAAGATGACTTGAGAAATGTCTCAAAACGTAAGGAAACTGATCAATACACGCAAAATGTGTCTAGAGGAAAATTGCAAGAAAATTTTAATGAACAGTCAATGCATGATGGGTGTATACCTGGAGATAAAAGTGGTGAATTTGCATCTACAGCTGACGACGCTGTTCCTGAAGGAACACAACGCTATGGTAAAGATAACATTTTTCACATAAAGGGAAGAAAGGGTAATAAAAGTAAAGCATTTGAAAATACTACATACCAAAATATAAGTAAATCTGATAGTACAAAAGAAGTGAATAAAGGACAAAATGATAACAATAAAGCAAAGACTAAAGTTGGCCCGAATTCATTGGAAATTTGCAAACCTACTGATAATCTACAGAACATTAATACGTTTGCAGAAAGTCTCGGGCTTAAACGAATTGAATGGAATGGTTTAAAACCTGATGAAGGTTTACGCGATGGAGCAAAATCAGAAAAGCTTTTCGACAACAGGCAGTCTTTTGACCAAACGTTTAATCACAAGAATAAATGTAACTCTAGAAATTGTGACGGTAGCTATGATTCACAGTCATTTCTGGAATGTTATCAAAGTGGTATGGGACCATCTATGTCAAATACACCAAAACTTAAACGGAAAATTAAAAGAAAGAAAAAGAGTTCTGCAAACAAGAAACCAATAGTTTCTATTATAACCGATAGTGAGTCAGAAAGTGAGTTTGTTCCTAGGAAAATTAACAAAAGGAGATTAAACAAAACACCAGTTACTATTGTAACCGATAGTGAGTCAGAAAGTGACGTTATAAATAAAGAAGTCAACAAAAAGAAATTTAAAGGAAAGATAAAGTTTAAAATGGGTAAACAAGTTTGGATAAAAGAGTATCCCTTGTTTCAAGAGGAAAACAATCATGACAAATTTGAGCAAGCTGTTGTTGCTAACAGTGCAGAACCTAATAAGGAAATCAGTAGCAAAAATAAACATACCAATAACACGTCACCTGACATCAGTCTGGGTAATTTTCCGGAAGTTTTGTCAAATGTCGGCAATATCCCCAAAGAAAGTAAAAATAAAACGGTGAAGATTGCAAGAAAACGTCGGCGTAAATTAAGAAATGACACGACTTTATTTAGACAAAGTGAAAAATGTAAAATTAGATGGAATAGACCGAGGGCAACGGCACCTTGTGGAGAAATAAAAAGGGATGGGAAATATGATACACGGATACGACGGTTAACGTCTGTGTTTGAGGTACATATTTCTAAATTTGATTTTAAGAGGGAAAATTTCACAAAATCTTTGTTTTTTAAAGTATGCAGCTTTTCTATATTTTCTATCCTCTATTGTCTATCTTTTCTGTGTTCAATATAGTTGAGAGTTCCTAAATACGTCTGAGTTTTCAACCAGTTACTGTATCAAAAGATGCATCTTAAAACAAAGTGCGGATATCTGCCTTCATTTTTTCTGTCGTTTTTGTAGATATCGCACGATGATATTAATGTCTGATTTCTTACATACACGCATTCGGACACATTTTGCTGAGGAATTAAAACTAACAAAATGCACTCTGATTTTGAAAGCATGTTTATAATGTTGTAATCATATTCAGTCGCACTGATATCATTGTCTTTAAGAACATTTTGAATAAGATAGAGAAAGTGGAGATGAGAGACACAGAAATGGAACAGAAGAAAAATGAGATTACCCATTTTGTACACAAATATCTTCTGTACAGGAAATATATGGAGGTAATCATTTTCACTCATATTGATTTTATAAAGTCTATTGTCATGGTGGTTTCATTCAGAGCAACACATTTTTCAAGTGAACAATCCCTCTAATAGTCTTCGTTCAGAGCAACACACATACCATGTGTAACAGCCTGTATATAGTCTTCGTTCAGAACAACACACGTACCATGTGTAACAGCCTGTATATAGTCTTCGTTCAGAACAACACACATACCATGTGTAACAGCCTGTCTATAGTCTTCGTTCAGAACAACACACGTACCATCTGTAACAGCCTGTCTATAGTCTTCGTTCAGAGCAACACATATAGCATGTGTAACAACCCGTCCATAGTCTTCGTTCAGAACAACACACATACCATGTGTAACAGCCTGTCTATAGTCTTCGTTCAGAACAACACACGTACCATGTGTAAAAGCCTGTCTATAGTCTTCGTTCAGAACAACACATATACCATGTGTAACAGCCTGTCCATATTTTTCGTTCAGAAAAACACACATACCATGTGTAACAGCCTGTCCATAGTCTTCGTTTAGAACAAAACATATACCATGTGTAACAGCCTGCCCATAGTCTTCGTTCAGAACAACACACATATCATGTGTGACAGCCTGCCCATAGTCTTCGTTCAGAACAACACACATATCATGTGTAACAGCCTGTCCATAGTCTTCATTCAGAACAACACACATATCATGTGTAACAGCCTGTCCATAGTCTTCGTTCAGAACAACACACATACCATGTGTGACAGCCTGCCCACAGTCTTCGTTCAGAACAACATTTATACCATGTGTAACAGCCTGTCCATAGTCTTCGTTCAGAACAACACATATACCATGTGTGACAGCCTGCCCATAGTCTTCGTTCTGAAAAATACATATACCATGTATAACAGCCTATCCATAGTCTTCGATCAGAACAACACACATTTCATGTGTAACAGCCTGTCCAAAGTCTTCGTTCAGAACAACACATATACCATGTGTAACAGCCTGTCCATAGTCTTCGTTCAGAACAACACACATACCATGTGTAACAGCCTGTCCATAGTCTTCGTTCAGAACAACACATATACCATGTGTGACAGCCTGTCCATAGTCTTCGTTCAGAACAACACACATACCATGTGTGACAGCCTGTCCATAGTCTTCGTTCAGAACAACACACATACCATGTGTGACAGCCTGTCCATAGTCTTCGTTCAGAACAACACACATACCATGTGTGACAGCCTGTCCATAGTCTTCGTTCAGAACAACACACATACCATGTGTGACAGCCTGTCCATAGTCTTCGTTCAGAACAACACACATACCATGTGTGACAGCCTGTCCATAGTCTTCGTTCAGAACAACACACATACAATGTGTGACAGCCTGCCCATAGTTTTCGTTCAGAACAACACACATACCATGTGTGACAGCCTGCCCATAGTCTTCGTTCAGAACAACACACATACCATGTGTGACAGCCTGCCCATAGTCTTCGTTCAGAACAACACACATACCATGTGTGACAGCCTGTCCATAGTCTTCGTTCAGAACAACACATATACAATGTGCAATAGCCTGTCCATAGTCTTCGTTCAGAACAACACATATACCATGTGTTACAGCCTGTCCATAGTCTTCGTTCAGAACAACACACATACCATGTGTAACAGCCTGTCCATAGTCTTCGTTCTGAACAACACACATACCATGTGTAGCAGCCTGTCCATAGTCTTCGTTCAGAACAACACATATACCATGTGTAACAGCTTGTCCATAGTCTTCGTTCAGAACAACACACATACCATGTGTAACAGCCTGTCCATAGTCTTCGTTCAGAACAACACATATACCATGTGTATCAGCCCATCCGTAGTTTTCATTTAGAACAACATTTCTCACGTGCATCATCCCGTTGAAAGTCTTCATTCAGAAGAACACATTTCTCACGTGTACCATCCCTTTTAAAGTCTTCATTCAGAACAACACATTCAGCACGGAACTTTGACGTGATACTGTTTAAATTAATTTGATAATGTTAAGATTTTATATTTTCTTTGCACGCATGGTCCATGGTTATATATTTTGTGTTTGCATATATTTCCTACATCATTGTCATATTATCCTATATGAACTGAAGATCAAGTGGATCTCACGGGGTAAAATGCAACTCGCTTTATCAATTCAAGAAATAACCTAGTGAACAGTCAAGATGTCACTTCTGTGTCTTATTATCATGAAACTTTTACAGGACAACATTAAGTTATCTATATCACGTATGGTAAAAATAGGTCGCTCTGTCAAATCAAAGAAAACTCTTTTGAACACCCTATAGGGCATATTTTGTAAACAATTACCATAAATTTTTGGCAGAATATTTGTTTTGATGATTTTAAGTCGAAACGGGTCACATAGTTTAAACTGACAGACTGAAACGATTAACCTAAATAATTGAAATCGTTTTTTTTTGTTTCATCATTGCTGCCACGTTAATTTTATATTTCAACTTAGATGTTGATCGTTATTTGTGCTTATACAATGTTGAGCAGGCTAAATGGTTTCAATTTTCAACTTTCCATATTACATGTACTGGCACACGGTGGCAAAAGAACTTTCATAATTTTGGAAATTAATTTTTAAAGTGCATTTATTTATATATTTATTTATTTGTTTTAGGTATGGAATGAGCTTTGTCAGTTACATAGGGCTAGCGGCAGCACAAGGCGTTCCGCAGAAAAAATGTTGAAAGAGAAAGGTAACTTAATCAATCTAACTTATCACACGATCATTTCATTATCCCATTGATGGGTCATATAGAATTTTATGAAACTTAAGATAAATATACATTAGCATAACGACATGGCAAAAGCGCAACTTTCGTCAGGATTTTCTTAGTACCTCTAAAGTTCTTGCCTTGTAGTTCTAACTGTTTTACGGCGCAGCTGTACTAGTATTAAGCTCGCTTCGGACCGGAAGTTGGTAACCTTTCAATAGCCACCGAAGTGAAATGTAGAGTGTATGACATTTTTTGGATGTGGCTTAGTCACAATTTGTGAAAAACATGTCAGCGGCCGGTTAGCTCAGTCGGGGAGCATTTGTCCGAATCTCAATTCAGAACTACCAAATTGCACCCGTCTATAGAGAAGAGAAATGTAAACGAGGGAGAGAAAGATATATACAGTAAACTCCGTATATAACGACTCCAGATATAGTGAAATTCCGGATATAAAGAACAAAATTGCCCGGGCCCATTTTTCTTTTTTATTTGATATAAAATTCTGTATGGATTTAACATACTCTGGATATAATGAACAATTTTAAAAGGCCCAAATAAGCGTCTTACTTCTAAGGTTTTCGTTATATACGCAGTTTCCTCATGGGAAATATATAATGAACAATTTTAAAAGGCCCAAATAAGCGTCTTACTTCTAAGGTTTTCGTTATATACGCAGTTTCCTCTAGGCAAATATATAGATTAAAAGCGTTATGTGTTTTTATAGAAGTTGTGTACGACTTACGTACTAATCTGAATATCCCTAGTATTATTTGGTGTTACCTGCCTTTCAGTTGCACTCTATGACACTATGCAAGCATTTCAATTTATCTGTTTATATCAAAGGGACAAAAAGCCCAGACGTCACTCCAATGATAGAGTATTTCAGAACAAGGGCCACTTTTCCTGTTCATAGGGATTTACAGGATATTGTTGAATGGGTGAACACACACCGACGACTTCATCTTAGGTAAGAGATCCAGTTTTGTTTGAAAGGTGATTATTATGTAAAAATCCACCTTCTTTAGCGTTTGCACCATAATTGTATTGTGCTCATAATTATCCCCCACTGAAGGCGGACGGATATTGTTTTGTATTCCGGACGTCCAAGGAATGTATCGCTGGGTAGTGGAATGATACACTCCAAATGTCGTCACAATTTTTTCTATTTATAGCGGAGTTGTGGTCCTTTGTTACTTTAAAATATCCATTTTATATAGGCAATTTTCCGTCCAGAGCGGTTAGACGTTGTTTTCAAATAGCCTTCTATCGGTAAGCAGACTACACAGTTACCCATTACTACCTGCCTATTGAATAAATGACTGATATTAACCCGTGTTCTATTTTTGCAGGTCTTTCGCGTTTTTTTCATGATGAGTAAATATAGGAAAACTTATTATATTTGTAGTAAAGAGGAAGTTGACAATCTGTCAAGTGAAATTTTCACCGATGTTGCAAATCAGTTATACCTGCATAGAACGTCGAATGCTGACGCAGCGGCACAACCTGACATTTTACCGGCTTCTGACGAAGGCACTAGGTAGTATGGTGGTACAGTTTTGTTAAAACTGGTTTTTGTGTAGTGTTAAAGACATTTTCAACATATGTTGTTGCATGTACCTTTATGTGAACCTGTTCCGCTTTAATTTTCAAATTTAAGTTAGAGATTCAAATACCGCTTTAAACACATATCAATTTACATACTTTCTACACATAACAAAAATGATCAAAACGGAGAAAATAGAATGTTGTTTATATTATATAGATATTCTACTCTGCACTCGAGTTATTTACTGAACTCTGCCTAAGCACGAAATTAGTCTTTGTATAGCATGATACATTATGTATTAGTCGCTGAATGTGTTTTAGTTATGCTTTGCCTCATTCTGTCTGTCCCCCACACTGTTATTCTTAATAGGCGATTTATTAAAATAAGGAACATTAAGTTAAATTACTCATAAATATTGTTTAGAAAAACGCTTTAATTCCATGATCACTACGTGTCGTTTGAGCCGTGAAAAAAAGAAGTCATTGTTTCTGTTTGATAAACGTTTAATTGTGCCGCGACATCAGGTGTTTATTAACACAAGAAGACAATCCAGGTAAATGTAAAACATAATCAAACCTAACAAGCAACTGCTTTTAAAAACTCTCTATTTACTAACTAGCTAACTTGCACGGCGGGGTCTTAACTTAAATACCCAAATCACAACTATGCACGTGCTAACTGCTAATTGGATTACACCAGCTAGCCTATCAGAAAAATTCACCGATAGATATTCGACACCACGCCTTTTCTTGCTAACCAACATTTTACCTGGCCTTAACAGAAGAAGTTACTCATCGCTTGGCATAATCAGATCAATATATCAGGTAACTATAATATACACATGTACAAGTAAATGTACGGGTGTAGCATGCTATAGTGTTACATACCTTAATTACCCCTAAAATGTCATTATTCTGAACGATTTGTTTAGCAAATAATCACTCCTTCAGCTGAAAACCATAAATTACCCTCACAACGGAATTATGTTAAAATCAATGTAACAACAGGTACAACAATAATGATAATATATGAAGTAATGAACATTAATAACATCCATAATAGAGTACTTAACGCCCAAAATATGAATGAAACAGTATCTTCTTCTGTGCTCTAAAACGTCTCGAAGACTACAAGAATATTAACAAAGATACACACACAAAATAATTATTCCTACAGCACAGAATATATATCCACTTTAGTCCGAATCAAAGTCGGGAGGAAAAAGGAAGAAATCGAGGAACGTTGCCGTCTATATTTTTCGATGACTACACGACGTCTGGGCTGATTTGAAGTTGAACATTGTAGTGGAGAAGGGGATCAAACGCGAGAGTTTCCTCGGCGTCTACGTTGTGATCTGGGTCCAAGCTCACTACGTCTGGTAGTTACAGGTTCTGGGGAATGTAGTTAATTAGATCATTAAATGCCTAAATTCACAGCAAGAACATCGACACCTAGGTAATTATATACAAGTTACAATCTTAAACTACAAAACATGAAAGGTAAAGGCACTGTTTTTATAACAATAAGTTGTGGATAAATTAAACGAATAAAGCGGGCGGTCGGTTTGTCTTTTGATGGAGAAGGTGATACTCTTCCTGCAGATGAATAGTCTGTCCGGTGATATCTTTATCATGCATCGTAGACATGTCAATATCGGCCTGACTGTTTTAGAGACACGTGATTATTATCTTCTGCACATACAACTGAAAAACTTAGTGTTTTTGCAGTGGCAACTGCCCATCCATTTCCATACAGTGAAATTGCTTGTGGTAATCGAGTGTTTATGGAAACTTCTAGTTTACACAGTTTCATAGCGTCTCCAGTGCCAAGGAATAAATGTTTAACGCATAGTTTAGATCAGTTGACAAAGTAAGTTGGACATTTTGAACTGCAGCATCAAGTGTCCGGTAAACCACATAATCAACTTTCTTCGGCCGTCAGTAGGATAAACTTTCTTCGTGTATTATCTTTAAGGAAACCGTTTGCTCCCAAATGATACGTGGCTGTCATATCAGCCGATAAAACAGTTTTGTCTAAACCAAAAGGAACAGGCATATTAAAAGTTTGATAAACTTCATAGGTATCTTCATGCAAGTCTGAGAAGAGGTATGGATAGCACAATTATTATTTTACGACCGGCCATTACAGAAAAGGATGCCAAGCGTTTGTGATGCAAAGCATCAAAGGCGCTGCGCATGTTTTTGAAACATGATTTAAAGGAATCAGAGTCATTTTAGAATATCAGTAAACAACCTATCAACGGGAAAAACCAAATACATTATGTTATTTGTAACTGTTATCATAATAAGTAAAAAAACACATTTACTACAGTTTAACAAAAAAATAAACGAATCATAAAACAACCTTCCGTATAATGGTACGATGACGCCCATTAAACAAGGCTACAGCTCGTGGTCAGTAGACGCTTTTCGACGCAGACGAAACCCACGTGATTAATTTTGTCTTTACTATTGGTCAGTTGTTAGCGATGCTTTACATAACTTTCATTGAGACCCCATGTATCGCATAGTTAGGTGAACGGTCTTATTTATAAGCCACATTTTACTTTAGTATGTAGTAATTAAAATAGGTATTCATTAATTATTCACGTTGACAACATATGTATTTAAATTTCAAAATGTTTAGAGTTAGCAAAACAACTATTGAGACGTTTTTTCTTGAACTTTGATGAATCTGGCCGTAGGGTCCGTAAACAAAGCAATAAAAAAACCGTAACCTTCAAGTTTGTGGAAAAGTTATTAAATATCCTATGAATATGTCAAAAGTTTTGAATTAACGGTCGAAGACGTATGCATCTTGTATAGTATTGTTTGTAATCAGTTAATACTATTTACTTATTCATTATAGGGAGTTTGTTCACACATAATACATAGTTTTTAGTTACAATAATAATGTTGGCTACTCCCTATTCGATTATGCAACCCCATGGTACAAAATTAAAACCTATTCAATACTGGCACTGTGCTTCCGCACAGCGCCAATAACTCGGATATTGGATCACAAAAAGTGCAAGTAAACGTGGAAGGTACGTTTTGATCTCAAGCACTTACGATATTTCAAGCTATGTGGGGAGAGTACACTTGGAGATGTTTTTCCTAAACTGATCTTTAAGATGTTCTAAATAAAACATAGCTCGTTGTAACATTGTTTTTACTTCTTCCACAACTAAGTTGAGTTTTGTATACATGTCTAGGAAATATTTTGTCTGAAAGATTTGCTTGTTTACATCTTTGGCTATACTTTACTATCCAAAGACTGTACAGATCCTTATGCATGCATGCATGCATGCATGCATGGATGCATGGATGCATGCATGGATGCATGGATGCATGTATGCATGTATGCATGTATGCATGTATGTATGTATGTATGTATGTATGTATGTATGTATGTTACGTTACGGTATAATCCATATGACCACGGCCCCAGAAGAGTTTAGTTATTTTAGGTTTCGGAGGATAGTGAGTGATACAGAACGCGTCCCGTTCCAGAGACACCCCTATTTCTTTAACATGTCCGGTGTACAGCACCGATACATCGGACTTAGGTTTAATGTCTCATCCGGAAGACCATTGGTTATGTTAGTGGAGGAGCGGGGGGTCGAACCTGCGATCCCTGGATTACCAGTCCAGCGCGTTAACCACTAGACCATTGATCTGCTCCTATTGTATGATTGATTGACGATTTTCGTTTATGTGGATTCTGGACACATTCAGATTGAAATACTTTCTTCAACAACATATAATGTCTACTTGCCTAGCTGCAAGGACTTTAATATTTTCATGTATACTTGCTAATTGTGACTCGTCTCCTACATAATCAAATCTAACAAGGGAATGCTTTTAAAAACTCTACTAACCAACCAACTAACTTGTAGTATAGTATATTAGGGCTTTATCGTTGGTACTGGTTTCCCATATGACCAACGCCCCCAGAAGAGGTTAGTTATTTTAGGTTTCGGAGGATAGTGCAAGATACAGAGAGCGTCCCAATTCCAGAGACACCCCTGGTTCTTATACATGCCAGGTGTATAGCACCCATACACGGGACCTCGGTTTTAGTCTCATGCGAAAGACTGTTAGTAATTTTAGTTGGTCAGCCCCGGGAATCAAACCCGCTACCCCGAGATTACAAGTCTCGTGCTCTACCGATTGAGCTAACCGGGCTGACTAAGGGGGGGGAGAAAAAAAAAAAAAAAAAGGAGAAGGGAAAGGGAGAAGAAAAAAAAAAAAAAAAAAAAAAAAAAAAAAAAAAAAAAAAAAATATTATTTTTTAATAAAAAAATTAAAAAAAAAAAAAAAAAAAAAAAAAAAAAAAATTTTAAAAAAAAAAAAAAAAAAAAAAAAAAAAAAAAAAAAAAAAAAAATATAAAATTATTGAAGGTTGGTAGAATATAAAAAAAAAAAAAAAAAAAAAAAAAAGGGAAATTTGGGGTTTTTTGGTTGTATAAAAAAAAAAAATTTAATAATAAGGAAAAAAAAAAAAAAATTTTTTTTGTTGGGGAAGGAAGGGAAAAAAAAAAAAATTTTTGTTTTTTGGGGGTAAAATTTTTTAAATTAAAATCAAAACAAAAAATTTTTTTTTATTTTATGTTTCTAACTTGTACGGCGGTGAGTCTTATTTCAAGGACCCAATTCACAGCTATGGACGTGGTAACTGTTGATTGGATAAAACACTTACTAGCCATATTAAAGAAATACACCAAATATATCTTCGACACCACGCCTTTTTCTTGCTATGGCCTTGACAGAAGGAGTTATTAATCGCTTTGCATAATCAGATCAATATCTTAGGTAACTATACATGCAGGTATATTATACATGTGCAAGTTAATGTACGGGTGTAGCATGCTATAGTGTTGCAGTTAATAAAATAATGATAGAATCATATTCTAGTCACTCTGAGGCGACATTTAAATACATGTATGCATTTCTGTAGTATTTAAGTCATTTCTTCACGAAAAAGTGTTGACAGAGAGCCTTTCTTATTTTTTACAAAACGTTTTTTGTGCGCGATAATTTTAATATGTACTTATTGTGGCGTCCTTTCAGAGAAAAGGCGATATATAGGGATCGCTTTATCCGTCGGTCCGTCACATAAACTTAACGTTGGCTATAACTTTGCCATTTCTTAAGATTTCTTTATCAAATCTTGCAGTTGTATTGCTTATGACAAAAGGGTCATGATGCAGCCAAATTTTGTAGGTCAAGGTAATACAATGTGTATTTGAAACTTAGATTTGGACTATAACTTCCCCATTTCTTAAGATTTCTTCATCAAATTTTCAAACTGTATTGTTTATGACAAAGGGGTCGTGATGCCGCCAAATTTTGTAGGTCAATGTCATATTGGACAGAGTTATGCCCCTTACTGTACTAAGATTTTGTCACGAAAACTTAACGTTGGCTAAAACTTTGCCATTTCTTAGGATTTCTTCATCAAACTTCATCATTGCTTATGACAAAAGGGCCGTGATGCCGCCACATTGTGTATGTGAAATTCATACTTGACAGAGTTATGCCCCTCTTTGTACTGACAAAGCGTAAGAGGGCGACACAAGTGTTCTACTGAACACCATTCAAGTCATTTAAAAGGTATAGTTGGGAATGTTTTGGGTGCAAATGAAGGTCATTTCCGCTGGTAAGACATCTTTCTTGGTAAGATAATAGCAACTTGTAATTGTGTTCCTAGGACTTTAATGTTTACGGGAATTAATGCCCCTTGTAATTTGTTGTGACATCCCATTGATACGAGATGTATACATTTGCCATGCTTCCACAAATGCACGTATTTCATTAATCTTACCTGGCGATATCAAAATGAATACTTGTACTGTGTACTTGTCTCTTTTGCACATAAACAATCGGTCAGTAAGCAACACACCTGATTATGTAAAAGATCATTGTTTGGATTTTGACATAATTTGTTTCACGGAAACACATCTCATCGATACTTTTTGTTAAGGTTATGAAAATCCAATGCCCAGTAAAGATTTTAGTAATGTATTAATGTACGTGTCAAATTCTTTAGTTTCACTAACACGGCTGAAGGAGAAGATTTGAAAAGCCATCTACTTCTTAAATGTACGTGTAACACTATATCCAAGTCGCTTACTCTACTCTTTAATAAATCTTTACGAGAGTCTTTATCCAAAATGTTGGAAATTGGCACATGTAATGCCACTCTTTAAGAAAGGTGAGGCAGGCCTTTCCAGCAATTATTGTCCTGTATCACTCCTAAGCTACATCGGTAAAGTTATGGAAAGAACTATATACAAACATTTTACCACATAGTAGGGGCATTTGATGCTCAAAATTATACTTGTATTAGTTTTGGCGACATATCCAAGGCATTTGCTCGCGTTTAGTATATAAATTGAAAAAGAACGGTTTACGCGCAAATTTATTGAGGTGGAATCATAGTTATCTAGGAAATAGAACACAAAAAGTAATCGTTGGTTCCTC
Source organism: Saxidomus purpurata (assembly GCA_022818135.1). Classification (NCBI taxonomy): domain Eukaryota; kingdom Metazoa; phylum Mollusca; class Bivalvia; order Venerida; family Veneridae; genus Saxidomus; species Saxidomus purpurata. The sequence continues at coordinate 25,468,440 of JAFMSR010000006.1, forward strand.
CATTTAGTTTCTATTACTGCTTGGGTGCCCCAAGGGTCAGTCCTTCGTCCTCTAGTCTTTATCATTGACGTGAATGATATCGCTGATCAGCTTTAAGTAAACACGTTTATTTGCAGAAAATACTTCGTCATCCTGCACAGCATCTGATATTTATGATCTGGAATAATAATTCGTAATATAAACCTGTTGTCGGGTTTTAAACGTACAATATGCTACTTCAAGTTCAGTTCCAAAATGCATGTACTTATTTTTCGGCGATAGCAAAGCAATAGTTTTACACGCTTGACTAAGAAATCAAACTAAACTCTAACCTATTTAATAACCATCTCTAAAATTCCGAACATTGTGTATTCGGTTACCAAATCGAAAATGTCGAACTTGTTTAACTGTTCGGTATGCATCCCTCAACGAGTAAACTTGTTTCCCGAACGTTTCTTTACGGCCAGCCGTTTTTAACATTTGAAGAAAACTGTCGGATAGTTACTGCCGTTCAAGATTGTATTAAAACATACACAAAGATTTATGCTACACCACACTTACGTCATTACTGACTTATACTGGAAAAGACAAAGTGAATCTAACATGTTCATGAGTTGTGGATAAGGAAATCCCACCCGAGGGGTGAGATACGTCCAAAAACGAGGCTGTGCCGAGTTTTTTAGACGTATCTCAAGCCGAGGGTGGGATTTCCTTATCCACAACTCAATGGACATGGTAGATTTATTTTCTCACCGTTTAAATCGCATTTTCACACAAGTAAGAAGAAATTAGTGCAAATACAGGGATGGGGATGAAAATATGAAAATCAACTTTTTCTCGAATTTTACTTCAAAACTGCTATACATGGATAGAAAATGATCTAACTAAGAAAAGAATACCAACAACCCTATGTTTATTTCAAAAATAACAATTTTACAGCCATTTTTCGATTTTTATGTCTGCTTACAATTAACGTAAAAATAGTCCGGCAGCGATGTGAGATAAGCGATGTGAGATAAGTTTATCTCACATGGGTAAATGCGCGGAAATATATATCCCATAGGTGAGAAATTTAATTCTGTTTTCTTTTTTTCTTCACTCTATTTTTGTCAAATATTTTCAGCCATTCACCTACTTGCGACAATTCACTGTTAATGTTATTCCAGTTACATAAATAACATATTTCCATTTGATATAAGAAGAAGTTGTCTGTTATCATCTACCATGTGTTATTTTCGTCTATCAGGGAGCGATCGTAATTGATGATGATAGAACTTGTGACCTAACCTTTTTTCTATTCGCTATGAAATCTGGTATGTTGTACTATAATTTATATGAAAATTGCTTGTAAATAAAGTATGCTTAAACTAATAAAAAGTATTGAGTAAAGAAGAAAAATGTTCATCACTTTTTTTGTCTGAAGCCAAAGCCGTTTCATTTAGTCCTACTTTATTAGCAAAGGCAATGTCGGCGTCCGTAAGAATCAAAGTACGGAATATATAGAGCAAGAAGGTAACAGGGACACTCATGTCAAACTCAATTTTCCTTATTGTACAGCAGTGTCTATTTACCATTCAACATTTCTATCGGAAACTTTCGACACATGTTTTATACATGATTCGTGTAATAATGATTTGCGGTTATGTGCATGGATAACCCATTAAGCTCGAAAGCATATTTTCAATGGGGTCCAACAGGAAAAAAGTCCTAGCGCCTATGAAAAAGCATAAAACGAACCACTTTTACGTTACGAGTCTAGCACTACCATACTTACTAGGGATATACTTCCCCCATTTCTGAAATAATAATTATAATCCAACAAAAAGGGAAGATATGACCACTGAAGTTCTCATTTCTTCTTTTTAGAGAAAAAGTGGATGAGTTCCGACGGTATCTTAAAATTTTACAAAATATAGTATAACTGACTTTTGTTACATATGGATAAAACTTCATTGTTATTTTATGTAAAATCCGTAATTTTCCGTGGTCTGGTCTGGTCTGGTCAGGTTTTTACCCTTCACTTGCCCCACCTATTCGGCAATAATTTATTATAACCCATTCACAAAAATGGCGGCTTGCTAGAATAAAATGTTGAAATTGCCACAGAAAATTATTGAAAATAATTCATCCAGTCCTCTAAATTTAAATTCAGGTAATTACCTACAAAGGTACTACATTTTTACACTGCTTCTGGTGAAATATTTAAACATGATTGTCGTAGATCTATGACTTTCAGATTGAAAAAAAGTGATTTTTTTTATTTGATTTTATTCAAAGGGGCACATCACATAAGATTTTGGGTGGTCTGAAGGTATTGATACCCCTATATATAGACAAGGGCTCCAGCTGTCAAAATCACAATTTTGGTATATGGTCATTATAAACTGCCGTAGAAGTCACAAATTTTATCCGATTTTTCCAGCTGATATAGTAGTTTCTGCTCATATCGCGGGTTAACTGGTATCGCGGTAATCTCCCTTTTCTATTTTTCTTTGCCACGGTGCGAGGCTGACACTGCAGTGACACCTATACGTCAACAAAAATCTAAAAGGTCACGTGGCATTAAATAATGTAATATTTCATCGTAAATGGGAAGATAAAGTAACCTTCCATGCAATCACCCCATTTCATACAAATATTTTTCTCCTCGTCATCCCGCTCATCCAAAAAATTATCATTATTAGAATTAATTTGAGCCGAAAGCCTTGAAAGGTATTTTAAATCTCGACAGCCATGTTGTTTTAACGAATAAAGTTGTTTTCATCATGTGACGGCGCCAGTAAGCGTGTCTAGGGGCCGTTACTTTGAACACAAAAAAATAACGGGCACTAGCACGTGCTCCGCAAATGAAAATGACATACGCGGTCTCAATTTTGGTCGGCAGTCAGAAGAATAATCAAAGAGAGTAAAGTTTACCTTCATTAAATTGGACAATATGACTTTTGTCAACATTTGACAAGTAAAAAAGAACTATAGCAGTCTGTTTTCGTTTAAAAGATACATTGAGTTGAGATGACCCCTCTGTACTCGACAAGAAGAGAAAACAAAATGGCGTCGATACGGTCTGATAATTCAACTTTTCTTTTTTCCAGTAAAAATTGTTGGAATATTTAAAATGAATATATTATTCATTAACTTAGACTGCCGTGAATCAATAATGAATTTTAAAGTGTGTAAAAATTATTTTATAAACAGAAAGTAGGGCCGCGATTTAAATACCGGATTACAGAGAATTATGGGATTTTTTTAAATGGTGAAACATGGTGGATAACTTCCTACGATTTTTTCTTTATTCATATACCTTTTGCACGAAAGATTGTTTTCACTTTAAAGTAGAATGGTTGGAGGGATAGGTCAAACAGATATAAATTGGGGAGAAATACTTTTCTTCTATTTTATTTCCGTTGGAATCGTTAGTACCGCGATACAAGAGAACTCCATCCTATACCCTGACACAGCTTAAACATTTATCTCCACAGAAAACATATTTATTTCTTGCTGTTATGAACCGTTTTTGCACAGCGAGCTCAGAAACTTGTCAAATTTTATCAAAATCGTTTTTCCGACAAGTCCGTGTTCACCGGAAAATCGTTGAATTTCGCCTCTAAACCACATGTACGGCACGCGAACAAAGGGAAATGAATTATGCAATTAAAAATATTATCTAAATGTATCTCACAAACCTCAGTTTTTAATCACTAGCAGGTTGCTCTATAGACCGTTCCTGGTATGTCTCAATTTTTCATTATCCTTATTAATTTGACATGAATGAAGATTTTTATGATTATTTATAATAAAATATTCTAAATGGTTAAAAAGCTGAAAATGATTATTAAAACAGCAGAAAAAAATTGAAAAAAAAATTGGGTGTTGATGGGATTCAAACTCGTGGATTCGTAAAAGTACACGTACAAAAAAGTGTTTGAGCTATCGGCTTTATCCATTACACCACGGAGACAGACTTATAAGTAGTGGGAAAAAATTAGCTAAGAGAATATCATAATTCATATATATTCAGTGTTCCCACTCTCGTAAATTATTACGTAAATCACGCAAAAAAAAAAATACCCGCGACAAATAATTTTCACCACGGCAGTCGGCACGTACCGATTCGAAAATGCCAGAGGGCGAATAGGTTCAGCTGGAATCCCTCAGTATGTTCTAAAAATAGATCATGGAAATTCTACTTTCTCGACCAATCGGTCGGCATAACTGCTGGTGATTTACCGTTGACGCCATGAAATGTAGATGGGTTTCATATTTGAATGCTCTGGGAATTAATATTAGCACTTTAAAAGTGTGACCAATCTAAAGTTCCGGGCTTCGTCTGCGAAAATGTGTCAGACAAAGCATTGTGTTTTGCTTCACGGCGAATAAAATAAATGATGCCCAACAACAAAGTGAAGAGTTACCATCAACAAGTACTGAAACAACTACGAGTAGTGTTAAAAGTCAGAAAAAGTACCACAAACGGTTTCATAACAAGTGGTTGCCGCGGGTTGTACAAATTTTAAATGATCACCGGCTTGTCTATCATATAATTTTCATACCCCCCAAAATTGGGATATACCCCCACTTTTTGTGTCCAGGGGGTAAGTATACCCTTGAAAAAAATACTGAATGGGAACACTGGATACATTTGTAAACACCAAGTCTTAGGTTTATGTTATTGCGGGTGCTTTTAAGCTATGTAGTTGTGAGTTAAGCAATTAAAACCCCATATTTTATTAGTTTTTGTTTGGTTTCCTGGCTTTCTTTGTAAAACAAATGCTTTGCAATATATTACAATATAATCATAATACATGTATGTAGTAAAATATTGCAATATCATTTTTGCTGGCAATACCCAGCCCTAGCCAGAGATGTAGGGCTGAATCTGATTTGAGAGATTATGAACCCATGATAAAAATCGTACTCAAATATTTGCATGTCCTTGTATTGCTGGATTCACAAGCCATTGGAATGTTACACAAAGTGTAACCATACAGTAATTATATACTAAAACGCACCATTTTATTACTCCAATAACTTTACCAAATCACATAATTATCTAATCATCAGCAAATAAATTAGTTCAGCGTATCCGAAACACATCATCCAACCACATTGAAGTGAGATAAGACCTCACTTGGCAGTCGCAACAGGCCTTCCAAAATAACTGCTTACATGTATACTAGCTAGAGTCCTACAACCGGACACTTTTCAAACATATTTTGCAATAACTCTGACAATTTTTATGCCCCCGAAGGGTGGCATATTAAAATCTGTCCGTCTGTCCGTCCGTGCGTCCCCACTTACAAATTCGTGTCCGGACTGTAACTTTGTCATGCATTGAAGGATTTTAAAATAACTTGGCACACATGTCTAGCACATCAAGACGACGTGTCGCGTGCAAGACCCACATCCCTACCTCAAAGGTGAAGGTCACACTTGGAGTATGAAGGTTATGGAATCCTCTATATATGCACACATTCGTGTCCGGACTGTAACTTTGTCATGCATTGAAGGATTTTAAAATAACTAGGCACACATGTCTAGCACATCAAGACGACGTGTCGCGTGCAAGACCCACGTCCCTATCTCAAAGGTCAAGGTCATACTTAGAGTTTGAAGGTAATGGATTCCTCCATATAAGCATATATGCACACATTCGTGTCCGGACTGTAACTTTGTCATGCATTGAAGGATTTTAAAATAACTTGGCACAAATGTCTAGCACATTAAGACGACGTGTCGCGTGCAAGACCCACGTCCCTAGCTCAAAGGTCAAGGTCATACTTAGAGTTTGAAGGTAATGGATTCCTCTATATAAGCATATATGCACACATTCGTGTCCGGACTGTAACTTTGTCATGCCTTGAAGGATTTTAAAATAATTTGGCACAAATGTCTAGCACATCAAGACGACGTGTCGCGTGCATGACCCACATCCCTACCACAAAGGTCAAGGTCACACTTAGAGTTTATAGGTAATGGAATCAAGCGGATGTGTCGCATGCAAGACCCAAGTCCCTACCTCAAAGGTCAAGGTCACACTTAGTGTTTAAAGTAATGGAATACTGTATGCATGATTACTCTGTCATGCATGGAAGGATTTTAAAATTACATAGCACATTTATTGAGCACATGGAGAGGACACAGACTGTGAGGCACCTCTTTCGGGGGCATTCGTCACTTGGGAGGGACAGCTCTTGTTGTAACTAGCAATCAAAATTTTACCAGTAGAAAGTTAGGTTCTTCTCCGAAACGAAAAGCTAACTTGTTAACTCATAAGACTAAATCAATCACATTTTTGGGGCCCGGCTGTGGGGTTACCAAATTGCTATATTTTATTGACCAACTGTACCATGTTTCCGGACAGGTAGTTTAAATATATTTGTTTAATTGCCATGTTAGCTTTTAAATCATGTTAACTGTATCAATCATTCGACACATTAATGAAGAATCATAATAAAAGGTTTAACTTGTGATTTTGTTTTGCTGGGCCTCACAGAGATATTGCGCATGCACAGTCTGTCACTTTCCACTTTTCCCCCGACAATGTAAGCATGCTTTCAGTGACTGACAAAATAAATGGTGAGATTTCTGGTCAAATAGTTACATTAAACTATTGTTTCTGCACTTTGTTGATGGAAATCAAGTGTCTGTTTGATCTACACCATATGATTGTGAATATTAACAAAATATTCACGCATTTTAACAAGTGTCCGGTTTGATGGTCGTCCGGGTTTGGTGGTCCCCAACCAGTATAGTAGAAATTATAAATAACAAACTAAATACTCATACATGCTGCTAGTCGAGTTTTAAACACAAGGTCAGCAGATGTTTTAGATCAACAATCTCAAATACTAAAAACAGAATTAAGCATTAATTAGTAAAACAAAAAAATATAACAAAAAGAACCTTGTACACAAGGTCCACCTCTATTTACCCTTTCAAGGGAAAAGGCTATCTAGGCAGAATTTGCCGTAGCTCTACCCTTCATTTGGCACGTAAAATTAAAATTGTTTAGAAGTAAGGATATGATACCTCCAGTTTAATGGCATTATGGGAGAAATGCTGGTGTCAGCCCTAGACGCCCCTTAGGTCTAAGGTGCTCAGACCTTACAAACCCAGTAAAGTAAAGTTAAGAAACGCATCATCTCCGAAGCCAGAACTGTACTGAGTATAGTAAAGCTCACATTCAGTGTTTTGAATAATCTACTTCCCGTAAAATCAAATAACGAAAAAAAGAACAGATTTGAACAGCTTCTTTACTTCTGTTTACAGCGCATGTAGTCTGGTTCATGTCGTACTGCAAAGGGGCAGGTACCCTAGACTAACAACACATTCGGCGAAACCGAAAGTAAGTGACGTCATGTGCAGTAGTTTTGCTGAATTGGCAGTTTTTTATTTGTTTGTGAAACAAACAAATTTTCTTACCATTTTCCGAAGCCTACTCCTTAAGTACCAAATCTGAAAGTAGCTCCGGCACGTCAGTCAGCATATAATCCCAAATTATGATTCTTCATTTTAAACCATATGGCCATTGCAGACATGAAAGTTGTATTGTTTAAATATATACATGTAATGTAATAAACTCGTGCAGCATCAGCTAAATTTTGTAAATATAACTAAAATAAACTGTTTTCGAATACCGTAAGAACTGCGGATGTATTTCATTTTACAATGATGTGTAAAAATAACGGACGATTTACTATATATATACACCCTATAGAATTAGTTCCGATTTCTTAACCCGCTGGCCATTTCTTTAACCTTGTGCGGAAAGAAAACATGTTTTGGAGTTTCTGTGACAACAAAATGTCTAACCCTGATCCTCATTTTAAAGAATGAAATATTTTGAACAGCCAGAAATATTTACGCGCATGTTTACCCATTCTCATTTTACGATTATATCCATCCATTCATAAATTTTAGTCAATGCGTGGCAAGGGACGTAATTATAACTTTCCTTATTGCTGATATGTTTATTCTGCTGACCTGGCGAGAGCTAGTCTGCGTTCCTATATGTATTAGAAATACGTGTGAGCACCTTAAGCAGAAAACAAGTGTTAGGATACATTAATGTCGGTGTTTAAACAATTTGTTATATTTCATAGGTGGTGATTGTATTAAGTAGAAGGCAATTTACATTATATTCGACTGTAGGCCTCGTTATCTTGAAACGCATCGAATGAGCTATTTTGTTAAAATAGATATCAATGACTGCAGAAAAAACATTTGAACATTTCTTCCTGGTCTCAACCATATTTGTTCTATAAATGTATATTGTGGTATTATAGATACGCATTATTACTTTGTCGGTCCGCACAATAAATTGATCCCCTTATTGATCGGTGCTATTGCCTGCTCGTTTGTGTTATCGAGGGCCCGCCTAACTACTAACAAGCTGCTCGATCAGTGTCTGATTTTGGACAGTAGAACTGTAGGTGAAAACATTTTGTTGAGTACAGTGAAAATCCCTGCTGTCTATGTGTACCGGGAATAGAAACAGAGACAATGCAATCCAAAAAACGATTTATAACTGTTGCATTCAGTTCATATCTTATTACCAACTGGTATAGCCTAATGAAGATTACAGACTGAAATAGCCGTCACAACAAAACAAAGGACAAATATTTTGAATACACAAATCCAGCGTCTTCAGCGCTTTGATTTAATGACACGGGAACTTGATATTCAATCAAAGTTTAAACAAAAAAACATTTTGATATATTTGTCAAGATACATTAATTGTTCTTTTATTTCTTTGATTGTATATCCAGTCACTGTGATATAGTAGCACCTTCACCTAAAGATTGGAGTGTCAAGGCTTTGATCCAAACTATTTTTCAAGTAGTGGTAGTGTCCTTGGGTAAGCCACAATTCCACATTGCCTTTCTCTCTTTGAGGTTGATTCCATCTGGACTGGAGTGAGTCCCGAGAGGTATTTAAACTAAGTGGTAAGAACTTGTTTCACAATCGAGAGTAAGTAAATAAGTCTAAATTAGTGGTTTCACTCCTAGTCATTTTGCCTCCCAAACCCCTAGATAAATCAACCTCAGTTGGTGCTTGCATATCTTAGTGGTAGGCTTTGAAACTCGAGGGTCATTGACTCTTCAGCCGAAATTTTCAAGGATCAAAATAAAAATTTTAAGAGTCAAGGTGAGAATTTTAAGGGTTGAGCCTTAGGGTTCCGCTCATATACTCTAGGCATGCGTATTTTTTCTGTTTGTTTCCTGTAGCTTTGCCCCCCCCCTCCCCCACCCCCTGAACAAAAACAGATGGACAACTTTGTAAAACATTAGAATTGTAAAACACATGCTGTTGTATTTTCAGGACAAGTCTCTTTACCATCCAAAAAAGCTTCAAATTAACACTGCAGTGAAACAATCAGCTGGAATGGATCTACAGTTTCAGAAGGTATTTTATGTAATTCATTAAGGTAACATGATGTGTGTTTGCATACACTCAACCACTTTTCTAAGTATACGCCTAAAAGAAATCTTGTAGTTTATTCAATTTTCAAGACATTTTGATGAATATTTCAAAGTCATAAGATAAATGATAGATATTTAATATTCCATCAGAGTTATAAAGATAGGTACCAAACTCGTTAGTCCGCAGCCCTGTTAACACAATAACCCCAATAATCAAAAGTCACAAAAGCGGTAAAATTACCAGACTGTCGTCAATCTGCGTGTAACACAGACGACCTTTTATGATTCACTAAAATAAAATTAGAAGACGTGTGGCAATATTTGACCATTCAAATTCTATAACAAGATGTTCTTGGGCAGATGTAAAGTGTAAAAAGGAATTTTGAGATTTTTGCCTTATTCTTATCTTCCACTTCATTTCGATCGGATGAAGATTTTATGGAAAATGAGCACCCTAATGTTTTTTTCAACTAATTTGTGGCTTGGACATAATCGCTTTCAAGAATTGGTATTTGGTACGTCTCATGAATCTCTAATGGTTAAGTTTGTGGTGTGAAAACGTAACTTTGGAGAAAATACAGCACTGTATTGAACCAATTGATCCAATTGACGAGGTTTGTTTGATAAATGCATGGGAAAGGAAATTCTTATAAGGTTAGACAGATCAAGTCCGTCAATAAATTTAGTGTTGAGAGGATAATTTTTTAAAGCGGGATATTTAAGATTGGTACCACAACCCGTTTTTACACAAAAAACTTTACTGTTCTTGAACATTTTGAAGAAATTAAAAAATTACCATAATTTACAGTTTTGTGAATTTCACATTTATGGGTGTGGTGATGTAAACTCTCTGAGACAATGAAATCCTCATTCATGCTCATCAACTTTATACCGAGTATTGAGAGAATGAATCCAATAATTTATTGACAAATTTTCATGACAGTATCTTTCAAAATGATTTTGATATGACACATAATTGAGGTGTATACTTAGAAAAGTGGTTGAGTGTAGATCTTAGTCCTTGAGACGAACATAAAAAAGTCATGACAATGCTAACAAAATTACTTTCACTTAAATAGTCTCTTTGCTTTAAAGCAAAACAATTGATCTTTCATTGCCTGGTATGGAGTTAGTTTGGTCAACTGTTTCCTTGAAGTGTCAGCAGAGTATTAAGTGGTATTTAAGAAAGTGGATGAATTCTGTGCTCATTGTGTTGACCTGGATTCATTGAACATTGCAATCCCCGGGGTGTGAGTTCAGTGCTGTAGTGGTACATCATGATTTCAATACAACAGATTGTTACTGATATAAAAGCAGCTGTGTCTTAGTTTGTGATAATTTTGTTGTCTTATGTTGTTCAAAACTATAGCTTTCTCACATTGTCTCAGCTTCTAATTTACAATATATTACAAAATTAATTGATGCCACAGTTATCATGAAAAGGTAAACAAACAGCGTCTAAGAATGCACAGCTTCATGGACAATTGGTGGTGAGGTGGTTAACGCTCTGGACTACCAATCCGGAGGTCCTCGGTTCGATTCTCGGCCAGGGCACTGGATATTTCAGAAACGCTTTTCATTGTTTCCCACCTATCGGAGATGAACTGGTTAGAAACCTAGAGGTAGTCTCGCGTGTGTCGGTGCTATGCACTGGGCACTTAGAAAAGAACCAATGGGTCTATTCGTAAAAGAGCTAGGGTCTTGTACCCAGATTCTCTTGTATCTGCTTCTGTCTCTAAAAAAAAGGACCACAATGGAAATAAGAGCTTGCTCTTTATTGTGTTATCCTTGGTACTTGGTACTGAAAAAATACATACATAATTCTTATCTAAGTGATAAGCAAAATAATTGTCAAACAAAATTTTATAACGTATACTCTTGCAGAAATATCTTCATTTAAAATGTAAAAATAGAAATAAAACATTCTTGAAGCCAGGAAAGAAATGAGATAAAAATGAAAGCAATTGTATGTTTATCTTTGACCTAGCTACGTTAAGCTACATTGTATGCGCTTCAAAGTTTCATGATTTCTTAGCTTTATCATTCACACTTAACTTACAGTTTAAATTAAAGGGTTGAATAGCATTTTATTGTATTTTTGACATCTTTAGATATCAGTCAGTTAGAGTTCACTTAACATCTTCATTTCAGTTTATACAATTCTGCGAGGGTCATCTTGGAGGTTCAAGTATGAAACTGTTGGACCTTGTTAAAAAGAGGTACAATGAATGTGACAAAGAGTACATAGAATCACATGAATTCTCTGAATATATTCTTTGTACTGAGGCAAAAATAAATTCTGACAGATCTAGATTTTTTGTTCATCTTAGGGATTTCCTAAGTATACTTAAAGAAAATAAAGCAGACGTTGAACAGTATATAAACAGTCATGTAGTTAATGGAACCAAAAGAATGCATGAAAGTAGTGAGAGTGAAAGTGATATAACAGATTCATCAAAACGTAGGAAAGTTTACAAAAGTGAAAGTGAAAATGAATCTGAACAGTCATTAGGGGATAGTAGTTCAGACCAAGAAATGGAAAGGAAACCTGACCTCACAGAACAAATGGTTGAGGATGATAAACAGTTCGCATATGAAAGTGATAAACAATCTTCGGAATCTGGCAGTTTAACAGTAGAAGGTGACAGTATTGAATGTCAGGAAGAGGAAAGCGAAATTGAAAAAACTGAGACTGTTGAGAAATTTCAAGCTTCTTTGAATTTACCTGGTTGTACTGAAAATCAAGCACTAGAACCTGTAGTAAACATTGGTACAGAGACTGTTGACTTTGGTGATTCAGAGAGTGAAAAAAGTGAGATACTTATCTCATCATTAAGACCTGACACAAAGGAAATAAAGAACATGTTCTCTTCTTCAGAAGATGAGGAAGAAGATTCAAAAACATCTGTTGATATTGAAAATATTATAAACAGATATGAAGACAAAAATGTAGGTAATGATGTAAATAGAAAAGAAAAAATAGAAACAGATAGCAAGCCAAAATGTTTTCAATGTCCAGAATCAACAGATACAACACAAAGTCCAGAAATTGTTACAAATACACATGATGAAGTAAAGAGTGATGAAAGAGAGAGCATACTAAATACCTCAAGTGAATCTGTTGTTATTCTTGAAGAAAGTGGTGATGATATTCAGTTTGACCAGAGAGAAATGGGAGATAACATTAACATACGTTCAGAAAAATTAGAAGATAAAAACCACATTTATCACACTGAAAGTTCAGATTTAATTAATCATAAAACACCGCCTAGGCATGAAAAGACAAAATACAAAAGCGCTGATTTAAATACTGGTGAAGAAGTTACAATTATTGACCATGATAGCACTGATGAAGATAGACCTGATGAAGCAGTGATGTTAGAGGACACTTATGCTGTTAGAGAAAACACAGATACAGAAAATGACAGTGAACATGGTGGAGATGCAGAGAATAAAATTCTGCAGACAGATGACAAAGAAAGTAAAATAAGAAATGAGACTGATTCTTCTGACATGGAGGATCCTTTTTATGCTGCAAAGGCCAAAAAGTTCAGGGAAAAACGTAGGAAAAAGTATGTAGTTAGTGTTGGCAAAAAGAAAAAGGACAGATTTTCGAGTCACAGTAAAGACCATTTAAAACCATTGTCTGACATTAAATCGCATAAAGATAAAAGTCCTGTGAAAAAGAGGACTCCAAATAACAGTCCTAAATGTAAGAAAAAATCCAGTCCAAAGAAATCTAGTCCAAGCAAATCTCCAATAATAATTATGACTGATAGTGACTCAGGAAGTGACATAGAAGATATAGAGAGATTCAAAAAGAAATTTAATGAAAAAGTTAATTCAAAGTTCAGAAAACAGTTTCACATTGATGATGATTTAGCTATAGTTGTAGACAAAATTCCAGTTAAATTTGAACCAATGGCAGTTGATGATACAGCAGGAGTAAATGATGAAACATCGGCAAATGATGAACTTTCTAGTGATAGCAGTAAACCAGTTGTTGAGTTTAAGGATCATAAAATTGATAACTTAGTTTCTACAAACATGACAAATAAAGAGAATGTTTTTAATGATCAAGACAGCTGTAGAAGTTATGATTCTGACCATAAAAAATCTGAAAGGACTACAGAAAGTAAAGAGAAAACAAGAGTGTCTTTTATAACAGAAGAACTTTATAATGGCAAACCAGACAGAAAACCACCTAAAGGAAAGGTATCCAGTGAATTTGAAACTGCCAGTTTTAAAGACAAACACAAACATAGAAATGAAGAAAGCTGTCATGATAAAAAGTCAAATATAAAGCAAGACCATGAAGAACCTGGACCAAGCTCTACAGCAAATGGGGAAAATGTAAAGATCAAAGGTTCCAGCAAACAGATAAGAAGATTGGAAGCATTGTTAGAGGTACATGTATAAATGATAAAAAGCTTTTAGCTAAACATTAAATTCAAAAATGTTCATCCAAAATTTCAAGATTATTTCTTAAATATATGATTGTGATAAATTTTGTTACAGCTGTTAATGTTAATTTAAATACCAATGGTACCGCAGATTATTTTGAATACAATTTTTCTAGAATATTCGGAACCAGATAGAGAAGGTGAGAACGAGAGAATTGGACCTGGATGATATGGAGAGTGAAATCTCAGACTATATACTGGAGGATAAACTCCAAAGAAAATTTATGAAGGTATTTATTATCATGTTATAATGTGGTAAATGTTTTTCAAGAATAAATACAATGTATTAAACATATTAAAGTTCAGGTATAAAGTCCCATGATCACTTTGGATGTAAAATTAGTAATTTTAAATTACTTGTAACTCTTACATTTGTATTTTGCCAAGAACAATGTCTTTAGATACTAGTGGAATGGGCCATTATTACATGTACGAAACTGATTCCTTATACTGCTTTTTAAAATGCATGTACAACATTGTAACATGCTTAATAGATGCATGCATAGTGCAATATTTTTTTCAATGATATTACATAAAAATAAAAAATGCTTTCTTACAACATGTTCCTAGATGAATGACAAAAACATGAAACGTGTACCATTAACATTTTTACACCATAAACCAAGTATAAAGTTCTGTTATTAGTATGTCTGTAAATTCATTATAATTGTGTACATGTATGTATGTAGGAGTATTTGAAGTGATTTTGATACATTAAAGATCAATGTTTATATACATGTAGGCATCAGGTACATGTAAGCATGGTCTGAAGACTGTATGGTTGACAGAATGGGAAAATAAGAAATGAGAGTTTTATTATTGAATAAAAGCCTGTGAAAATTTAGCTTTGGTTGCTGAAAAGGCAGTCGTGATTTTTTTATCTGAGAATGTTGGAAGTTTTTTCCGGAGGAGTAAGGTTGTAAGGTTTAGTATAATCATAATCTTTGGACAAAACTGACTGGGTAATGCAGTCAAGATAAGACAAAACTCCGTAAATTTTTGAATATTGTTAGGTACTAATATGCATGGCATGTCATACTGGCGTCTTTGCAAGATCACCAGGGGAGAAATCCTACGGTTGGCTGGGACTATAAACAATCTAAACCAAAAAAAAGAGGTAGTATTGGTTCTTCATAGGAACTACCGGTACATGTTACACTATGATGTATGGTTATGTACTCTCAGTCTGGATACACTTTTGTATAACTGATCAGAAATACTGTTGTAGCGAGTGTGGAAACTCAGAGGAAAAAATGTCTTTTCTCTTCTTGCAGGTGTGGGACAAGTTGTGTGACCTACATAAAGCCATTAAAAGCACTGGAAGGCCAACAGAGAAGTATTTTAGATATCAGGGTAGGTTCCTAGTTTCATGCTTGATTTTATGGAAAATTGAGGAAAAACTTATTGAGTCAGAAGACATTTTAATGCAATTTGACGGATTCTCAGTTAAGAAATAAGCACTCTTGTTCGTTCTACTTAATGTAGGAGATCAAAACAAAAGTACAGTCCATTGAAATAAAACTACACATGTATTCATTTGTTGGAGGTAAAATACATTTATTTATCTGATACAGAAGTTTTCAGTTGATGCTTATAAGTGATTGTTCAATCAGGTAGTTTACTCCGTTATGCATTAATACATTTTAGGTACAAGATATCCAGAAATAAACAGAAAGATAGAGAAGTTTATCAACAAGAGGAAGATTTTCCCAGATTACAATGATATAAGAAGTATTATAATCAAAGTCAACAAAGACAAAAGGCTACATCTCAGGTTAGGATTTATGTATTGTACATTTCCAAGAAAGGTTTCTTCTAGATAATTCATAATCTGCACCTGTTTTTTTGCACAATTCCTCAAGAAAACACCATTTTTGTCACCAAAACAAAATTGTTGCCACTGGTGAATGGCAGAGAGAATCCTGGCATCTTGGGCTCTGTTGTCAGGAGGCTGAGCTGGCTAAACCTCTTGCTGGTTGAGAATCATGGGTTCAAGCCCTGCAACCTGCCTCACTCCATGGCAACTTCCTTTGGAAGATGGGTGTTTACTACGAGACCTTCCAGTCAATGATGATTAGGTATACTGGCCACCTGTAAAGTAACTGAAACGCTGTTAAAACTAGTTCATTGCAAGGTGTATTACTGTACCATATAAGTAGTGGTTCAGTTTTCACCAATTTTCAGAACTCGTCAGTCAAGGTCAGAAGAGGTCAGATATTGGAGTTTATTTCATTAACAGTTTTTGTAAAAAAACATGATTTTTATATTCTCAGGTCGCGAGAAATTGATGATTTGTCACGTGAAGCCTTTACTGATGTAGGGAACCAGCTTCAGAGGAGACGGCAAAAGGATTTTGTTGCTGCATTCCACACACCAGGGGCCGATGTCAATCCTTTCAGGTGAGCCTTTTGATCAATCTATTCATAAAATGTTCGTAAAAATGACCTGGTTTGTGTTCACAATAATGCTATTTGCTCTTTCATTCAACAGGTTTCTTTAGCTCAGATCAAAAGTAATATTTCAGTCCTCACTGCTGATGGACGGTTCCAGTGTTTACAATTATATTAAAATTAACTCGCTAGATTATCCAGTGACCACACTGGGACATCACGTGTCCAATGGTTGGCCTGGTTTGCACAAAAGAACACGTGGGTTTGTTTGTGATACTGTTTGTAAGCAGTTGACTAGCCATGAAAGGAAATAATCCCTTAACAATAGGCTTAGGTGGGCTGTACAATTTGTCGTAAAAAACTGGAACAGTCCATTGCACTGTCATGGGTCATGTTTTCAATATAACTGATTTGGTGTCAGCTACTAGTTAAGGAGTGGATACAGTTGCGCATTCATCCTATTCTATGACAATTTGGCTTCATTACATAGTTCAACAATGTTCCTGCGCATAATATCTTAGCAAATTTCTCGAACCGGTCAGATTACTCGAGACATTCTGGAGTTACTGCCTTTGAATTTACACAATTTTACCAAATTACCACTGTATGTTCTCTTATTTTTGAAACATAACAAACAATCTTTACCAAACCTAGTCACAATATTTATGGACTTGATATTTCTTACAACCAGCCACATTGCCCCAGCCACATTGCCCCAGCCACATTGCAGATCTATGAATTGCCATTATCTATGATATCACTTGGATAATCTGGTGTTAAATATATGGTATGAATTATGCATTGACATACAGTGCAACCTCTCCGGAGCAAGCACCCTTCGGAACACTTAATGTGCTTGTTGCAGAGACGTATAAACTATTATTCTGGAGTGGTTGATTCCTTATATGATTAACACAACAGGAAAGAAAATGTGTGTTGTTATAGGGAGGTTGTTTCTCTAAGGAGGTGTCATTCCAGGAGGTTGGACTATATATTGTAAGTTTTGCACTCCTGTGGACAGACTATAATCTCTTTATTTTTCTATGCAGTTTATATGATGATCCTGCCCTGTATGACCCAGAGTTAAAGAAAAAACTGGATGCTAATAAAAAATCAGCCAAGAATAACATGGATAAGGTAAGTGTGTGAGATAATGATTATGAATCCTGGGATACACCTAGTTTGTTTTCTGATCACACATAGGTTTCTAGCCGCATGAAGCGCTCATTGTGAGCTATCGCTCGCTGTCCATTATGTGCATCGTTAATGTTTTGCTTCTAACAAATTAGCCAATTTCAACCAGACTTGATATACAGTCAAACTTGTATTTAAAAGAGACAGCTCAAGGGAAAGACAAAAACGGGTCGCTTAATAAAATGGTCTCTTAATACAAAGCATCACTGGAGACGGCAAACTTTTCCCATAAATCATACTTATGTCACGTGGTTATTTTCCAAAAAAGTTTCTACTTCAAAGTCGGTAAATAGTTACATAAATAGGGGAGGGTGGGTAATTGAAACGTCAAATGCAACTTTAAAGCGGTCAGTTTCCATAGAAATGATCTGTTTGCACATAAGATGGTCGCCTAATACGAACAAAAGACCGATTATTGGTCGCTAACTACTGGTCGCTGGTCGCGTTACACAAAAGTCACTTAATGCAATAGCAAAACAGTGTAAAAACACTCAGGGGGGGATTCAAAAGTGGTCGCTTAAGACAAAGGTCGCTTAATACACGTGGTCGCATGGGCAAGTTTGACTGTAAATGTTCTTTGATTTAATTGTTCAATGAATTTCTTTCCATGCAGAATTCTGGTTTTATCATGGTAACCAAAAGGAATAACTTAAATCCTATCCAGAAGCATGATCCACACTGCTTAAGACGCTGAGTGTTTTTCCAGTAAAATTGTTTACTTTGTGCTCTGTGTTGTTAAACTGACTAAAATTGGACAATCTTCTTTTCTGAAACTGAAGCAATATTTCAAAATGATTTCACAAGGGTGTTTATTTGGTTTCCAGTTTTCATGAGTTCAAGCTTTCTTTCAAACTAACCTAGATTCAGCAAAAACTATGGCCGTCAGGGGATGGGATTACTTTTTCTAATTATGACTTTAGCAAAAACTTTAAAATTCTATTCTGAGTCTTTTGGTCATATTGTGAAACAGTATCTGTGAATGTTCCACAAGTGACAGTGACCAAGCATGCTCAAACAATCCTGATTGGTCAAAACATTGACCCCTGCGATGGGGATTGTTTCCAACAAATAAATTAATAAGGTCATAGGGAAAACTCATTTACTGGAAAACATCTGGGCAGATCCTGAAATAATTTCACAGGCATGATGCTGACAAGTTCTACCAAGTATGCCCAAGACATGTTGATTTGTGAAAAAATGGTAGTGTGAAATTTTGTAGTACATCAGTTTTCTGTATGTTCAGAAAACTTGAAAATAAACAGAAGTCTACATGTACATCATTGATCTAAAGTGAAGTTTTCGTTTCAAATGTTGCGATTTTCCCAGTTAGATTGAAGGTGTCGGACTCAGGTTTGTTTATCCCTCTTTTATTGCAAAAGCATCCATGTAAATTACAAGAAAATGTAAAGAAAAACTTAAACAAGGATTCTATATCCATTGGCTGACAGGTTGTAGAGAAGTACGCAGCACTGCAGTATCAGGTTGGTGATAAAACTGATGATGAGGATGATGACGATGATGAAGAAGAAGAGGAAGAAAAAGACACTAACACAGGGATTGATGACCTGGACCAGCTCTCAGGGGTAGATAACTCAGACTCTGATAACAATACGACTAAAGATGATGAACATGTTTTCGGTGCCGGACACGGGAAATATGGTAGTTGTAAAATGTCGGAAACTGGTCCATGTTTGGAAATAGGTGATTATTTTATCGGATATACACACTACACTGCTGAAGTTAAATTTACTAAGGGTCACTGAAGTCTTCTGTGCTAGGATGTTCTAATACCTTTTTTTTACCTGAGTGGGCATATTTGACCCGTTATAGGATAAGTATTTGCATAACAGAAAGTTTGGAAGATGATAAAATGACAGCCTCCATTGTATGTTAACCAACAGTTGTATAGATACTCGATTCACTTTACCCATTTGTTAAAGTTTTTTTTGTCAGTTCACTGTAACTGAGCTGTAAAAGCAAGTGATTTTCACATGTACGTTTTGTGTTTCTTAAATACCGCATGTAGAAAGCTATGAAGTACTCTAGAAGATATGAATCATTCATTTGAAATATATCAATTTTATTCTGTTTCTTTTCTGCAACTGATAGAGGGTAAGAAGCTTCTCACCAATAGTTTTCTTCTGTCATAATTTTAACATTTTTCTCTTTGGCTTTCTTAACTACAGAGCGATTCTTATTTTATAGTCTTTCAATACTTGCAGTTTATTTCACTGGTTTTTAGGGAACTGTCTCATGAATCTAAATTGTCATTAATTAGTGAATAAGAGAGAGAGAGAGAGAAACTGCCCCCTGAGTGAGGACCAGATATATGATACTGGGACTACGGTTGATGGCCACAGAATTTTATTAAGAACTGTTTTCAAAAAAAGTCATATCTAGGTCACAATTTGGTTCAGAATTTTTTTAATCATCTCCTTTTAATGAAATTACTTGATCCTTGATGTGTCCACCTAGGTTGCCTGCTCTCTTAACTTCTAACTTGTCAATGAATAATTTTTATCCAATTATTACCAAACATTTTGACCAAGTTCAACAAACATACACATTGCCTTCATATTCCTTGGAATGATTGCCCTTTAAATTGCATTAGTCAAATTGGA
This sequence comes from Saxidomus purpurata, assembly GCA_022818135.1. NCBI lineage: Eukaryota > Metazoa > Mollusca > Bivalvia > Venerida > Veneridae > Saxidomus > Saxidomus purpurata. The sequence goes on from JAFMSR010000006.1 coordinate 25,488,509, forward strand.
ACTTTCATGTTTGTATTTTATTTTGCCACTTTGGAAAGCCTTGGTCCAACTTTCACCAAATGTTGTCAGTATGTTTATGGGCATAATATTTTACCCAAAGGATCACACCATATTATCTTGTTTTGGCATCTCCAATGTCAAAATGTAGTCGGTATACCACTGTCAACTCTATAGGTTGAAGAGGCTTTATCAAGTCTTCACCGAACATGGTCACAATTTTAACCTAGCTAGACTGTGTTGCAGGACTGCAATTCAAAACCTTGAATGTTTATACATGGTTAATATCCTGTGTTTTAGGTTTAAACTCCTTTTAAAACATCTGAAACAGCATTCTCAAGAAATGAATGAAAAATTGTGAAATGAAATATACAACGGCTTTTGGTAATCTTCAAAGTCTAGAAGGAATGATCTACAGTGTAGAAGTACATCCATGAAAATTAGCAGTTAGGAAACAAATAGGAAGAATATTTATCAGGAATTTTAAACCTCTTGCAGAATCAGGGTCGTGGGCCTTGGGTTTTGCAAATGAGCTGACTTTTTATGGGAGAAAGTTTGCATCATCTCTTTGGCTAGGGAGTCTAGTACAGTTCCTTCCCAGGAAGTATGGTTACGTAAACTGCAGGCCTGTAAATATCTGACAAACTGTTGGAACAGGTGTTTAATACCAAGAAACAAGAAGAGATTTCGGACTTAGATATGGACTTCATTGTTCCTAGTTACCCTACCCTTCAGTATTTGTGTTAGTGTGTATATTTGCTGGCCATAGTATACAGTTAGTTAGATTGATATTGTCTAGTTAGCTGTATCAAATAGCAGAAAGGTTGCTTTCTCATCTCACGATTTGCTTCACCTGATCACTCTAATCTTGCTGTTAAATTTGATTCTAACAACAACAAAAAAGTAGCCTCACTGTGTGAATACCAACAGTCACTGCAACATTGTTATGTTTAAAGTCACTGCAACATTGTTATGTTTAAAGTCACTGCAACATTGTAATGTTTAAAGTAACTACAATATTGTAATGTTTAAAGTCATTGTATGATGTGAAAGTATGGATTCATATCACACTCCATTTACCAGTACGTGCAGGCTGATATGGATGCCTGGTAAACATGTATATTTTCACACAGTGGGGCTCAAGTGTAAACTGATCAACATTGCATCTGTGATTTATCTGTACTAATGCTTATGCTTCACTTTACATGACGGATCCAGTTCTTGTATTTAAGCCATGCTCTATGAAAACCAATGTACAAGTTTTGTGCCTAATATGTAAACATTGAGCCAGCTTTGCTCAGCAGGGCTCCATTTTAAAGCAAATACTGTTTATGAAAAGTGGTGTTGAAAAAGCCGGCTTTAAACAAGAAATATAGATCAGCTGGTCTCACCATTTACTCTTACCTTTTTTGCAACAAGAGGCTCTGCTTTTACATTTAGAGCAGATCATGACAAGCCTGTGCATCCAACTTACACTGTTGGATATTCATAGTATACAATTGGTAAACTTCCAGTTAGCTACCTTATAAACAATTCATGGCACTGTCTAAACCGAAAGATAGAAAAGTATGTTTAAGAAGATAAGCAGGACAAGGGCTTAAGGAACAACTTATGTACTGTCAGATTGATATCTGATACAGGTTAACAAACAGTATCGGTCAAGAGTTCCAATTTAGCCCATGCATCATTCTTGTAAAGCTGATGAAATGAAAAAAGTGAGTGGTTGGTTTTCATGCAGCATGGCTAAAATAATCTGCAATCCTTTCTGCAGGCCTATATTGTATTGTTTACAACTTTGTATTTATTAGCTCACCTTAGCACGAAGTGATGAAAGGTGAGGTATTGTGGTCGCCCGATGTCTGTCGTCTGCCTGTCCGTACTTACCTTGTGAACACTAGAAGCCACATCAGTGGTCCAATCTCCATGAAACTTGGTCAGAATGTATGTCTTCGTGAGAGCTTGGATGAGGTAAAAACTGGGTCACCACGTCAAATAATAGAAATACATTGTGAACACTGTGGAAGCCACATCTGATCCCTGAAAGTTTGTCAGAATCTTTGTCTTAATAATTTCTAGGCCAAGTTCGAAACTGGGTCATATGGGACCAAACTAAGTCATCTGGTTAATTCATAGAAAAAATTGCGAACACTAGAAGCCACATTTTGTACTAAAGCGTCATGAAAATGGGTCAGGATGTTTGTCTTGATGAATTCTATGTCATTCAAAACGGGGACACATGGAGTTCAAAACTTTGTCATTGGGTCAGAAAATACAAAAACCTTGTGAACATTCTAGAGGCCAAATTGTAAGTGCAATCATCATGAAAATATGCCTGATTGTTTGTCTCGATGATCTTGACGCCAAGTATGAAACTGGGTCACATGGGGTCAAAAACTAAGTCACCAGTTCAAATAATAGAAAAACCTTATGAACACTCTAAAGGCCACATTTGACCCCTGATCATCATGAATACTAATCAGAATGTTTGTCATGATATTCTCTAAGCCAAATTAGAAACTGCATCATGTTGGGTCAAAAACAAGGTTACAAGGTCAAATAATAGAGAAACCTTGTGGACAATCGAGAATGCACATTTTGTACCCAAATATCTTGAAAATTAGTCAGAATGTTTGTTTTGATAAAGTCTAGGATAAGTTTAAATCTGGGTCATGTGGGGTCAAAAACTAGGTCACAAGGTCCCTTAGGGTCAAAAGAGACCCCACACCTGAAATCACTTGTTTAACGTAGACTTTATGGATATATTTTGAAACAAACTTGGGTACTTAGATAGCAGTGTGTGAGTTCACATCAAGATGTTTGTTTAGTGTGTTTGTGACTTTGGCATGAAGAGCAATGGTACTCCGGTGAGCGATATATGATGGCCCCTCTTGAAAAATGTTTGTGGTAAGCATACCATTTGGAATGTTATCTTTCAAACTGAATTTCAGAGACTGTATCTAAATGTGGTGTACTGTAAGTACTTTCTCCTGTACTTTGATAGAATATGAGCATACGCTTACTTCATCTTATACTAACGAGACTGCAGATCATCTCTTGTCTCCCTTAAATCTCAATCCTGAAATTAGCTTTATAAAGAAAATTTACAAAACTGATAATACATGAATTATGTCTTCCCGCATATGATGGGGAGTCTTGAACCCCTTGAAGGATGTTAGAATAACTCACCACAAATGTTTACCATATTGAGACAATGTGCAGAGTGCATGTTACAACTGCCTTGGTTCAAGGTCAAGGTCACAATTAGAAATCAAAGGTCATATGACTATGTTTCATGTCCGCTCCATATCTCTTGAACCCTTAAGGATAGAATAACTCACCACAAATGTTCACCATGTTGAGCCCATGTGCAGAGCGCATGTTACAACCACCTTTGTTCAAAGGTGTAAACTCGTGTAAAAGGTGACTGTTATGGTAAGACCTGTTTAGCAATTTTGTTTAACATACTGCATTGTATACTTACCATTGTAGAAAACGTAGAGAATGGAAAGAAGTCTACTTTCTCAAATGATAATCCAGATGATGTTGGAAAACTTACTCCTATGAAATCAAGAGTTGAACAAAGAAGACGTGACTGGAGTCCAAAACATGCACACTTCAGTGACCAACTTGGGCTCTGCCCCACACCAAACAAGAAAGGTGGGAACAAGGTCAATATGACTGTGACAATCCTTAGTGACAATGAGGATGATAATGAAGTCAAGTGTTGTAGTGGCAGAGAAAAAGATGACCTTAGTGATACAGGTGAAAAGCAGCCAACCAGTGCATCTGATAATGACACAAAAGAGTCTGCTGATGTGGCAGACAGTAACAGCACACAGAATAGTAATACAGAAAGTAATTCAGCAGTTGAAGGATACTCTGATGTGAAAACTGAGCATACCATAAGTAATCAGATTAGTGTGACAGTTATAACAGATGATGAAGATGAGGAAGGTAATTTTAGTGATCAGTCATTAGGGCTGAAAATTGTTTCAGCTCGTCATGTTAGTTTAGAAGACATTTGCAAACTACATGCAGAAGGAGATTTTGATGTAGATGAAGAAACAAAACAATCTAGTCACACAATAGCAGATATTTCAGGAGATTTAAATAATTTGTGTAACGCTGTACAATCAACAGTGAAATTAGATTTGGAGTTAGGTGAAGAAATCGAGAGTAAAAGTGTGGTGTTAGAAGACAATGAAAAGCCACCAGCAGTAAAATCGTTACCATGTCAAATTAAGAGTAAGACAGCATCTGAAGTAGTGCCCAGTGAGCCTGAGGTTTTGATAATTGAAGACATAGAAACTGAACAAGTACCTGTGTTTGAAAAAAGTGCAAAGGTTTCATCAGAAAAGATAGAAAAATTTGCATGGAAAACTGAAGTTTTACCTAAATGTGCAGTAAGGCAGGGATCTGGTCTTGGACATGCAAAGAATACAGTGGATGGTAACTCTGCAGTTAAAGTTCCTTCGAAGAAACTGTCCTTTAAACACAGTGATGTGGTTATTATTGATAGCGAAGACACTAAAGAAAGTAAAAAAAAACCTGTTTTGAAATCTTTCCACTCAAAATCCAGTTCTCATACAACATCCAATGGGGCATGTGATGTTATATGTATTGATGCTGCTCCAGAAATTGAAATTATCAGGGAAGTAAGTAAGACTAAAACAAAGCCTAAATGTGAAACACAATCTAACAATTCCTTTTCAAGACATACTGATGGGAGTTCTGTCACTACTAAAGATGTTTGTTTAACTTCAAAGAAAATTGAAAATGGAAATGATGCAGTGAAAAACATACCCAAAAAGCATAATAATGTAAGTAAACCTGCAGAAGTAGGTGATTCTGTAGTAATACTTGAAGATGATGAAATCAAAGAGAATGTAGAAATCGCTGGCACAGCAGAAATAAAAAAAAGATCTGGTAAAGGAAGAATTAGTCCTGAAAACATTTTTGCTGATTCTTATGGCTCAGTAGAAAAAGTTGAATCAAGTAGCATTGAATTGTGTGAAGAAAAAGAAGTATTTGAAATTCCAGAAAAGTCTGATCAAAAACAATACCAACAGGATGAGTTCCATGCAGAGCAAATTGCTGATACTGCGAACAGTGATGCAAATAGAACAGAGGACCCAATTTCCTCAGAAGAAAGTTTTGATGATACTGGCTCCACTAGTCTTACTGGGAAAAAAGATATAACATTGACTGAGCATGATGAACCTGATGAAAATGAACAAGTGGCAAATTCAGAACCAGAACCAGAGTCTTTGGAATCAGTACATTTTGAACTAGAATTGAAAAGGGGAGAGTCCTTCGGTATAGATGTGGAACCTGAGATGTCAATGGAGGGGTCTGTAGCTTCCAGTGATGAGTCTGAGGTGTTTACTGCTGTAAAAGTTGGCACAGTGTTTATGAATGACAAACACAATTCAAGTAATGAGGAGTCAATGGAACAGGAAGAAGAGGAAATGGGGATTGACACAGAATCAGAAACTAATGGAACTCTTGTAGAAGGAGAGGAGGAAATGATGGGGCATGGTTTGGGATTAGATAATGAAGACCTACCATCTATAATGAGAGAATCTAATTTAGAGGTCAGTGTTGAGCCAAACATGGATCATACTGTGAATGCAGCAGAGATGGTATCTGCTAGTGATGATGAACATGAAGTTAGTGGCGGATTTGAAGATGAGGACAAAATTAGCAGTACATCATGTGAAACAGGAATTACTACTGATGCAAAAGTGAAACTAAAAACTCCTGAAATTAGAAACAAATTTTTACAGCTGAAGAAAGCTATAGTCAACTCAAAACCTCATTTGAAATTAAAATCTCAGGTGAGAACTCAGGAAGGAACTTCAAAAGTAACAGGGTCTTCACAAAATGCTCAGTGGATTGTGGAGGATGAGAATGCAAGCTTGATTGAAACCTACCAGGAGCCGGATTCAACCCCATATAATCTAGAAGAAAATATGATCTCATCCAGTAGTAGTGAAAATGTAATTGTACTTTCAGATTCAGAATAAGTTATTCTAAAACTATTTTCGTTGATTATTTCTGACAGATATAAATTTTGAAGCAGGGAAGTCTGTTTTAACCTTTTGGGCATAGAAAGCAAATGAAATTAAGCACACGTTTGAGTGGAATCGCAGCTTTTTATCATAAATCTTTTAAATGGAAAATATTATAGCTTTAATGTTTATTAAGTGGCGTTTCAGAATTTTAACTCTATTATTTTGAAGATCTTTTAGTGACATCAAGACGAATGCTAACATTTACGACAACATGTATCATGAAAGTGTGAATAAAATATTAGTTAAACAAAAACCACTTGACATGCTTGATCAGTTTATCGACTAATTTTAGTATATAAGAAAAGTAATTCTCTTACGATACAAAATTATAAAAAAGGACCCAGGATATTTATACCCCCAAAACGAAGTTTAGGGGGGTATATAGGAGTCACCCGGTGGTGGTGGTCGGTCGGTCGGTCGGTCGGTCGGTCGGTCGGTCGGTCGGTCGGGCGGTCTGTTGCATTTTCCTTGTCCGGAGCATAACTTGAAAACTACTGGTTGGAATTCAATACAACTTCATACAATGGTCAAGCACATTGAGAGGAAGTGCAGGCACAAGAACTATAACCCATCTTCACTAATTACAGAGTTATTGCCCTTTGTTACTTTTCCTTGTCCGGACATAACTGAAAACTACCAGTTGGAATTCAATACAACTTCATACAATGGTCAAGCACTTGAGAGGAAGTGCGTGCACAAGAACCATAACTCCATCTTGACTAATTACAGAGTTATTGCCCTTTGTTACTTTTCCTTGTCCGGAGCATAACTTGAAAACTACTAGTTGGAATTCAATACAACTTCTACAATGATCAAGCACACTCAGAGGAAGTGCAGGTACAAGAACTATAACTCTATCTGAGTATTTACTGAGTTTGCCCTTTGTTTCTTTTACTTGTCCGGACATAACTTGAAAACTACTGGTTGGAATTCAGTACAACCTCATCAATGGTCAAGACATTTAGAGGAAGGCAGGCACAGGAACTATAACTCCATCTTGACTCATTACAGAGTTATTGCCCTTGTTACTTTTCCTTTGTCCGGACATAACTTGAAAACTTCTGGTTGGAATTCAATACAACTTCATACAATGGTCAAGCACAGTGAGAGGGAGTGCAGTGCACAGGAACCATAACTCCATCTGGACTAATTACAGTGTTATTGCCCTTTGTTACTTTTCCCTGTCTGGAGCATTTTTCGAAAACTACAAGTTGGAATTCAATACAACTTCATACAATGGTCAAGCACAATGAGAGGAACTGCTAAGAACAATATCTCTTTTTAGTTTGTTTGCAAGGTATTATGTTACTACGAACTTCTTCAGTTTATAAAGCAATCCTTTTGGGGGTATTAATCACATTTAGTGATAGCTCTAGTTCCTATATGGTAGCTGTTTAAAGCTACATGTATGTAAATGGAAAGACATATGGCATTACTTGCTATGTTCAGGGAGATTATGTTCATGCATGTAAACTTCTGTGCATTGAAGCACCAGTATGACTTAACCTTGGAACATTATCAGATCTTCTATAATCTCTCTACAACCAAAGCCCACAAGATTAAAATATGTGACCCCTGTTTCAAAAATATGAAACAATTCTGTCATTTGTTGTGCAAGTTTGAATTACTGTAACTTTGTATGTACACGTCTGTGATCTATTAGTATTTAATTTCTAGGCTGGAGCTTTTTAAGTTTTAATGAAAACGGAGTGCGTGAAGAAGGACTGTGTAAAAATGAAGGAATATTAGGAGTACACTATATATGACTGGTCAGTTATACAATACCGGTATCATAGTAAGATTTGACAGGAAGTATTGTCATAATTGAATTGCTTTTTTGTTCGATCTGTTTTGGAAAATAGAAAATTTTAAAACTGATGTGAATGCACTATTCCCTATTCTTACTAACAGACCTCTAGTTTAAGAGAACATCTTTTATGTTTTCTTTTAGCCTACCTTAACTCAGTTCCACTAAGTTGATAGAATCTGTAGGTGTCTTAACGATTTTGTCCATTTACACATGACCTTTGACACAACTTAAATTCTACATTTTTTCAAGTCAAATTGTTAAAATTTGGACTTTGTGTGCAAAGTAACCAAGTGTTATGAAAGTGGATCATTAGGTTGAATTTTAGAAAAGAATTTTTTTTTTACGCTGTAAGATATCTCTTCCAGGGTGGTTTTATTCAGGTTAAATGTTGTTGATTTTTTTTTAACTTGCCTGAGCACGGAGTGCTCAAAGGTGAGCTATTTTGATCTCCTGGTGTCCGTCATCTGTCGTCTGTCCACACTTAACCTAGTGTATGCAAAAGAGGCTGCATTTTTGACTTGATCTTCATGAAACTTGGTCCGTATGACTGCCTTGATGAAATCTAGGTTGAGCTTGAATATGGGTCATCTGGGGTCAAAAACTAGGTCAGAGGGTCATATCATAGAAAAACCTTGCGTATGCAGTAGAGGTTGCATTTTTCATCAGATCGTCTTGAAACTTTGTCAGTATAATTGCTTTGATAAAATCTAGGTCAAGTTCGAATAAGGGTTATTTGGGGTCAAAAACTAGGTCATGGGGTCAAATCATAGAAAAAACCTTGTGTTTGCAATAGAGGTTTCATTTTTCATTAGATCTTCATGAAACTGTGTCGGTATGATTTCATTGATGAAATCTAGGTCAAGTTCGAATTTGAGTCATCTGGAGTCAAAAACTAGGTCACCCGGTTAAAAACCTTGTGTATGCTATACAGGTGACATTTACAACCCAATCATTATGTAAATGGTCAAAAGGTTTGTCTTTCGTACAGGTGTGTTTTGATATGTAGTTTAGGGTGAAGTTTGGTAACATATTGTTATAAGTAGGTCGCAGGTGAGCAATATAGGGCCATCTTGGCCCTCTTGTTTTATATCCCCCCTGTATAACAAGCTATAATAATGTTGCTTATGCCATAACAATGCTGTTGCTTGCTTAATATATTAAGTACTTAATACAGGTAAAAAAAATGTCGATCATTTGCTCAAAACGCTTTACCTTGATAATTCACCAAATGTCGGTTTGGACAGCACCATTTACTGTTCAAATGGGTGCTCACTTAAAAACTTATTGACAACCAATTTTATAGCAAACACGGACAAAGCATTATGATACATGTGTCCTGCTGTAATCTCTTGTACAAGTTAAAACATGAAATGGCAAAGTTATTGCAACAATTCCTAAGTTTGAAGCCTTTCCCTTTGATTACTGTGGTAACTAGGCCACATTAAAGTCCCAGGAGCATAATTACAAGTAACGCTTGTTAAATGTTAAACCAAGAACAATGTCTTGTGGGAATGACCGTTACTTGTGCCAAAACATTCCTAACTGATGAGTACAAATCCTCTCGAAGTGTAATTTGTTTTCAGTATTTAAAACCTGTTTTAAGACTCCAGTTGCCAAATCGGCAGAACATGTTACCAGTTGATGGTTTTAACCTAAAATGGAGAGGGTTGGTCAAACTTGAGCCTCTTTGCTTCAATTTTTTTTTTTATTAAACTTATGTTTTTTCCTGTAGATTGTTCATTGTTCGAACAATTTATTTCCATTTACCTCCACTTAACGGTGACTTTTGTTTAAATGATATGACTGCCAGTCTGCTCAGAGGAACAACTTTGTAACACGCCAGTTCACATTTGAAACATCCGTTTGCAAATACATTTAAAGTTATTTTTTTCTTAGAAGGCTTTCTTTTTTAAAAGAGCTTTTGTGGGAACTGTTATTGTTTATTTATTGCATAGTTCATGTACATGTATCTTAAACATATATTTTACTTGTTGCCATAATGTATTACAATTGTAAATAATCTACCATAGATGGTAATGTTTCCGGAAGTGTTTACATGTACTGTATGTTATTGTATTATTGTGGTTTTAGCTCTCCTGAGCACAAAGTGTTTAAAGGATGTACTATCATGATCAGCTTTTGTCTGGATTATGTCTTTCCTTCCATCAGGGATCAGTTATTGGCTTGTGCTTGAAAAGTCACAGTCCCCCAACGCCTGTCTTGAAAATTGTGAGAATACTTAGTTCAATACGGAGTCATCAGTGGTAAAGAATTAGGTCACTAGGTCATATCACAGAAAAAGCCCTTCTAAACAATCAAGAAGCTAGATTTGTACCCAGTTTGTTTATACTTATAAAGTAGGTCAGAATGGTATTCTTTATGAAATCTAGGCCAAGTATAAATTGAATATTCATGAAAATTGGTAACGAAAACATTTTTGACAGAGAAAAAGTCATATTTCTGACTGGAAACAGAATGTTTCTTTGTATCTGGATAAAGTGTGAAACAGGGTCATCATTGTTTTGAAATGAGGTCATCAAGTTTAATCTATGTTAAACTTAACCAGATTTTTCACCCAATAGCTCTGGAATTAGGTTAGAACGTTTGTCATTTTTCAAGTTTGAAACTGCAACACACGTTCGTAAAACTAGGCCATTAAAGGGGCACTCCTTACATCTAGCAGATTGTATTCTCCAAACATATAATGTGCTCAATGAACGTAAAATGATAAATAAATACAATTTAAAAAAAACACTATACATTGAAAAAAAACTCATTTTCGCACATTTAATCAACATAGAGACCTTCGGTAATAAACTACTATCCACCCATATTTTAACTTTTCGTAAGACTGGAATTTATAGCTTAAACTTTCAGGTTAAGTAAGAGTACTTGTAAATATTCTATCATTTATGCTTTTGAAGTTGATACCAGTTTTAGGGGGTGTCTCTTTTAAGTTCAAGCAATATAAAGGCCTTCATACCACTTTGATAGAATCTTCATAAAACTCAGAATGTTTGTCTTTATAAAACCTCCGGTTTGAAACTGGATCACCTGACAGTAAAAAACAGACTGCTTGGTCAAATTATATACAAAAAAAAAATTCAGTTGAGCTTTGTGAAACTTTGCATATTGAAATGAAGGTCAAGTGTGAAACTAGATCACCTTGGTGTTAAATAGTAGACCAGATACTGTCTTGTAGGTCATTTTGTGTCCGTTGTGTAGTATTCTGTTGTTCATAACTATTGTTGACCAAAATCAATATCAAGATGTTACATCAGGCGACACAATGTTTGTGCAGAGGAATACCATTCTAGTTTACAATGTGCTAGATCTTCATGAAAATATGTAGAAAGTTTCTTTGTCAATACACAATGTACACTGTACATGTATGTTACATTTCTACTGGATCGTCATGAAAATAAAATATGTACATGTATCAAGTTTCCTTTCATGACAATGATTTTTTATCATGCAGTACAATGTACTTAAGTTTTTGTGTTGCTCAGGTGGGCGATACAGGATTGCTTCTTGCTTTTACTCGAGGCTAAATAACATAAAGGAAACAATTGCAGGACGAATCTACATGGACCAAATGAATTGTGTGTATACATTAGCCAGCACCTGGTAAAAAGTGCATAAATTGTGTATATATTTTTGTGGAACTATTTATTATGTCATTTTTGTGCCGCCCTTTCGGAGAAAAGGCGATACATGTACATAGAGATTGCTTTGTCCGTCGGTCCGTCCGTCACACAAACAACGTTGGCAATAACTTTGCTATTTCTTAAGATTTCTTCAAACTTTCAAATTGCATTGCTTATCACAAAACGGTCATGATGTCGCCAATTTTAGTATGTCAATGTCATTTTTGACAGAGTTATGCCCCTTTTTGTACTTAGATTTCATCATGAACAAATTTAGTATATCAAGGTCATTTGACTGAGACTGAGTTATGCCCCTTTTTGTACTCAGATTTTGGCTATAACTTTGCCATTTCTTAAGATTTCTTCACCAAACTTTCAAATTGCATTGCTTATGACAAAAGGGTCGTGAAGCCGCCAAATTTTGTGGGTCAAAGTCATATTTGACAGAGTTATGCCCCTTTTTGTACTTACATTTTGTCATGAAATCATTAGTTAATCTGACAAAGTGTAAGAGGGCGACACAAGTATTCTACTGAACACCCATCTAGTCTTAAATGATCCTAACACTGTCAGATTTTGTGAGCCTAAATTGTCATAGCTAACTGTTGATATTTACAAGTCTGGTTAACAATGTTGAAACGATTAAAACTTTCTTTATTTAAAGCAGCCATATTTGGCCTACTAGTCAGTAGTGTTTCATAAATTGTAACGTATATGTATTAAGCAGCGCCCTGTTTTTAAATGGCAACTTCGGTTTTATCCCTGCGTTAACTGCTTAATACAGGTTAAACTGTACATTCGCAGACAGTCTGTGACATTTAGTCAATGTTCAAGCTCAGTGGGAAGTGCAATCATGCAAGATATTTAAAGGGTCGTCTTTAGCTTTTACTTGGCTATGTTTCTAAAATGGGCTTGTATATGCTTCAATTTAGACTGTACCATTAAATGTTTAGAAGGGTTTTCACTTAATAGGAGACATGATCAGAATATGTGGATGTGCAGGCTGGTCATGATCTACACTGATTGCACAGGTAGAATTACTGAGCTAAAACTGTTACTTTAAGAATTGTGCCATATGGACTTTATGTAGCCTGGCACAAAAGTTTTATCATTATAAGACAATGTGTCATGTTGAAAAGGTCATCTTCATTGCTCTAAAGTCAGTGAACCTTTAGTTAGGTTTACAAGGATAAACATGCATAATCAAGGTCATACTTGGCAGCTCAAGTCATCAGGGGACCACAAGCGTTTGCTCTTTGCTTGTGTCCATCCATGCATTAACATTGCATTCAGCATTTTGAGGAGTTTTTTTCACTTTTACTGGTACTTATTAATTGCAGTAAAATTAAGAGTTTAACACATGTTGATTGCATTGTATTGTGCATTTAAACCATGAAGTTGGTAGGTAAGTTTTCCTCATTTATACTCTTATTAGATTTCAACCTGTGAAAGCAGACACCACGACTAAAGAGCTATCTGCTAAATACGAGTCCCTTATGTTGTTAGTCAGGTTAAATTTTAACCTATGCTGTGCAAGCACAGATCACTTCCATCCAATTTCATAATCAGTAGTGTTTCTCTTAATGTAACTAATTCAACTGAACGGCATCTGCCCAAGTTTTACAGCAACTGTTGACCAATTTGAAGACTGGATATATCCGTTGCAGAAATTTAGTAGGGTTAGGGGGTGTTAGAGACATATTAAGTGCTATAATTAATAAGTGTCTAGTTGATTTATTTAATACATTTGTGTGAAAACGGTGGGGAAACTGTTAAAAATTTAATTGCATGAGCGCAAACCTATGTGTGAGTCTGTCTGATGACCCCAGTTATATAGAAAGACTAGAGGTCTGGTGAAAATTACCATAATTGTTTAAGCATACAATCAACTCCATGTTATGGACAAAGTGACATAAATCTGTTAAAGGTTTTTGACAGAGTTTATGGACCTTTACTTGGAAAGTGTATTGACTTGGTTAAGGTTTTGAAAGCAACTCACTTTATTTCGGTAAACCACTGGAAAGTTTTGTTTGAAACTACGTATTGTTTAGTCAAGTCACGACCTTGTTCAATAATTAATAGAAATAATGCTATACAGGTTATTTGAGAATTACATGACCCTTTATACTAGAAAATTTATTGTCTATAATTGGGTAAAGATCCAATTGCTACCTTAACCCTTTGAGATATTGCTATAATAAAATTTAATGTTATCTCAGTATCAAAAAGCCCAAACTCTATACTGAAGAGCAGGTAGCTCTGTCAGGACCAGTTTTAAAAAGTTGGCCTTGTGGTCAACTTAGAATCTTGGTTAAGTTTTTTGTACCAGTCCACTTAATTGCAGTGAAATGTTTGAGATATTAATTTGAAAGTTGGAATGCATTGTTTTGCATGCATGATTCCCAAACCATGGGGAGGAGATGGTAATACTGTTCAAGGATTTATACTCTTGAACTATGGCCCTGTGAACTTAGAAACCAAGATAAAAGTTCCAGCTTGTTAACTTAACCATTTGAGATATTACTTTGAAAGTTGGCAGATACTTCCATCCATCATTCGTAAGACCGTTACTGTAAGTAAAAGAAATAACTCTTCTTGATTGTGTCACATATAAATTCCTATTCGATTAGAAGACTTGTATGCCCGTTACTGAAAGTTTTGTTGTTATGGGCAATTAAAGACATATTAAGCAAGCATCGTCCTAAAGTCCAGTTTTAATTTATTCCTTGGCCAACTGCTGAACATTGGTTGAACTGTATTTCTTATGAACATTTTCTGAAGTGTAACCTTAAGTACATGATTTAATATTTCTCTAACTCTGCACTAGGTTATCAGCTGCTTATCTTGTTGATATTGTGTTATGTATGGTGTCATGATCTGGAAGTTTCCAGACATTTGCTGAATAAAAAGAAAACAGTTGTATGTATGTGTCTTTTATCTATCTGTAACACAGCCACATGTTGCATGCTAAGAAAAGTCTTGCTGAAATTTATAGCTTCAAAGTCACATTCATTTTAGACGACAAAACCTTACTAAATTTTTGACAAACTTGGTGTCTCTGCCTGCATTGCCTCAAGTTTACTAACTGGTGAAGTTTTTTGTATTTAATGTTGGTATGAACTTTCCACTACATGGCATCATAAAGCATCTGAAGTATTTCACTTGAAACATGTTTCAAATCAGTCCTCGATTTTCCTGCAATAGTTGTATGTACGGATTGGTTTATCATTGTGGTCTGGACCTTTACAGTTATGAATGCGTGTCCCGACTGTGAAACATTTTTTATTAGTGTGAAATTGATGAATATCCATCATACACTATGAAATATGACAAATCTCCACGTCTAATGGTACTTTGTGGAGTACAAGGAAATAGAACGGAGTAGGAGGCACACTTACTGTGGAGCTACCGTGGTGCAGTGGGTGGCATTCAAGTTCGATCCCCTCCAGTGCCCAAATAGTGGTAGTGTCCTTTGGCAAGACACAGATAGTTCCACATTGTCCCTCTCTCTGTTTGATGTCAATTCCATCCGCAGCGAGTCTTGAGAGCAATTAACACAAGTTGTAAGAACTTGTTTCGCAGTCAAGATTAAATAAATAAGTACAAATTTAATTAACAGATAAACTTAAAATACTGTTACATTGTATTTAAATGATGGAACTATGAATAGAAGAATTGATACATAATGCCAGATTACCTTATTTTAGTTCATGCAAATATTTAATATAATAAAGAACTACATTTAAGCAAAATGAAAATCTTGTATCATTCTTGTTCCTTTCCATTTTGCTAAACACTTCTTTTTTATTTATAATACATTTTTGTAATTTGTTTATTCTCAATTGTTTCAAGTTCTTACAAGTCTCGAGACTCGCTCCAGATGAAATCAATTTCGAAAAGAGAGGCAATGTGGAAATATCCGAGTCTCACTGCCGTGGCAATCGAACTTGGGACCCACCGGTCCTGAGACGAACGTGCTGATCACCACGGCTACCATGTTCATGTTGAATACTTCAATGTATGCCGAGTTTAAAGACCTTTATCTCTGTAGTATCCTGGTTTATTAATAAGTACAAGCAAACTTCTGTACATTGATCTTAACCGACCGAGAGGGTACCACATGGCCCAGTTCATCTTTTCAAGAGTATTTCACTTATTTACAGATGGGCAGTTTACCCAACTGTTGTTCCTTAAAAGGACCAGATCTA
This sequence comes from Saxidomus purpurata, assembly GCA_022818135.1. Classification (NCBI taxonomy): domain Eukaryota; kingdom Metazoa; phylum Mollusca; class Bivalvia; order Venerida; family Veneridae; genus Saxidomus; species Saxidomus purpurata. Next base: position 25,504,245 of record JAFMSR010000006.1, read on the forward strand.
GACTCCAATTCATTACAGAAGGGTCAGTATGGCTCTATTGGACTGTTTAATGAAAAGCTATTGGAAATGTGACCTATTTTCACGATTTAGAATAACTGGCTGTAGCAAAATTGGTTTTCCCAGTGTGGCTCAGTTTCAACCAAAATCATCCAAAGGTTGCAGGCAACCTTCTGAGGAAGTTTTGTGAAAATCCATTGGAAGTGTTATCAAGGTTTTACAATAATTGACTGTAGCACAGTTTTCACACTGATCATCTACAGGTAGCAGGCTTCTTAGTAGTTTCAAATGAAATTGTGACCTGTAGTGTTCTAAAGGAAAAGATAACAGACAGACAAACCACCATCGCATAAGCTCTGCTAGACTATGTCTAGTATAGCTAAAAACCGCCAACTATTTGTATTGAAAAAAGACTTTGCAGGGTTCGAACCCATGGCCCTTTACAGGCAAGAAGTTAAGCAAATTTAACTACTCTACATACCTTATGCTTGGGTCGTATTGTATTAAACAGCCCGTGATGAATAGCAAGCATCATTAAATTAATTCGTAAGTCTAAATCTTCAACAACTAGAACTGTCACAAGAGTAACGAATTATACCCCCACAATACAGCTTTGTCACAGAAGTATGGCAACCATAAGAAAGGAATGGCCACAAGGACATAGAGTTGAGTTATTATAGTTGAGTTATCATCCGGAAACTGTTTTACAGTTCAGTCACTGTGACCTTGACCTTTGACCCCAAAGTCGAACTTGACCTGTATTTCATAAAGTTGCACGTGTGTACCAAAAATTATTTAAATCGGTCAAGCTTTTCCTGAGTTATCATCCGAAAACTGTTTTACAGTTCAGTCACTGTGACCTTGACCTTTGACCTACTGACCCCTAAGCTAACTTGACCTGTATTTCATGAAGTTGCACATGTGTACCAAAAATTATTCAAAAGGGTAAGTCGTTCAGGAGTTATCATCTGGAAACCATGAAAACCAACAGACTGACCGACCGACAAGCTCACTCCTATATACCCCCCCCCACCAACTTTGTTTTGTGGGGGTAATAAAGGCAAGTAACTCAAAGTTAACCTCTTCAAAAAAATGAACAGTATGCTTGTTTATCAATCACTCCTTGGAACAAGAGTGCTAAACTGTCACAAAATTCGCCCATCAAAGGTCAACTCAAATTATTCAAAATTTAGCAACTATAACTCAAGAGTTACTTGGCCAATAAATATTCACAGCAGTGAAGAATGTTCGGGAATTGTGTAAGAGACTGGACACGTCTAAATTTGTCCAATTAAAACGGCAATAACTCCAGAGTAATAGACAAATTTGCTGGTTATCAAACTTTGCTAAGATATGCCCATCAATGTTTTGACAGTTTGGTAAAGATCTGATGAAAAAAGTGGGAGAGCGGACAAGGCTGTGACAAATTTTGGATAATTCAAGGGCAATAATCCAGAAGTGCCTTGGACGATTTTGCTGGTTATCAAACTTGGCGGAGATTTCATACCCACAAAGATTTTGACAAAGTTTGGTGAAACTTTGTGAAGATCAGATTAAAATCGTGACTTAGAGAAAGTCTGTTGGCAGAGTCGCCCTCCACAGTGTAATACATCCAGTCTATGGACAGGCATATAAACAAGAGGCCCAAAAGGGCCAGTATCCCTCTACTGGTCTGACGGGAGTTTTTTGAGAAAGGTTTGTGAAAATCTTTTGCAATGTTATCAAAGAAAAGCTAACAGAGGTCACTGTGACCCCTAAAACAGTAGGACCATCTACCCAGCAAGTTGAACCATCCTAAGAAGTTTGAAGACTGATGGCCAAATAGGTCTCAAGATATTGAGCGGAAAAGATTTTCAAAGTGCAGGTCACCGTGACCTTGATATTTGAAATCACATAGATCTGAAGACATTAAGCGGATTTTTTTTCAAAGTTTAGGTCTCTGTAACCTAGACTTTTGACCCACAGCCCCAAAAAAAACAATAGAGTTCGTCTTTCCGAGCAAGTTTGATGAAAGTTGAATGAAAATTGTGACCCATAGTGTTAAGGAAAATGTAACAAAGGGCATTGTGACCTTGCCCTACTGACCCGCCCCCTAAACAATAGGGATCATCTACATGTTGCAAGGAACCTTCTGAACAAGTTTGATGAAAATAGAATGGAAATTGTGACCTGTATAGAATTATCAAGGAAAATCTATCAAGAGTCACTGTGACCTTGACCCACTGACCTGGCACAGACTTTGTCCAGTAGAGCTAAAAAGGAAGTGTATGAAGCTTATGGAGGTCACTGTGACTTTAACCTTTTACCCACTGACCCTATAAACAATAGGGATCATCTACAAGTTGCAGGGATCCTTATCAGCAAGTTTCATTAAAGTGATATTACCATTCAAAGTGACCATCATAATTTTAAATAAGACACAAATCACCGATTTATATTCCTAGAAATAAGAACATAATCATAGTTATATCTAAACTACATGGATCTGTGTAACAATTCTATTCCTATTGAATAAAGAGAAAATCTGTAAATTATTTTTGACTATCTTATTCCAATATTAAAAATCCACGCTTTGTTTCAGACATATTTTCATTAATTTCTGTAATAAGAGAAATAACTTGGTTTACACATCTCAACATGTTTCAAAGCATCGATAGATTTTTAAGCTTCATTTTCGACAATTACCGGATACGAACATTTTGAGGGGTGATATAACTATGCTACCTATAGTTTACGGACAGACAGACAAACCACCATGGCATAAGCTCTGCTGGACTTTTTCCAGTTGAGCTAAAGAGGGAGGAGACTAGACAGTGTTGGGAAACTTCAACATCCATTCATCCATACAGTTTGGGGAATACATACTCACATTACACGATTGCTTTATATTCACAACAGTACATTTGACACAAAGCTCTCTAATGGTGCATAAATAACAGGCACTTCTCAAGAGCAGAGATAAAGACCATTTCAACACCTATATTCTTTGTCTATATTTTATTTTTTGCTGTGTTTTTACAAATTATTCTTTCCTCTTTCGGACAGTTTTTCTCACAGCCACAGGCTTCTGGCTCTTCAAAATAGCACTTGCACGTCGTATGGCTGCCTGAAATTTACAAAACCTACTGGTTAACAATAATACACAATTGAACACAAATTTATCAACTTTTTTTTTACAATAACACACAATTGAAATCAAAGTGCTCCAGCTTTACTGTGATTTCACTTATTTGGTTAAAAATAGGTGCAGATCATGATCACACTGTATGATATGCAAGCAAATCTACTGATACAGTAAGGCCACATTTCCATATACATGTCCAACCTGTGAACAAAGTCCACTGACCGGAGGAAACAAAAGCCGTCTTTGTTGGTGGTCTTTCATTCACTGGAGTTTCCACTATAAATGAATAGTGTGTAGTTTTGTCACTGTTGCTCTTTACTGGCATGGTAGTCTTTATTCAGTGGTGGTCTTTAAAACAGTTTTTAATTTCTACAAAATCTTAATTCAAATACTCAGAACCATGTCTATGATACAGCTTTGAAAAGCAAACTATAGGACAACACCAAATTATATTCTTGTTCAACAGTATTTGTTTTATCTAAAAGCAGGCCATTTAACGAATCATTGTTCCTGGGAAAGACCAGTAGTAGACCCAAAGGTTGAAAGTAGGGATCCAATAACAGTTTCAGCAAGTCTTCAGCATTACACCATACCAGAGGCTTACGAGGAGGGGGGGGGGGGGGGGGGGGGGGGGGGGGGGGGGGGGGGGGGGGGGGGGGGGGGGGGGGGGGGGGGGGGGGGGGGGGGGGGGGGGGGGGGGGGGGGGGGGGGGGGGGGGGGGGGGGGGGGGGGGGGGGGGGGGGGGGGGGGGGGGGGGGGGGGGGGGGGGGGGGGGGGGTTTTTTTGGGGGGGTTTTTGTTTTTTTGGGGGGGGGGGGTTTGGGGGGGGGGGGGGGGGGGGGGGGGGGGGGGGGGGGGGTTTTAATTCCGGCCGGGGGGGGGGGGAACCATATTAAGTGACAAATAGCTTGAAGCTTTCCTTATAAGCAGAAAATTTTAATGTCTCTGCTGCCCTAATTGTTCATTTTGCAAGTTACAAAAATGTAAGAAAAAGCCACTTTTCCTTTAATACATACCATTTTAAGATCTTTCCTGTATCTTCCCTTTCTGATACAGTTCCTGATGGTTGTCAGGGTTTTACGACCTCCCTTCTTCAGCTCAATACGATTGTGTGTTTTTGCAGGACGGCCATTAACTATAAACATATTAAGTAAATTATTATTTGCACTGACACAATGTGTTATCTTAAAAGAGAGCATTAGACTGAAGTGAATTTCCTCATTTACATTTCCTCATATTAGAATGGATGATATTCAGTTTGGTTGACAATGCCTATCTTACTGAATGTCCAATACTTTTTTAAGTCCAACTGGTTACACATTCTTCAAACACACTAGCAGATTTTGGAGGGAGTTAAATACTTCTTCACTGTTCTAAAACAATACTAGATTCAGCTGAATCTTGCTTCTGTGGGAATGTACCCCTACCCAAGGTGGTCATGTCTGATGAACAGAACTTTTTTTTTTTAAAATTGGGTTAGAGTTACTGTTCACACAAACATTTCTGTAAATAATTTTGAAACAGAACGTTTTTCCTTTGGTCGACATAGTCTCTACAGTGAGGAATCAGACCAAAAAGGAGGACCACGCCAGGAAGACCGCTCTTAAGTTTCAACACAAATGGCGAAGTGGTTTCATAGGTGGTGCCTTGGTGTAAGGGTAGAGCATTGACAACTCACCCACACAAACGGACCTTTGGTTCCAATTCCTTCCAAAATAATTTGAATGTGACCCCTGAATTCCTTTTTTTTATACCAGTTCTCGTCAGAATTTCTGGACATAGTTGATAGGCATGATCCTGCCACATTTCTAAAATTAATCAGTCTTGGACCATTTATTGTCCAGTGTGTTCATATTATGGGTACATTAACTTTTTTACTCGCTAAAAATTTACTGAATGAAAAAAGATTAGTGCAGTTCCAAATCAGACTTCATTGATGCACTTATCATAATATGAACCGCTTTTACAGGCAGAATCACTTACCACAAACAGAGTTATGTGAAAGTTGCATAAACTTAAAATGATGATAAACCAACGTCTACCATCAATATAGAATTTCTACGTCAGGTCAGTTTCGACTAGAAGTTCTAGGATATCATCTGAATTGTGAATCGATGGCTGACGAGAGCTTACAATGCTGATGGACACGGCGATGCTCAGGTCAGAGAAAAGACCTTATAGATAGTAAAGATTCTAACCTTTTGGCTTTCTTGTTACAAAAACAACCCCTTTGCCATCCTTGGCTGCCTCCACTCCAAGAGTCTTCTGGTGGATCAGACCATTGTAACGGTAAGAATTGCGAGACCTCAAATTGTTCGCTTCCTACAATGAAACATTGGTCACAGTGTGATGGTAAATTCATCGATATTTTAAGATTTACTATAAGCACCATCATTCCTTCACTTTTAAATAGACTAAGTGGGAAATAGACACGGTCACAACATTTCTTTACACATATATGTGTAACTAAATGCAATGCAAAACGATTTAGGGGTCTAAACAATGAGCTTGACACAATGGCATTACGCTTAATCAAGGTTGGCAAGGAATAACCCGGGGCAAAAACCCGTCCCGGGCAATACTGGGTAATAATGTTTGAGTTTCAATATCAGCAGTACATTTTGGTTAAAAACATAATACATCAACATATAAACAATCTGAAATGTATCAAGGAAACTTTTAACACTATTCATAGTCAGTACTACATGGCATGATGATACATGTACATGTATTCATTCAGGCATACTCAGTACACTTTATACATACAATCAGTTTTTGACAGACATTTTTTTCAGTGTTTCTATAATTACCAATCTATTTCTTCTTTCCCCCCGCAGCATTCTATAACAAAACACTAATTTTGCTGCTTTTTCAAGACCTAGCTTATTTCTTAATTTTGTCTGAATATTTCCAAAGTTAGAAAATACTCTAACTCTGTTTCATTATTGTAACTGCACAGACTTTGAACAGAATGTGGACAGAACAAACTATCAGTGTTCACTAAGCAAGAGAAATGTACATGTATGTGAGAAGTTTTAATCTACATTTTTGATAGGAGTAAAACACAATAGAACCTTTTCTTCACTGTATTACATCCCTATTGTACTACAGTTCCTGCTTTAGGCATACATGTAATAATTTTGTGATTTTGCTCTCACTGGTGATAATTACCCAAGCTTATACCAAAACAGTAAGTAAATACTGTAAAATTGTTGATCTTATTTTGTTCAAATGCCGTTTGTCTTATTTTTGAGTTTTTGTATTTAATTTTCATTATTTTTAGTTAACTTAACACAATCTTTATTAGCATTAGATCAGTTATATCATATCTAGTATTTGACTGCAATGTTAAGGTGTATTTTGTGACTTTCTAAGCATTCAACAAATTACCCAGTTTTGCCCAGAATTACCCATAGTAAAACCCGGGTTTTCCCCAGTAAAACCCACCATCTCAGGTTTTAGTAGTATTACCCGGGTTTTTGCCAACATTGTGCTTAATCCTTCAATACTTTGGACATGTTGAAATACTGAAATGCACAGTGTCATTTTACACTTTTCAAGAAATGAAAATGCTCAATTCTTCAATTCTTTTTATCTTCTACAAACTTCATGTGAAAGTTATGAAACATATATCAGCATAAGTCATCATACAGTGTTTTTTTTGACAGATGGCAGGGTTACATGTATTTTAAGTGAACAAAAAACATATGACTGACAAAGCTTCTGAAGGCTTTCAGACACACACAGAATGCAGCATAACAAAAAAACTGCGAAAGTTAAATGTTTGCTGTTTTCTACACAAAACGTTAAGTGGTCGCCGACATAATCAATATACTATATCTCTGACATTAATTATATTATGTCTCTAACATTATACTAATAACTATGCACATTTTAAGGCTAGATCAAAACTTTACCCTGCTGTATGTCTGTCTATTTCCTTTAAGAAGGTAGCAGGAGTTATTCCTGATGATTCCCCACAAGAGATCAGGAGACATAGACATTGTTACTCTGAAAATAGAAAGTCATATAAACCTACATGTACAGTACAGCACAGGCGAAACCCAGCGCATATGTGTCCATGCGGCATGTAAATAAGAGTCTGAAAGCATGGAGATGCGGCGGGAAATCAAACACGTGACGCGGCATCACAAATTATATGCGGCATTCGATTGCCGCATCTGAAAGACAAAATAGCAATCAAGCGCGACGAGTCCCGCCGCGTTATGCGGCATGTCATTTTTTATACTGGCAAGAGCGATGAAATAAAAACAATATGACTACATTGTATTGTACACATGTATAAAACTGTGTTTTGCAATGATGAACAATGTCTTCCATATTGTAGCCATTAAATTTTCAATCTTGAATGTGTTTAATACTAGTGTTCAATACAATGTGTAATTATACCAGTAAGTTTTAGTAACCATAAAAACATGTATTTAGAAACGTGTTTTAGAAATGTGAGATGAAAAAGTAATACCTCATCCCATACGACTATTTTGAATGAATTATTACTTAAGTTCAACTATTTTCCATATCAATGTTTTTTCTAACAGTTTGAAATCGTTCAACTTTGTGAAATGTGTATCTTTACATTTTTTTATATTTAAATTATTACCTTGGTAATTGTACATTGTACACTTAACCAGTTTAGAAATGCAAAGATGCAAAGATTTCCCCTTTTGAACATTCTTATTTGAATGACGTTATCGTTTTTATTTCATTGTAGTCATTTTTTTGCGTTGAATTATTGAAACTTTTACAAAAATTCAATTTTATATTGTTTAGTTGTGTATGAAATGTGAATAAATTTGAAACACGACAACACTGTTAAAATAAATAGTTTGCCACTTTTGCTTTTTTAAACCCGTTGAGTGTATAGTTAGGCTAGTAACATGAGTTTAATCATTATCAAAGACGTGTTATTTTCCCGTCTGTAAATTTCAATTCCAAGTTACGTTTACCTATTTACACAACTGCAAGTCGGTCAAAAGCTATACAGAGCTTATGTTTATATATGTTAATGTAACATGCCGACAGAAAATAAACTTTGTATTTACATCAATCGGTGAAATATAAAAATAAACGGCATATTATGCCGTATGTGTAAACTTGCATGTTTAGGTTTCAACATTCAGATTTTAATAAAGTACGGTAGTGATATTTTTCATAAAATCTTAGGTTTTCATTTAAAGACGTATTTAATTCTTCATTTTAGAGCGGAAAATTGTTATTTAAACTAGGTTATTTGAATATTATGCGCCGGTTGTACCTAATATTGAAACTACACTTTCCGCCTATTATGGAGCACATTAAAATTAGGTGTAGAGGTGTGACAGTTATAAAATATCAGATCTGTGAAAGGGGTCACACTGAAACGCCTAATTAATTAGGCTAATAAAAAGTCAAAAGCTATCTATTTTATGGTAACTTAACTGTTTGATACCCAATGATTCAAATAACTCCCATAAGTTGTTATTGAAGTATGTGCATGGTAATACCTTGCACGCAAAACTTAAACCAAAGTTTCTTAGTTCAACAAGGGCCACAATTTGTAGTAAATTCAGTCAGAGTAATCTCACCTGATTGTCTGATACTCCTAATGACTATATTGAAGTTTTAAATCCATCCCGTGAGTGGTGACCAAGAAAATGCATGATTAGTACATTAATTTGTACCTTGCATGCAAAACTTTAACCAAATGTTTTAAGTCAAACAAAGGCCATTAACTGAATTAAATTTATACAAGAGTTACCTTACTCAACAGTCTGACACCCTTGATGACTTTAATTAAGCTTCAAACCAATATCATATGCGGTTCTGAGATATGTCCATAATAGCACCTTGCATGCAAAACTTTAACCAAAGCTGCAACACAGACACCGACGCAAAAATGACTGTAATAGCCCTCCTTATTCTTTGAATAGTCAAGCTAAAAGGGAAGGACAGGAATCAAGTAGGTCAGGTTTCTGGTTGGGATGAGGTGGTTGTGATCGATGCGTACTTTATTTCAGCTCTACGTAGAGAAGAGATGGAATCATGTTTGTATGCATAGTAACATTGTTCAAAAGTTTGCCACGTAGCTCGTGTCTATTTCAATATACGACATACAGACTCTAAATCAACTTAGTTCTGGATTCCAAAATTTTAAATGCTGCTATTTTAATTTTTCGTCAGCTGCAGCTTGAGAGTTCTGGATCAGCCCCATTAGTTTCTAAATTTTCGAGAATGTTAGAGAATACAAAGTTGATGATTTTTGCAAAACAAAATAATATTCTGACAAGCCTTTTCAGAAAAAAAGAAGCATTTTTAAAATTTCACCACCCCATTGGGGCCTCACCTCTGAGGGGTAATTCTTCTTTCAACATCTCACAGTGATACAGAACTCAATTCTTATCAGTTTAATTAAATCAGTACTATTAGTTTCAGAAAACAAAAATTTCTAAGTTTCTAAATAGAGTATTTCAGAAAAGCACTACACCCCCTTAAGCATGTTAAGGGACCTCATTTCCAAAAAATCAGAAAGTTTAGGGTGTAGATATTAGAAAGATTGATCATTAAATTATTTAAGCCATTTACAATTTAATTTTGATAACCGGTTGCAGGTAAATAGAATTTTTATGTTTTTATATTGAATATAGAAGAAAATAACAAAGGGCATTAACTCTGGAGATACTAATCTGATCTTGACGAAATATGTGTGCGCGCCATTATGCTATTGTACACTTATTTTAAGTTTCATGAAATTCTATCCATTGGTTCTTGAGACATGACTCCGGACAGACGGACAAGGCCAAAACAATATCCCTCCGCCTTTGGCGGGGGATAAATGGCATAAATTTACCACTCTGATTTTTTCAGTGATTTTTTTTGCGCCGATTTGACTCCGTAATTCGGCGTTTTCCCAATTGACAAAAATGGTCAAAACTCCCCAAAAACGGCTTAAAAATTCCCCAAAACGAGAAGATTTTTCCCAATTAGATTGATTTCTTGTGAAAGTTGAACTAAAACGATGCAAATAATCATGAAATTCCGACTCTAATTATGGTTTATTCGCAGAATTTGTTGCCAATTCGACGCGCGTTGTTTACATAAAACGGGTCACGGCATAGTACGGCATTTAGTATGACTTTCATCACGGTCGCTAAACGCTTTTTCATGCGTCAAAATGAGTCGGAAAATAAATTGTTAGAAAATTACCTAAATTATCGAAAAATGTTGCATAATTCCAAATACTATAATAAGAAAATAAAACTTAAACACGCCATCGGCACTCCGGACATTCGAACATCTTTTGGTAAAGTTAAAGAGAAATCAGTTTGGACGCTGTAATGGGTTTATGTCACCAAAAAAATGAACTGAATAATTAATGAGAAACTAGAACGTTTACTTAGCAGACAGCTTTAAAGGAATGAAACATAGAAAGATGAAGTTGTAAATTAAAGAAGCAAGGACATTTAAATGAAATAAATTTACCTTAAAATAAAACTTTTCAAAATGATTAATGAAGTTTTGTTAATTTTTCCCAATTTTGAAGTTTATCGCACTAAACATTCCCAATCTGAAAGGCATGGGCTGTTGCCAAAAAAAAGTAAAAAAATCACTGTTTTTAATTCAAAAATGTACTTCATTTTTGACACAGGACACTCTGAATTCTGAAAATGTTCGCTTAAAAATCAAAGTGGTCACAACATAAATAAATTCAATTCATCATGACCTTTATCCTGCAGGAGTCGAGCATATAAACTGGGTATGCAGAAGGGGAGAAGTTCCTAAACCATCTCCAATGGGGCAGTGAATGACTCCTAAATCTCAACTCATCTGGTCTTTTAATTACCTCGACCATAACCTCTTTCGTTCGATTATATTACTGTTACGTGTATACTAGGTACATCTACTTTGAATAACCTAACGTCGTAACGATACGCAGCTGTATCTGGCTTGCAGCTATTTTACGACCGGGTGGGGTAAAGCAGATACGTTACTCTACAATTGTTTCAATGAAAAACTACGGTTGAAGACTAACTGGTAAAGAATTAATAATGGTTGTCTTCGTTCTGCATTAGAAAATTTAAATCTGCTCCCCAATTTTGCTAGAAAATGTTTATAAAATCAAGAGCAAATTTCACGTGTTTGTACCTTATTTCTTGCACGGAGTAAAAAGGCAGAATATAGTTCACTTCCGGTGGAGCTCAGGTGGAAATAGGAGATAAAAGCACACGCTATATTTCATTCAGAAGTAAAGCAAACAATTAACGAATTTGTTAAAGTTCACCTAAACTCCCCTTTGGCTCTATTTTACATCTCAAAGCCAACTCTTTTTGGAACTACTTTGCGCGTATTAACTGATGATTCAACCCAAAGGAAAATATATACAATAAAGAGGTATAAATGTGCAAATCAAATATACTAATAATACCATGCATCTATTTTATCACATAAGTTTAACCAATCATAATGCATAGCAGTGAGATATTGGGAAGTTTTCAGTTACAGAAACTAAATCAACCCAATTTTAATATGAAATTAGGCACTGCCTAACAAGCGGAAAAGCCCTTAAATATGACAGATTTTGATAGACTTGAGAGAAGCTGTGACTTTTTCATTTGACCGTACCGATGATCCATGTTTTGCCAACCAGAAAGTCACAACCAGGCAATGGATCGGAAGTAGCTTCTAAGATATATAGTCGACCTTTTAGAATAGACTTTCAAACCCCATGACACTTTGACATCTTGAGCATTTTAACTTGACAATTCATGAATTAAGGTATCCAGTTGGCAAGTTAGACCTCTGGCATAATTTGAGTATTTCAATCACATTACATGTATCACAGGTAAAATCTGCATGTAGTCTATAGAATTTTTTACCATCCTGCATTCATTCCTTAAGAACTCTGACATGTCAGTTGTCTCCATTTATGTATAACCCCATCTGATGGGAGTTTTTGCTTACGTGAATATGTTTGAGTAGAAACATATATATTATTTAAATTTGAACAGTCTTTCAAAACAACTTTGAACGTAAATTTAATTGTAAATAACAGTCTGAACTATTTTAAATGATCTTCATGAATGATGGAACTCCTTTGTTCTTAAAAAAGATTGACAACCAGAAGATCAAAGACCACGATGATGCATACTTATATGCATGTGCAGTTGTGCACACAACACATACATGTATATCATAATTTTCTAAAATTAATATTCTTGAAAGAAAAAAAGGAAGACACTGACACATATGCCTATTACATAATGAAATAGCATATAGTTGTCAAAAAGGTATGTGTGTCAAGTACCTGTGGTTCAATTAAACAAACATCAACTTATTTTTAAAATAATGATCCTTATAAATGGTGCTTTAAGCAAATGACTTGTGTCTTAATCTTTTATTTACTGTGTACCCAGTCTTTTGCATGAATTGAAAATCAGCCAGTCAAGTAGAGGCTGCATAATCCTTATACAGCTTTGAGAATAATGCTTGATGCATTATACAGAAGTAACAGTTATAGATGCAAATTGTTCGTATTTCTGTATCGAAACGTAATTGGGACGAATCGTCAGACATCTGTGACGTCACTATAGAAATAAATATAACGGAAGTCAGTGATGAGTTTTTGTAGTTACTTTTATTTGTACTTGCATGTTTTTGCGGCAATTCTCTTGAATTTAGGTGTAAATTACACTTTTTTTATTTTTGCAAACTAAATTTGTGCAAAACAAAAAACACCGTAATGGACATTTAATCGTTAATTTATTTTCAACCATTCCGTTACTTCACGCACATTCACCGCGGCGTTATTTTTGCCCACAATGCATCATCATGGCGCTGCCCATTATCAACTTCCGAAAAGGCTTCACTTTTCAAAAACTGATGGTATATGTAGAATTATGTTGGAAAAGTAGGATTTTTAACATGCTAATTACTGCACCTACTTTATACGTAAGTTGTACCATTCCTATAGCGCGGAATGGCCGAAGGTTTCGGTTACGGGGCTATCACCCATATAAATAAGCACGCACCTATATACACATATGTGACCAGCCAGGCAAACTTTCGTCCAAATGACATATCTGGTCAAAATCGAGTTACTATCATTTTCTTCTACAGAAATATGTGTAGAATCAGAACACTAAGTTCTTTTTGCCATCTCCGAGTGTTTTATGGGAATTATGCAGGTTTTAATGAACACCATAGCAACAAAAAGGTAGCTTTTTGAGTTATTTATTATAATATTTGTCCATTTATATAAAGCAGAAGCAAAAGTTGAAATATGTAAATATTTATTCAGTTGCGCCATTTTCATTTCAAAGAGGAAACATGACTGAATAATTTTACATGGTAATATTCAATCTGGAGCAATAATTTGGTTGCCATGGCAACACAATGAGTAAGACCAACAAAAGTGTTGGTTTTCCACAGAAACAGCATCACAATTCAATTTAAAATTGCAGTAATTTTATCAAAGATTAAACAGGATGCTTGAAAAAACAATGAAATATGTGCTTCACATAAAAAATGAGGTTTCCATAAAACTAGAACAATATCTTTACAAAAGCAGGCACTTCTATAAAATCGGAATTTTGTCTCATTTCAATTTTTTTTGCAGAAAAAATGATAATCAAGAATATTTTGTACAGACAAACTTTCGTCATCTATCACCTAGTCTTTTATATTTTATGCATAGAAATGATGAGGCCATTTTTGTACCAATTTCTTAATATCTGTCAAAACAATGTAAAAATTGAATAAATTCAATTGGCTCATGAGTAATGAAAATAGGATTGTGTTATTACCACTGGCAATTTTTTTTATAATTGTTATCAGTTAAGATCGTGTAAAATGAATATACAGTTAACAGGAAATAGTTAGATTGTCAACAGGCACTGTTGTCGTGGAGCACATTTTTGTAACCAACCTAGATAGCCTTAATATGAATACATATTCACCAGTAGTAAGATTGTGATTGTTGTTATTCAAGACTTTATCACTTCGCTTCTCTTAAACGAATGATAGCCCGGCAGAGCTGCCACAGCTTGTCATCAGATGCCTATTTCGTTATTTTCCAGTTTAGCATTACATTTCATTACTGTAATATGAACAATGAAATCAGATCACTATCTCTACCTTTTGGTACATTCTCTTCGGACGTTCATTTGTTAAATAAATGCATCATATTTAATGGCAAATGACCGTCGTTACACAATAAATTTTCATTTCTTCGGTGTTAATTGATCTTGGTGATATCTTCATATTTATGAAACTATGTGCAAGAAGTATTAATGCTTTCTTGCGGTAAGAGGACCATATTCTGCTATATACCACCAAGCTAATAATTAATTTGCTTCAACAGACATATTTAATATAATCGAAGACAACAGATATGCAACCCTTTTGTCTTAAACAGATATTGCTATCGACAGTGTTGATTGCATTTAAAGAGTTTATTAATGTTACAAATGCACGTCCCCTTCCTAATTCGAAAATGCTTTTCAAGCACTTTTCGTTAATAGTCGTAAAGTGAAGATTTCATGGACATGCTGGACATTCTGATAGGTTATCGCATAACTGGTTAAGCGCTGCAAGAAGACATCACATATATTCTGCTAATACCATTATTAAGTTTTTTCCCTAAGAGTACTGCCTTTATTGAAACCGATAACTCGTATTACACAAAATTGTCTGCTTATCATTGAACTATGCTTTGACATAAGGGATACACATACTGCATATAGCAAGACAGAGAGACCGCAGTTTGGGTTCAAATGCCCTCTGGCAAACTACATACTGGAAAAACTTACCAGTCATCAGACACATACCTGTAAGCTTACAAGGTCTGTGAGGACTTAAGAAGATATTACAACTTTCTTGTTTAACATGCTGCTGGTTTGCTCTTTCTCCGCCTGGATCTGGATCACGCCACCAAACGGACATTCGTGAACCAACCCGAAGATTTCGTGACATGGTGTTAAACAAGTCAAATGTTTTTTCTTTCTCTCTATTTTTGACTGACGTGATTCATCCTGATTTTTGGTTCTAACATTTTTTTTATTTTTGAATTTGTTTATTTAATTTCCATTTTTTGTTAAGTTCTAAGATATCTGAATAATTTGCATACATATATTTGCCATTTTATTGCACTTACGTGAATAATATTAATGTGGAACGGGCCGTTCACTGAATTGGTATTACTCGTGGTCCAATCCATTTGTAAATGTTACAATTGAATGCATTAATTGTCTTTATGATTTATGTATATGTAAAACAATTTACAATTTTGTCTTCATGAATCATATTAATTTAAACTATCAGGAAGAAATGTTCAGTAATCTGATGTACTTGGACCAGGAATGCGATATTAGTTCTTCCGACGAGGTAAGGGACAAGGTTAGAAACATTTACTAAACGAAATTGATAATGTGGGGGACAATAACAATAATAATAATCTTTATTTTAAGAAGGTAACACATTATGAAATAATTACAGAAAACCATAAGAACATCATATTTACAATGCGGCCTTCTATGAACAACAATAACAAACAATAAATAAAACGAGGCATCGCGTTTACACAATGACATACATGCATTAACATATGTGTGCAACTATTTAACTATTGTTAAAAATCACATTTATTTCATTCATACTTTCACCGACAGACAGTCAAGTGTAAATTTGTTTATCTATTACAATAAACAGGGATTCATCAACCTTTGTTTGTCAGTCAAATTTATTCTATCGATATTCCTTCGTGTGGTGGGGTATATAAATGGAATGTAAGATTCGTAGCCTCTGTGACTTGGCCTTGACCTTGTATTTGCAGCAAGGATCTTGTTCAATTATAGACTAGCTTCTGTTTTTCATAATCAGCTACTGAATAGCTACTGTTACATCGATAAATGTTTATAACTGGTAATCACACAATTAAAAAGAGTTAATAATTCTCAGCTGTCACAAAATTGTCTGAGGTAATAATTAGTTAAATGCAAATGTAATGTGTTTGAGGTATCAACATGTTACTAAATCTGCCTGTAAATGTGCCTGGATGGGCGCGAGAAAAGAGTTACTTTTGTAGAAGTTTTTATTTCCCTTTATGGACAAATAACAACTGCGTTGTTTTCATCCATCGTGGCATCTTTCTACTAAATTGTAGGTAAATTTGCGTTCTTTTCACATTATTATATAGTATTATTCAGGGTTTACCTCTGTTCCTTTTTCCTGATATGAATGTTTGGAACAACAGTAACATAGAATACGGTAACTTTCCTTTTTATTTAGTTACATCGGAACAAATAAACACTTCAAACATTTATTTGACGTGGCAGTGATGGCCGTGTCCATGGTTACCGTGAGCATTGTACACACACTGGAGGAACTGTAAATAGATAAATAAGAAAATAACCAAAAACGCACAATTATGTAACCCATTTCATTACATGTCACCTTTAAAATACATATACATTAGGAATATTCAAACAAAGGTATGAATGTAGAACAGTAAAATAATAATTAAAGAATGAGTACTAGTAGCTTTTGCCTTAATCTTACCCCTGTCATGTATTTCTCATATTCGTGAAGTGTCGCTATACCATTATCTGTAAAAAGAAGAAGGAATCATTACTGAACAAAAAAGCAGCTAAACCAAACGTTCCGTTTTGGTGCAAATGCATCGTTTTCAGGATTAAGAACGTCGCAGGGTTACTTGCAACTTTGGTGTTTCTTCCTTTATAATACATGTAAATGTATCAATATTTTATTTAAACAAACACGAAAATTTGCACAAAACAGAAATTGAAAATACAAGAACCACAAAAAGCTTAACTACTAACTGCCATTATTATATTGTATGATATTTCAAATTCACAATGATTCACCCTTTACTTTCACGTACGAACGTGTTTCCAAACATGAACTACCGTCGTTACTTTTGGATTGTTTCAAGTTTATTACTTCCACTTTTGACAATTTTTTTTTGAAGTTTATTATGTTTGAATCGTCAGGCTTCAGGTTTGAACAGCATTTTTCGATGTTTATAAGCATCAATTTTCATAATCAAATTGTCTTGCGCTGCAAGTTTTAATTCCAAATTATTATTGTAAGACTCAAACCTCGTTTTTAAGCAAATAATCAAACAGATTTCGTGCCATCAACATTTTCGATGACTACACTAACGCTGCACTTACTGACCAAGAATCAATGACACATATTTTCTTGTTATTGACATAGGTTTTGATTTTGGATCAATGTCTGGCGAAACTTGAAGCCTTCCAAGCCTTTAGAGCTGGGTTTTGAAGACAGACTGTATTCAAGGAATATTTACTAATCACTGAGCATTCAGCAAAGAATCCAGAAACAATTTAATAAATTAGCAAAGGCGATAATTGTCTAGCATTCATTTTACGTTAACATAAGTCTAAAGCGGTTTAAATACTAAAAAGAAATAAGAGTTAAAAAGAAATAATATCGCAAGGAATAAAAAACTGTGATTCAAATCAGTCTTTTAAGTTACCATTTTTGTCGCTATCAATCCTTTAAAGAATGGCCGGAAGAAAAGATTATCGTGCAAATGCACGTTTGTTGATAGTTCTTCCATCTGACAGTTGTTGAGCTTAAAAGGAAATGTAATAGTTTTCAAAAATCTAAATTAGGTTTATAATAAAAAGGAATGTCTAACTGTCAAGATCCAGCAGGTGGAAATATTGTTGCATGTAACTGATGTGTATTACTCCGTCCATATCAGTGTCATAGGCATTAAACATTGGTCTTAAGTCCTCTTCTGGCATATTCCAGTACCGGGCATACTCTGCTAACGTCACGTTACCATCATCTAGCAAAGAATTTAAATCAAATTTTATATAATAATGCTAACGCTAAAACAACTGATAATGCCAATGCTATAATGATACTAGATAAAATAATAGTAGTAATTAGAATGATGATAAAGATGATGATGCTGATGAAGAAGAAGAAGAAGATGATGATGGTGATTGAATGATGATGATGAATGGAATATTGATACACTGTGTATTGACGGACTACGTAAATGTTAAAACGTCTTCAAAGTTCTTACATATTTTAAAATAAGTTAAGGTACAAAATTTACGATTTACATCCTCTGCATCGACGATAGAGCCTAATTCTGCAAAGGTCAGTCCACCGTCGCCGTTTTTATCGAGGAAGCTAAAGCCCTGATCAACCATCTTCCTCAACTCGTTACCATGTGGAAGCTGGATCTCGGCGCTTACATAAATAATACAAAACATTAACTCATGCGCATTGATTTATGATGAAAGCCCGCAAAGCGAGAGGGGGATTAACTCCTGTCACCGTCCGCCCGTCATTTCGTCTCCACATCTCCTAAATCCCTTGCATGTTCATCTTATCGAGACGACGTGCAGAACCGATGTTACAACACCGCCTCAAGAACAATGTCTCATCTTGAAGTCAAACCTTCGAACCTTGAATACATGCAGTTGTTGCGTTATCAAATAGAAAGTTTTACTGGAGAGAAAGTGGTCCATCACAGAATAAATGTTTTCGATAAAGAAGTCTGGATTTGTTAAAACATTTTCTCCATGAATAAGACGTAATTTATTTAATTTCTATAATAACAAAAATCATTCAAATTGGCATAACGTCAATGTGAAGTAATTTACAATTACGATAATATTTCAGTCATTAAACTTATACCAGGTAATCAAAAACAAAATTGTATAACGAATAAAATATAACAGTTTCACGAAGAAGCAACCGTTGAAAGACTTCGTTTAGATACTCTGCAACATACATTCAACTTTGCATTGCGAGGCGAAGTCGCCGTACGGTGCAGGTTCGAATCCAGGCTCCTGTCTTTTAATAAATTTATGAATATTACATTTAAAAATTGTTTACCTGCAAATGCCGAAACACACTAAGAGTATGAATGTAAACATTTTGTCTGAGTTTATCTTTAAAGAATAATTAGTCTTATTTATACACTTTGAAACGTTTGAAAACGTGACGTTGCTGATAGTTAATGTATGACACAGATAGTATTCAGTTCACTGAAATTGACACCAAATTAAGATCAACAGTAAACATCATCATTTTTGTCAGCCTTCGATCTTGATCTATAATAATTATAGTATGAACTTACTACTTGAGCATCGATTATCCAATTGTCACCTTAATCATGCTATATATTGGCACATCATCCCGGCAAAATTTGATAATCAGTCAGATCTGCTAAATAACTTAAGAGTTATGGCCATTGCATTATCAAATTTAGACCAAATTGAGAGTGTCCTTTAGCATCTGTTACACAGTCGTCACCAATTTTTGTTATAATGTATATGGGCACAATATCTCGGCCAAGTTCGACAACCAACCTGATTTGCTCTTTCACTCCAGAGTTATGACCCTTGAATGGTCAAATTTAGAGCAAATTGATATTGTCAACAGTATAACGTAAGTTTGGATTGACGTATTGTTACAAAACTTGATGGGAAAGTAGCTTATATCAATACGTACGTTAGGACTGGTTTTGGGGCCATTTGGGTTTTGGTCGATGTCACTGTTATGAAAAATAGTAAAACGGTTTCCGTTCAATAACTGTAATTAAGATTGAGGTATTGTCGCAGAACTTTATGTGCGGATACCTTTTATGATGACGTAGGTTGGTATTTAATTTATGCTTGTAAAGGTACAAGATTACCGGCAGTTTGAAACGCTTTTGATAAACAATTCATTCGTTACATAAAATCAGACAAAATGGCAAAATTTATATGCGTAAAAATAATCTATATAATAATGATTCGACACGTATCCATTAGTTAATTTTGGTAATAAATGTATTTCTCAATTAGTATGTACATTGTATACAGGGAATGATTTTGAAATATGTTAGAGAACCAGCTGTGCTTTATCTGTGCTTTATCTGTATTGGTTCAAAACTTGAACGATGTTCTATATTAGGTTCTATTTCGGTGAAAATACCATCTCAGCAGTAACTCAAGGCCGTCGTGAGTTATGCAATCACCATACTTTACATTATGTCCAAATAGAAATACAATTTGGGAAGACAGAGACTAATAAGAACCAAACTCCGAGATTTTTTTTTCATTTTCGTTCATATGAATGAAACAAATCACTTCAAATGTTTGAACATAAATCAAGAAAGCCTCTCAATGTAATACTGGTGCATTTACTATAATATAAGATGGCCGCCTGTCACAAAAAGCAACTGACTACGGTCTCGACTCCAATATATGCTCATTATCTAATCAAGTTATACAATGTTGTTCAGTGCAATATGTTTGAAAATTAGTGTATGTGTGTGGGGTTAGGGCATTGCGGGATGGGTTTGTTAATAGGTAGGGGAACTACACCTATCAGTATATAAGAACGGTTTCGCTCACATGAAAACGGAGAGCTCATAGGTGAGTTATTATGATCGCCCGATATCCAGCGTCTGTCTGTCGTCTGTCTGTCCACACTTACAGATGCCACATTTTAAGCTCAGTAATTGGTCAGAAGTTTATGTTGATGATCTCTCGGCCAAGTTCGAAACTGGGTCATGTGGGTCAACAACTAGGTCAAAAGGTCAAATAATGGAATACAAACTTGAAAACACTCTTAGATTAGAGGCCACATTTGACTCCCTTGTCATCCTGAAAGTTGGTCAGAATATTTGTCTCGATAATTTTAAGGCCTAGTTCGAAACTGGATCACGTGTTATCAAAAACTAGGTCATCTGGGCAAATCATGTAAAAAAAAACGAATTTAGAAGCCACAAGTTATATCCAATTATCATGAAAATTAAACAGACTGTATGTATTGATGAAACCGGGTCACGTTGGGTCAAAACTAGGTCAGCGGGTCAAAACACAGAAAGCCCTTGTGAAAACTCTAAAAGCCTCAATTTATACCCACGTTTCTTGAAAGTAAGCCATAATGTATGCTTTGATGTGTGTCACATGGAGTGAAAAACTAGGTCACCATGTCAAACAATAGAAAAAAAGCTTGTGAACAATGTAAAGCGACATTTTGTACCCAATCATCTTGAAAATTGGTCAGAATGTTTGCTTTCATAAGTCTAGGTTAGGTTAAAAATTTGGTTACATGGGGTCAAAACCTAGGTAACCATGCCAAATAATAGAAAAACCCTGTAAACACTTTAGAGGCTATAATGGGCACCCATTCATGTTGAGAATAAGTCAGAATGTTTTTCTTGATGATAAACTCTAGGTCAATATTGAAACTGCGCAACATGGGGTAAAAAGTTAAAGGATCACCAGGTACATTGATATTGACCTTTTGACCTACTCTTGAAGTTACAGTGCTGAATTTGGACTGTTTGTACAGTCTTGCAAGCAGATTATAAAAAATATCCCCGGCTGACCTTGATATGACATTTTGACCTACTTTCTTGTCTTTTATTTAAAGCAATAGTATGTACTCATGTGAGCGATATATGGTAATCTTTGCCCTCTTGATTACATATATTTTAGATTAAACCTAATGTACCGCATTTGATATATATGTATGAGGATTTGATACAAAGTGAATGTAGTTTTAATCGTCCGTTTCAAATTTACTTTTCGATCTGAACATTAATCCAATGAAAGTGAAATTGTAAGCCACAGCAATCGGAATTCTAACATGGCTCGGTTCGTTTGACGGCCGTGGTAGTTAACAATTGCGCTTTGAAATTTAAACGGTTGTTTTATAAGTCTTTAAACAATGTCTAAATGGATGCTATTTTTAATTATTGCAAGCTTAATTATATTTGACACAACATGATTTGTTCAACTCTCTTGTAAGGTAATAACCAAACTTACCCCAGATTACTTTAATATTTTATTTCTCAACATTTTCTACATACATACAGTACATGTACTAAGACTTAGTTAAAAGGGAGGTGTTTGTCTTCAAAAGGTCAAAGGTTCTGATTCGAAGTATTGGATTTACTAGTCAGGTAGTTTGGTCTTTCGAAGTTTAACTATGAAAAGGGGAAGTAACTGCTCAGAGAGGTTGTCAAACTCAAGGCAACTGTTACTTCCACTTACAGTAGCTAGTACTTTCATATCAAAGTACTGCGTAAAACATTCTTGCGCATTCAGCTTATTATAACTTTACCCACCCACAGTACCAAATACTTTGGATAAGTGTCAAGGCTGCGTTTGAAAATATTGGTCTTTTTCATAAAGAAAGTAAAGTTGGAATGATCCCTCCCTCAAGGCGTCTTAACCCCGAAGAATCTTATTACTAGAAAGCTCTACTAATTCTAATAGATAAAACAGCATAACATGTTGTATAGTGCGAGGTCAGTAAACATATCAAAATGTTGCAAAATGTAACGTAAAGATAACATTTCGAAATCTGTCATTACGAGTTTTAGGTCGAAAAATCTGACGTTAAGTCAACTATTCAATTTAACCTATTTGTACGATTTTACAATTGCTAGACATTTCGAAATACAAATGTTCCAGAGCCAACACACACACGCACTAAAATGTATAAACGGTTTTTGGAGTTACTAGGTTCCTAAAAAGCAAAGGCATCTCCGCCGAAAGATATAGTTCGGAGCGGAGCAATATCTTTTGTATACTTGTTGCAAAAACATTGCATCCAGAAATCAATAGGACAGTTTGCCTATATAATCCCAAAAGATCTGTTTAGTACGTTCGCACGAATGCAAAGAGCTACCGATATAAAACTTATATGCCTCAAAAGTGTTCAATTTAAGGTTACTGAGCTTAAATTGCTATTTGTGTTTGTCTTTTTGGTATTTATTTTGTGGTGTTTTTTTTTTTGACAAAAGTTTACTTGAAGGAATCACAAAGACTACCGTTGTGTATTTTCGATAGCGTATTCTTGTTTTAAAGATTTTGCTGCTTACTTAGATCTAAAGTGATCCCTGTTAAAGATTCACCGTAATTGGTCAATGTTTTTTCTCGACTTGATCGGCATTGTCACCCGCAGCAGATGTGAAAAAATTGCCAGTCATAAAGGATGACAACATTTTAAATGGTAACTGTCAAGTTTGAGTGAATATATAAGCCAAGTAAAAACTGAAATAAGAGAAATAAACGTATTCTGACTTGACTTGAATACACAGAGTTATCTTCTAGTTGACATGCAATACATCGAACGTGCGTAAATACAACAATCTCATAGGTTTAGTGGCATTCGATAGGTCTGCGTGAGCTTTGCCGCATGCTAGGATTAACTGTCATTTTGTGTATTTAATAGTCGGTCACAACAGCATGACAGAATTACTTGAAAGCGATTTGAGACATTAGCTACTGATACGGACCGCATGTTGTATAATAATTCATATTATTTGTTCACGACCGAATGTAAGTACACTACTCAAATTGGACTTTTTAGTCTGCGTTTACTGTATAAGATTTTAATTTTGCTTTTAGAAGCGGAATATCTTTTTGAAAAATGCTGACAACCTGTAGTACGCATCTATGGAGATTTGCACATGCGCCAGGCATGGCATAAGATTTTCGTCTAAGTCGTAAACATTTGTTTCTTATTCCAAAGACCTAAAAACAACCCTTTATGCGAACATAAACCCAAGCTAAAGCCAGTTATTGGTATCTGGTTAGTAAGAGACTGAACAGAGTTCAAAAGTATGACATTTTCACACGTTCCTGTCCGTATGGTTTCATTATCCGAACATGTCAACACAACCGTCCCACTAGTACTTTTAGTGCTTTGATTTACAAACAAAAACGGTAAAAAGGCTATCTTCAGTAAATTAACGATTTTATAGTGTTTTGTAAATTCTTAAGGATGGAATGTACATAATAAACGCACTAAATTTCCTTGCTCAATATATTCATATTAATACTACAAAGGCAAAGTCGACAAAGCTCGTCGAACACAAAATGAGAAGCACTTTATTGAAGGTAAAGCGTTTGTTAATTTTAGTGTTACCCCTACTTAAAGATACAATATCAAAATAAATAATGAAGTGTCAACATTTTCAAAGGTCAACACGTATCTTGAAATATGTCATAAAAACTTGATGATTGGCAACTAATGTTTTCTCAAATTTCTATCAACCTTAGTAAAATATTTTACAAAGGTATATAGTATTTTAAAAAGACCTGGGTGGTCTTTTTACTATTTTGTTGAAAACAGTAAAAGTATAATGTTTATATCTCTGCAGTCTTACAAAAGTGGCACTTCATTCTTGCCAAAGTATTGATTATATAACATGTTTTAGCCAATTATTAGATACAGTATGAAAACACTTGCTGAAAATGATACCATCAGGTGCTTAGTATTGTACCTTTAAAGGGTCAGTCAACTTGCCTTTAGAGACTCACAATTTTTCTTTTGTTTTACATAATTATGTTTTAAAAGGA
The DNA here is from genome assembly GCA_022818135.1 of Saxidomus purpurata. Lineage (NCBI taxonomy): Eukaryota > Metazoa > Mollusca > Bivalvia > Venerida > Veneridae > Saxidomus > Saxidomus purpurata. Next base: position 25,528,730 of record JAFMSR010000006.1, read on the forward strand.
TAGCATTATTTTCCTCATAATACATTCCTTGAAATATTTGTATGTTACCTATTTCACCACGTACCCGAAAAAATAATCTTCGACTTATTTTACAAAGCATGGTTTTCACGCTAGCTGAGTAGACAACCTTGTCTTTACGATATACATGTAGGCGGATAAAATACAGAGCTTTGATTGGTCAATTGGCGTAAGCATGGTCTAACATCTGCATGATTTAACTAAAGTCACATCAGTGGATACTGTTTATGGGTTCACATCTACCAATGCACTTATTAAACCGCCATGAATTATGAGCTTAACATGAAAGAAAAAGGAAATATGAAAAAGGCCTAGCTATTAGGAAATTTACGGTATATTTACTACGCCCTTTTCGTTATTAAGGATACGGAACCAGTCATGGTTTGAACAACTTACTATGAAGCTTTCAAAGGTTGATCATTTGAAGATTTGAAAACTTACTGTATAGCAACCGTGACATTGAATACAAACTCTAGCTTCCCTATATATATATTATTCAAAACTAGAACAATAAACGTCAATTGTTAAAATTTATTCGCATCTGATAAACATTAACAAGCTGGAAATCCTGTAGCAATTAATGATCGCAGTTAGCACCGTGCCCATGTTGACCGTGACTGTAAACGCATTCAAGAAACTGCAAAACATCAAGAAATGAATACTCATATTAGATTTCTAACGGCTTCTGAAATATAAAGGGAATATTATATAATACATGTAGTTTGAGCCGAATCGAATACAAGAGATACTGATATGGTATTCCTTTTCCTGTAACGAGACCATGATTTTAATGCTAAATCTGAGTGCTAAGATGAAAAGAAACTGTCAGTCGAACTGTCCAAAGGAACGAATGTGGCAAGCACTTTTAGTAATGCTACATATATTACTTTATTTGATGCCTATGGTAAAAGTGTCCAATCTTCAAACACCTGCCGTCATAAAAAAAACTAAATATAAAGACAAACCAACCCCTGTCATGTAATGTTCGTATTCATGAAGTGTAACCATACCATCTCCTGAAAATAAAACAAGCATTATGGCATTATATCTTTTTATTTAAAATTTCTTAAGATTATGTTAACGAACGATTTAAATGTTCGGTAAAACATTTTACCGTTCATATCTTAAAAAACAAAAATCTAGGAAAGGGAAAGTAAAACAGGTACATGTCTATGAAATAGACACGTTAATTTATTGTTTGGATTGTGTGATTTGTTGATATATCGGTGTCTGTGGTTCGTATCTAGTCTGTGATGACATTGAAAAGGAAACCGTCGGCTACCTGGTTTCGAACCTAAGGCTAACCGCCCTCTAGGCACTCTACCAAATGAGTAATTTCATACATATTTTATGCGCCTAAAATTGATTAATACCTGTTTTGTCAAAGTTCTAAATTTATCTTTGAATTTTAAACTTATGAATACAGACAGCGTCATGATTTTTTAAAGGGCAATTAAATGTATACATATACCATTTTGGTCAAGCAAATGCATGTAGTCCAGCAAATGGTTTTGCTGTACGTATCCGTCGCGATCTTTGTCCCATACGTTAAATATTGGTGCCAAAGCCTCCGGAGTTGTTTTCCAGTAGGAAGCATACTCTGCCAGGGTTATGTTGCCGTCGTCTGAAAATATGTTTTACCTGAAACTTTCAGGCTACCATTTTGTTTAAGCTTATACGACCTTGTTGTACATGCTTTTACATTCATTGGGGTAACATATTCTTTCAAAAAAATAAAACTATCTTTCCATGGCATATATATTCATGGATTTCATATTAATAAATCTAAACAGATGAAAAAATTGATATTCGTAGGGATCTAATTTCTGTGGTTTGTCCGTTGGAATTAGTTTCCGATGAATATTGATATTTTCACAGTACTTGTACTTCTTTTAAATTCAAAATAGGAACAGAACAGAATAGAATAATCAACGGTGACCTCAAACGCCCACAAAAAGCCACCGGACAATTGGTTTGTAAAAAATGTTTTATAGATTTGTATCACAAGCACAGTCTATCACACCAACAAGAATACAATACAGTAGCACAAATTTTGCTATTAATAATAGTTAGACAAAGTACATGATCAACCCATTATGAAATATTTCTATTAATCTGCAAACATTGGTCGTACTGATAGTCGGGTGTCTATTTCATTGAAAAAAAAAACAACAACTAAAGGTTTTAATAATTATTTTGTCCACTGAGAGCAGTGAAGAATTAAACGACAGCATGACTGAATTCCGTGAAACAAAAATAGCTATAGCTCTGATACGTGTATGTATGTAGGAGTGGACCTATTCAGCCATGCATCAAATGAAATATAAAATTCAGTTATGACCGCTGGTGAGAATGTCAACAGTTGTTATTGTAGTTTGGTCTTATCAACCAAGGGAGGCTAACACTTGCCTATGAGCATATGATCTATAAATATATAATATCTAGGAGTATGGCGAGGCAAAATCTATTTTACATATCATGATTCTTTTAGTTTAGCCCTAGACACTGTATAAAGAACGGATACGTTCTGACTTTTACCCGTGTTGACGTCTTGCATTAACTAGAACGTAAAATAACGTAAATTATTGTCTTCGAGGCATTGGATTTATATGATATGATATCCACCGGAACAGATCAAGTTTGATATTGGCTGTCACAACGGTCAATATTGTCCTTTTCTGGCGAATAACACATCATACCCAATACTTCACGTCTTCTACGATGTAGTTATGTTTGATATTTTGAATGTTGGAACAAATGATGACGGTGTTTTCTAAGAGCAACTATTTTAGCCTAATTGCATATTACCGAACTAAAACCAGTTCCGTAATAGTTTCGCCAGTTTTCATAACTTCGGCTTATACAAATCGAAATAAACTATGGTTTGGAGTCTTTGTCGGAAATTGAAGCATTCCCCGACGATTATATGCCGACGTTATTCGGTTTTCGCCCTCGGGAATTATACCACAAGACACATAACTTCCGGACAAGGCTTCAAATTTCGATAACGCACTGCAAACCATTCATTACTTCTCACTGTTTCAATTAAAAAAATGGACAAGTCCTTCCAAAAATATAACAGAGTAATTGTTAAACAGTAAAAATAGACCCTTCGTATACAAACTTACGGTTCAGGTCTTCGTTATAATACACAGTGCTAAGTTCTTGAAATGACAGCACACCATCTTTGTTTGTATCTAAACTGTGAAATCCATTATCAACAATCACCTTGAGGTCATGTCCATGTGGAACCTGCCACGTTTGGCTGTGATAGTAAAATATAATATTATGCTTTTTAATATACTGATAATAAATGATATATCGCATTGGCATATAAGAATGTAGGACTATTTTAAGAAGATTTTACCCTGTAGTTCGTATCGACTTTTTGAAGCATTATGTAACCATTTTTGTTATTGTTTATTGTAATAATTACACATGAAAAAATACAGTTGTATACTCCAATTATTGTATAGAGCGTATTTGTAAGCGTTGTTTATCAACACCAGAAACGTTGCAACACATAGCTCTATGACAATTTCAGCCAATACGAAACGTGATGAAACAGGTCAACTTCACACCTGTATATTTTTGTTTGTACCGATTTGTTTATAATTAAAATGCAAAACAGTTCTCCCAAAGTAGAATTGCTGCATACTTTATCTGTGTTTATTTTAAATTACTCTTCATTCGTCAAAACAAAGTTCGTTTTTTAAAAATTTTGCTTGTTTGCAATATGTTAATTTTGTATACACTACACTGTATCAAATGGATCTGAAAAAAAGTGTTATCGCATCGAAGCTGTAATGAGGTTTATATGAACGAACTCGTCTTTTATAGAGCTAATTTTTCAATTCTAATTAGTGTTCCACATAAAAAACAACAGTTGCATAACATCAAACGTCATTAGTATTTGCTGAAAAATCCAGCGCAGCAAAGAAATCGATTAAAGATAATCTACTTATTTACATATATATATATATATTATACAAATGTATAACAGATATCGTGAACCAAAGGTGTTTATCTATAAACTTGAAATCTAGACTTACCTGCTACAGACAGCGAGGCACACGGAAAGTATAATAACGGTCAGCATGGTGATGTATGAATTATCAAATTCATATCAGTGCTTATATACACTATCAAAATCACAGCCCCACGTGATTGTTGCAAAATGTGGAACAAAGATAAGACATTTTTGGTGAACAAGTTCAAAATCAAACTCATTTCAACGGCTGACAAAAGCCAAACTTTCATTTACCAAAACTTTCAAACGTGTTATTGTATTTTATTGAATATAGAAAGTATGTAAACATATACAATATTCAGACTCTAAACAAATCATGCAGCTCAAGATTAAAAAAAAAGAAAACTCTAAACAAATAATGCAGCTCAAGATTTAAAAAAAGAAAAAGGTCATTAAATGTTATTTAACTCCTGATGAGAGATTTCGAAATGTTATCTCTACGCGCTATATTTTGCAATAGTTTGATATATTTACTGACCTCGTACTATTTTTCATAGGGCTTACAGCTAGGGGTAACCCCCTATACCAAAAAAATTATTGCATTTTAAATCTTGTTCCCTGCTTGAGGGAAGCGCGTCATAGAGTTTTGAAAACTTTATTTGTTACAATTTTATGACCATTATTTTAGGGGGGAGGGGGATATGGCCAATGTTATTACCATTATAGTATGGTTAGGGGGTATAGCTAATTTCATGACCATTATTGTATGGTTAGTGGGGTATAGCCTTCAAACACATTTGAACATTTACCTAGACAAGTAAAATGACAGATTCTTTCGCGATCAAATTGTGAATAAATGATTTATGTCATCTAGTTTGCTCTGTTCTTCTTAATTATACTAGTTATATATTCCTTTTTGTGTTTCTATTACGTATCTTATCTTATCTGTTCCGTTCCAAACTGTTCTGTTCCGCGCCGTTCTGTTCCATTCCATGCTGTACGGTTCCGTTCCACGCTGTTCTGTTCCGTTTCGAGCTGTTCTGGTCCGAAACGGCTGTTCTGTTTTGTCTGCTCTCCTCTGTTTCGTTCTTTCAAAAGTTCATAATCAAGCTCAGTCATAGGAATTTTGGAAATTAGCTTTTAAAACTGCACAAATAGTCTAAATTTCATCTTTCTAGCTTGAAAAGCACGGTCAAGGTCAACAAAGGTCAAAGTTGAAATTTGCATTCAAGACTGTACGTATGGTTCAAATATCATTGATGTAGCTTCAAAAACAATGTAAACATGGTTCAAATTTCATTAATTTAGCTTTAAAAACATCACATAGGTCAGCAGGTCAATGTCAAGGTCAGTCAATGTCGAAGTTAAAATTAACATGCAAAGCTGTATACACGATCCAAATTTCATTGATGCAGCTTCAAAAACAAGAAATTGTCAGTAGACGTAGGTGAAGGTCAAGATCAGCCAATGTTGAAGTTGAAATTTACATGCAAAACTGTATACATGATCGAAATGTCGTTGGTCTGTAGGTGAAGGTCAACAAAGTTCATAGTTGAAATCTGCATGCAAAACTATCCATATAGTTCCAATTTCATTGCTGTAGCTTAAAAAACAAGAACGTAGATCAGTAGGAAAAGTGACACCGGGGCGGGGCCAAGGACCAAAGGGGTATGATTTGAACATTCTTTGTCATGACCAACCTCAGTATCTAGTTTGAAGATCACTGGCCCAATGGTTCTGCAGGCATTGAATATGATAAATCTGACCTTGATCTTTGACCCTGTGATCTAAATATCAATAGAGGTCACCTACTACATGTAGATAAGTTTGGCTTTTCTATGAAGTCTGACGAACCTATGGCTCTCGAAGTATTGAACATATGTTTAACCTGGTAATCCTATGAACGTGGTCAGTTTTAAACCCCAGGGCATAACATGAACAAACTTCGTAGGGGACCAGACAATACAATATGCTTTGGGCCACGTAGTTTCAGACAAGAAGACCTTTAAAAGATTTTCCTGTAATTCTATAATTAAACAGACAAGAGGCCCAAGGCGTTGTTAATATTGACCCCTGGGGCATGATTTCAACAAATTCTGTAGAGGTCTACTAGACAATGTTTCAATGCAACTATTTAAGCTCTAGGCCTTATGGTTTTGGAGAAGATTTTTTAAACGTTTTCCTATTATAGATCTTTGAATGATTAGAACAATCTTGGTAGAGGTCCAATAAACAATGTTCCACCTAAACGTCTAAGCTCTAGGCTTTGTGGTTTTGGAGAAGATTAAAAAAATTCATATATATGCCTATGTAAAACAAAGTGACTCCTTGGGAGGGGTCAATTCGTCTTGCGGGGTCATGATTTGAAGTATACTAGGTATGCACAGTCATGCCAATATCTAAGCTCTGGGCTCTCTAAGGAGTATATAAGAATAGGTACGTGAAATTGGGATCACAAACAATCAGTGATTGAAATTTGGAGGGCAGAATTTTCTCCTATTTGTAAATAAATTCGAGTTTTAATTAATACAATAAAACTCCGTGCGGACGAATGGACGAAAATACAGACCGACATCAGCGGGATGCATTAATACTGTCGATATTTACCAATATACAATATAAGACATTGATGTTTGAGGTGAGTATTATCCTTTGATCTTAGGACATAGTTTTAGAGAAAGTGTCATAGTATTGTTCTTACCTCAGACATTATTTCCCCATGTCAACAGCATGACCTCTGTACCGTTCACTAGGTCATCGGCGATTCATTCATAAATGATGTGATACGAAGAAAGCCGGTGAAAGACGAGATGCCCTGATTTAATTTATCTATGTTTCACCTAGACATGCCTTAACCTTAAAGTCCCAGGAGTAGCTCTTATTTTATCAAGAAAGATATCTTACTGACAGAAATGACCTTTATTTGTACCCAAAACATTCCTAACTTTGTTTTTTAAATCGATAAGTTCATATTAGAAACATAGCGCAGTATTTTTTCAATGATATTGCAAAAAATAAGAAAGGTTTTCTGACTACTCTATACTTGAAGAAACAACTTGAATACGATAGAATGGCATATGTGAACATTGGATTAGAGTGAATAGAACATGGTTCTATCATTATTCTATCAATAAATTTATGTTCCTAATTAGTAAATTCAAAGTGATCCTAGGACTTTAACCCTGTGTTAGCAAGTATAAAACCAGTCCTGTATAAGAATGTCTGACCAACATTGATAAAGACAGTGTGAAAAAGTTAGCTTCTCTAGTGTTTACTAGGGTTTTCTATGATTTTATGGTCTATATGCCATAATGACCATAATGCGTAATAGTCAGGTTGAAGGATCATAGAACTCTAAATCATTAGCTGACACTTACTGATTAGATCTCCGGCTGATGTTAGGAAAAATTAGAAGGGTTGATCCACTTTCGTCTTTTCGAAAGTGCACAATTCTTCATTATCCTTGAACTTAAGCTTTGTGTCATGTTGTCTATTGCCAACATGACTGTCATAAAGAGTTTGTTTTACTTAGAGAATTGGGCATTAAATTTGTATGCTGGCGGTGCCAATATCTGAAGTGTTACACTGTTTCTCAAATGTACTCTCCCGTTGTGACCGAAACGCACAATGTTAATACTTTACACTCTTAATTGTTGTCAGTATGACGGTTTTGTGTATTGTCACGTTTTTCTAATTATGCATCAGTTCGTATTACCTACATAGGCACCTATATACACATATGTGACCAGCCAGGCAAACTTTCGTCCAAATGACATATCTGGTCAAAATCGAGTTACTATCATTTTCTTCTACAGAAATATGTGTAGAATCAGAACACTAAGTTCTTTTTGCCATCTCCGAGTGTTTTATGGGAATTATGCAGGTTTTAATGAACAGCATAGCAACAAAAAGGTAGCTTTTTGAGTTATTTATTATAATATTTGTCCATTTATATAAAGCAGAAGCAAAAGTTGAAATATGTAAATATTTATTCAGTTGCGCCATTTTCATTTCAAAGAGGAAACATGACTGAATAATTCTACATGGTAATATTCAATCTGGAGCAATAATTTGGTTGCCATGGCAACACAATGAGTAAGACCAACAAAAGTGTTGGTTTTCCACAGAAACAGCATCACAATTCAATTTAAAATTGCAGTAATTTTATCAAAGGTTAAACAGGATGCTTGAAAAACAATGAAATATGTGCTTCACATAAAAAATGAGGTTTCCATAAAACTAGAACAATATCTTTACAAAAGCAGGCACTTCTATAAAATCGGAATTTTGTCTCATTTCAACTTTTTTTGCAGAAAAAAATGATAATCAAGAATATTTTGTACAGACAAACTTTCGTCATCTATCACCTAGTCTTTTATTTTTTATGCATAGAAATGATGAGGTCATTTTTGTACCAATTTCTTAATATCTGTCAAAACAATGTCAAAATTGAATAAATTCAATTGGCTCATGAGTAATGAAAATAGGATTGTGTTATTACCACTGGCATTTTTTTTTATAATTGTTATCAGTTAAGATCGTGTAAAATGAATATACAGTTAACAGGAAATAGTTAGATTGTCAACAGGCACTGTTGTCGTGGAGCACATTTTTGTAACCAACCTAGATAGCCTTAATATGAATACATATTCACCAGTAGTAAGATTGTGATTGTTGTTATTCAAGACTTTATCACTTCGCTTCTCTTAAACGAATGATAGCCCGGCAGAGCTGCCACAGCTTGTCATCAGATGCCTATTTCGTTATTTTCCAGTTTAGCATTACATTTCATTACTGTAATATGAACAATGAAATCAGATCACTATCTCTACCTTTTGGTACATTCTCTTCGGACGTTCATTTGTTAAATAAATGCATCATATTTAATGGCAAATGACCGTCGTTACACAATAAATTTTCATTTCTTCGGTGTTAATTGATCTTGGTGATATCTTCATATTTATGAAACTATGTGCAAGAAGTATTAATGCTTTCTTGCGGTAAAAGGACCATATTCTGCTATATACCGCCAAGCTAATAATTAATTTGCTTCAACAGACATATTTAATATAATCGAAGACAACAGATATGCAACCCTTTTGTCTTAAACAGATATTGCTATCGACAGTGTTGATTGCATTTAAAGAGTTTATTAATGTTACAAATGCACGTCCCCTTCCTAATTCGAAAATGCTTTTCAAGCACTTTCCGCTAATAGTCGTAAAGTGAAGATTTCATGGACATGCTGGACATTCTGATAGGTAATCGCATAACTAGTTAAGCGCTGCAAGAAAACATCACATATATTCTGCTAATACCATTATTAAGTTGTTTCCCTAAGAGTACTGCCTTTATTGAAACCGATAACTCGTATTACACAAAATTGTCTGCTTATCATTGAACTATGCTTTGACATAAGGGATACACATACTGCATAAAGCAGGAGAGAGAGACCGCAGTTTGGGTTCAAATGCCCTCTGGCAAACTTCATACTGGAAAAACTTACTAGTCATCAGACACATACAAGTCATGTCAGCTTACAAGGTCTGCGAGGACTTCAGAAGATATTACAACTTTCTTGTTTAACATGCTGCTGGTTTGCTTTTTCTCCACCTGGATCTGGATCACGCCACCAAACGAACAATCGTGAACCAACCCGAAGATTTCGTGACATGGTGTTAAACAAGTCAAATGTTTTTTCTTTCTCTCTTTATTTTTGACTGATGTGATTCATCCTGATTTTTGGTTCTAACATTTTTTTTTATTTTTGAATTTGTTTATTTAATTTCCATTGTTTTGTTAAGTTCTAAGATATCTGAATAATTTGCACACATATATTTGCCATTTTATTGCACTTATGTGAATAATATTAATGTGGAACGGGCCGTTCACAGAATTGGTATTACTCGTGGTCCAATCCATTTGTAAATGTTACAATTGAATGCATTAATTGTCTTTATGATTTATGTATATGTAAAACAATTTACAATTTTGTCTTCATGAATCATATTAATTTAAACTATCAGGAAGAAATGTTCAGTAATCTGATGTACTTGGACCAGGAATGCGATATTAGTTCTTCCGACGAGGTAAGGGACAAGGCTAGAAACATTTACTAAACGAAATTGATAATGTGGAGAACAATAATAATAATAATCTTTATTTTAAGAAGGTAACACATTATGAAATAATTACAGAAAACCATAAGAACATCATATTTACAATGCGGCCTTCTATGAACAACAATAACAAACAATAAATAAAACGAGGCATCGCGTTTACACAATGACATACATGCATTAACATATGGGTGCAACTATTTAACTATTGTTAAAAATCACATTTATTTCATTCATACTTTCACCGACAGACAGCCAATTGTAAATTTGTTTATCTATTACAATAAACAGGGATTCATCAACCTTTGTTTGTCAGTCAAATTTATCCTACCGATATTTCTTCGTGTGGTGGGGTATATAAATGGAATGTAAGATTCGTAGCCTCTGTGACTTGGCCTTGACCTTGTATTTGCAGCAAGGATCTTGGTCAATTATAGACTAGCTTCTGTTTTTCATAATCAGCTACTGAATAGCTACTGTTACATCGATAAATGTTTATAACTGGTAATCACACAATTAAAAGGAGTTAATAATTCTCAGCTGTCACAAAATTCTCTGAGGTAATAATTAGTTAAATGCAAATGTAATGTGTTTGAGGTATCAACATGTTACTAAATGTGCCTGTAAATGTGCCTGGATGGGCGCGAGAAAAGAGTTACTTTTGTAGAAGTTTTTAATTCCCTTTATGGACAAATAACAACTGCGTTGTTTTCATCCATCATGGCATCTTTCTGCTAAATTGTAGGTAAATTTGCGTTCTTTTCACATTATTATATAGTATTATTCAGGGTTTACCTCTGTTCCTTTCTCCTGATATGAATGTTTGGAACAATAGTAACGTAGAATACGGTAACTTTCGTTTTTATTTAGTTACATCAAAACAAATAAACACTTCAAACATTTATTTGACGTGGCAGTGATGGCCGTGTCCATGGTTACCGTGAGCATTGTACACACACTGAAGGAACTGTAATAGATAAATAAGAAAATAACCAAAAACGCACAATTATGTAACCCATTTCATTACATGTCACCTTTAAAATACATACATTAGGAATATTCAAACAAAGGTATGAATGTAGAACAGTAAAGTAATAATTAAAGAATGAGTACCAGTAGCTTTTGCCTTAATCTTACCCCTGTCATGTATATTTTTCATATTCGTGAAGTGTCGCTATACCATTATCTGTAAAAAGAAGTAGGAATATTACATTACTGAAAAAAAAGCAGCTAAACCCAACGTTCCGTTTTGGTGCAAATGTATCGTTTTCAGGATTAAGAACGTCGCAGGGTTACTTGCAACTTTGGTGTTTCTTCCTTTATAATACATGTAAATGTATCAATATTTTATTTAAACAAACACGAAAATTTGCACAAAACAGAAATTGAAAGTACAAGAACCACAAAAAGCTTAACTACTAACTGCCATTATTATATTGTATGATATTTCAAATTCACAATGATTCACCCTTTACTTTCACGTACGAACGTGTTTCCAAACATGAACTACCGTCGTTACTTTTGGATTGTTTCAAGTTCATTACTTCCACTTTTGACAATTTATTTTTGAAGTTTATTATGTTTGAATCGTCAGGCTTCAGGTTTGAACAGCATTTTTCGATGTTTATAAGCATCAATTTTCATAATCAAATTGTCTTGCGTTTCAAGTTTTAATTCCAAATTATTATTGTAAGACTCAAACCTCGTTTTTAAGCAAATATTCAAACAGATTTCGTGTCATCAACATTTTCGATGACAACACTAAAGCTACACTTACTGACCAAGAATCAATGACACATATTTTCTTGTTATTGACATAGGTTTTGATTTTGGATCAATGTCTGGCGAAACTTAAAGCCTTCCAAGCCTTTAGAGCTGGGTTTTGAAGACAGACTGTATTCAAGGAATATTTACTAATCACTGTGCATTCAGCAAAGAATCCAGAAACAATTTGATAAATTAGCAAAGGCGATAATTGTCTAGCATTCATTTTACGTTAACATAAGTCTAAAGCGGTTTAAATACTAAAAAGAAATAAGAGTTAAAAAGAAACAATATCGCAAGGAATAAAAAATTGTGATTCAAATCAGTCTTTTAAGTTACCATTTTTGTCGCTATCAATCCTTTAAAGAATGGCCGGAAGAAAAGATTATTGTGCAAATGCACGTTTGTTGATAGTTCTTCCATCTGACAGTTGTTGAGCTTAAAAGGAAATGTAATAGTTTTCAAAAATCTAAATTAGGTTTATAATAAAAAGGAATGTCTAACTGTCAAGATCCAGCAGGTGGAAATATTGTTGCATGTAACTGAGGTGTATTACTCCGTCCATATCAGTGTCATAGGCATTAAACATTGGTCTTAAGTCCTCTTCTGGCATATTCCAGTATCGGGCATACTCTGCTAACGTCACGTTACCATCATCTAGCAAAGAATTTAATTCAAATTTTATATAATAATGCTAACGCTAAAACACCTGATAATGCCAATGCTATAATGATACTAGATAAAATAATAGTAGTAATTAGAATGATGATAAAGATGATGATGCTGATGAAGAAGAAGAAGATGATAATGATGATTGAGTGATGATGATGAATGAAATATTGATACACTGTGTATTGACGGACTACGTAAATGTTAAAACGTCTTCAAAGTTCTTACATATTTTAAAATAAGTTAAGGTACAAAATTTACGATTTACATCCTCTGCATCGACGATAGAGCCTAATTCTGCAAAGGTCAGTCCACCGTCGCCGTTTTTATCGAGGAAGCTAAAGCCCTGATCAACCATCTTCCTCAACTCGTTACCATGTGGAAGTTGGACCTCGGCGCTTACATAAATAATACAAAACATTAACTCATGCGCATTGATTTATGATGAAAGCCCGCAAAGCGAGAGGGGGATTAACTCCTGTCACCGTCCGCCCGTCATTTCGTCTCCACATCTCCTAAATCCCTTACATGTTCATCTTATCGAGACGACGTGCAGAACCGATGTTACAACACCGCCTCAAGAACAATGTCTCATCTTGAAGTCAAACCTTCGAACCTTGAATACATGCAGTTGTTGCGTTATCAAATAGAAAGTTTTACTGGAGAGAAAGTGGTCCATCACAGAATAAATGTTTTCGATAAAGAAGTCTGGATTTGTTAAAACCTTTTCTCCATGAATAAGACGTAATTTATTTAATTTCTATAATAACAAAAATCATTCAAATTGGCATAACGTCAATGTGAAGTAATTTACAATTACGATAATATTTCAGTCATTAAACTTATACCAGGTAATCAAAAACAAAATTGTATAACGAATAAAATATAACAGTTTCACGAAGAAGCAACCGTTGAAAGACTTCGTTTAGATACTCTGCAACATACATTCAACTTTGCATTGCGAGGCGAAGTCGCCGTACGGTGCAGGTTCGAATCCAGGCTCCTGTCTTTTAATAAATTTATGAATATTACATTTAAAAATTGTTTACCTGCAAATGCCGAAACACACTAAGAGTATGAATGTAAACATTTTGTCTGAGTTTATCTTTAAAGAATAATTAGTTTTATTTATACACTTTGAAACGTTTGAAAACGTGACGTTGCTGATAGTAAATGTATGACACAGATAGTATTCAGTTAACTGAAATTGACACCAAATTAAGATCAACAGTAAACATCATCATTTTTGTCAGCCTTCGATCTTGATCTATAATAATTATAGTATGAACTTACTACTTGAGCATCGTTTATCCAATTGTCACCAAACTTAATCATGCTATATATTGGCACATCATCCCGGCAAAATTTGATAATCAGTCAGATCTGCTAAGTAACTTAAGAGTTATGGCCATTGCATTATCAAATTTAGACCAAATTGAGAGTGTCCTTTAGCATCTGTTACACAGTCGTCACCAATTTTTGTTATAATGTATATGGGCACAATATCTCGGCCAAGTTCGACAACCAACCTGATTTGCTCTTTCACTCCAGAGTTATGACCCTTGAATGGTCAAATTTAGAGCAAATTGATATTGTCAACAGTATAACGTAAGTTTGGATTGACGTATTGTTACAAAACTTGATGGGAAAGTAGCTTATATCAATACGTACGTTAGGACTGGTTTTGGGGCCATTTGGGTTTTGGTCGATGTCACTGTTATGAAAAATAGTAAAACGGTTTCCGTTCAATAACTGTAATTAAGATTGAGGTATTGTCGCAGAACTTTATGTGCGGATACCTTTTATGATGACGTAGGTTGGTATTTAATTTATGCTTGTAAAGGTACAAGATTACCGGCAGTTTGACACGCTTTGGATAAACAATTCATTCGTTACATAAAATCAGACAAAATGGCAAAATTTATATGCGTAAAAATAATCTATATAATAATGATTCGACACGTACCCATTAGTTAATTTTGGTAATAAATGTATTTCTCAATTAGTATGTACACTGTATACAGGGAATGATTTTGAAATATGTTAGAGAACCAGCTGTGCTTTATCTGTGCTTTATCTGTATTGGTTCAAAACTTGAACGATGTTCTATATTAGGTTCTATTTCCCTGAAAATACCATCTCAGCAGTAACTCAAGGCCGTCGTGAGTTATGCAATCACCATACTTTACATTATGTCCAAATAGAAATACAATTTGGGAAGACAGAGACTAATAAGAACCAAACTCCGAGATTTTTTTTTCATTTTCGTTCATATGAATGAAACAAATCACTTCAAATGTTTGAACATAAATCAAGAAAGCCTCTCAATGTAATACTGGTGCATTTACTATAATATAAGATGGCCGCCTGTCACAAAAAGCAACTGACTACTGTCTCGACTCCAATATATGCCCATTATCTAATCAAGTTATACAATGTTGTTCAGTGCAATATGTTTGGAAATTAGTGTATGTGTGTGGGGTTAGGGCATTGCGGGATGGGTTTGTTAATAGGTAGGGGAACTACACCTATCAGTATATAAGAACGGTTTCGCTCACATGAGAACGGAGAGCTCATAGGTGAGCTGTTATGATCGCCCGATGTCCAGCGTCTGTCTGTCGTCTGTCTGTCCACACTTACAGATGCCACATTTTAAGCTCAGTAATTGGTCAGAAGTTTATGTTGATGATCTCTCGGCCAAGTTCGAAACTGGGTCATGTGGGTCAACAACTAGGTCAAAAGGTCAAATAATGGAATACAAACTTGAAAACACTCTTAGATTAGAGGCCACATTTGACTCCCTTGTCATCCTGAAAGTTGGTCAGAATATTTGTCTTGATAATTTTAAGGCCTAGTTCGAAACTGGGTCACGTGTTATCAAAAACTAGGTCATCTGGGCAAATCATATAAAAAATCCAATTTAGAAGCCACAAGTTATATCCAATTATCATGAAAATTAAACAGATTGTATGTATTGATGAAACCGGGTCACGTTGGGTCAAAACTAGGTCAGCGGGTCAAAACACAGAAAGCCCTTGTGAAAACTCTAAAAGCCTTAATTTATACCCACGTTTCTTGAAAGTAAGCCATAATGTATGCTTTGATGTGTGTCACATGGAGTCAAAAACTAGGTCACCATGTCAAACAATAGAAAAAAAGCTTGTGAACAATGTAAAGCGACATTTTGTACCCAATCATCTTGAAAATTGATCAGAATGTTTGCTTTCATAAGTCTAGGTTAGGTTAAAAATTTGGTTACATGGGGTCAAAACCTAGGTAACCATGCCAAATAATAGAAACACCCTGTAAACACTTTAGAGGCCATAATGGGCACCCATTCATGTTGAGAATAAGTCAGAATGTTTTTCTTGATGATAAACTCTAGGTCAATATTGAAACTGCGCAACATGGGGTAAAAAGTTAAAGGATCACCAGGTACATTGATATTGACCTTTTGACCTACTCTTGAAGTTACAGTAATGAATTTGGACTGTTTGTACAGTCTTGCAAGCAGATTATAAAAAATATCCCCGGCTGACCTTGATCATGACATTTTGACCTACTTTCTTGTCTTTTATTTAAAGCAATAGTATGTACTCATATGAGCGATATATGGTAATCTTTGCCCTCTTGATTACATATATTTTAGATTAAACCTAATGTAACGCATTTGATATATATGTATGAGGATTTGATACAAAGTGAATGTAGTTTTAATCGTCCGTTTCAAATTTACTTTTCGATCTGAACATAAATCCAATGAAAGTGAAATTGTAAGCCACAGCAATCGGAATTCTAACATGGCTCGGTTCGTTTGACGGCCGTGGTAGTTAACAATTGCGCTTTGAAATTTAAACGGTTGTTTTATAAGACTTTAAACAATGTCTAAATGGATGCTATTTTTAATTATTGCAAGCTTAATTATATTTGACACAACATGATTTGTTCAACTCTCTTGTAAGGTAATAACCAAACTTACCCCAGATTACTTTAATATTTTATTTCTCAACATTTTCTACATACATACAGTACATGTACTAAGACTTAGTTAAAAGGGAGGTGTTTGTCTTCAAAAGGTCAAAGGTTCTGATTCGAAGTATTGAATTTACTAGTCAGGTAGTTTGGTCTTTCGAAGTTTAACTATGAAAAGGGGAAGTAACTGCTCAGAGAGGTTGTCAAACTCAAGGCAACTGTTACTTCCACTTACAGTAGCTAGTACTTTCATATCAAAGTACTGCGTAAAACATTCTTGCACATTCAGCTTAATATAACTTTACCCACCCACAGTACCCAATACTTTGGATAAGTGTCAAGGCTGCGTTTGAAAATATTGTGTTTTTTTTCATAAAGAAAATAAAGTTGGAATGATCCCTCCCTCAAGGCGTCTTAACCCCGAAGAATCTTATTACTAGAAAGCTCTACTAATTCTAATAGATAAAACAGCATAACATGTTGTACAGTGCGAGGTCAGTAAACATATCAAAATGTTGCAAAATGTAACGTAAAGATAACATTTCGAAATCGGTCATTACGAGTTTTAGGTCGAAAAATCTGATGTTAAGTCAACTATTCAATTTAACCTATTTGTACGATTTTACAATTGCTAGACATTTCGAAATACAAGCGTTCCAGAGCCAACAAACACACGCACTAAAATGTATAAACGGTTTTTGGAGTTACTAGGTTCCTAAAAAGCAAAGGCAACTCCGCCGAAAGATATAGTTCGAAGCGGAGCAATATCTATTGTATACTTGCTTGAAAAACATTGCATCCAGAAATCAATAGGACAGTTTGCCTATATAATCCCCAAAGATCTGTTTAGCACGTTCGCACCAATGCAAAGAGCTACCGATATAAAACTTATATGCCTCAAAAGTGTTCAATTTAAGGTTACTGAGCTTAAATTGCTATTTGTGTTAGTCTTTTTGGTGTTTATTTTGTGGTGTTTTTTTGACAAAAGTTTACTTGAAGGAATCACAAAGACTACCGTTGTATATTTTCGATAGCGTATTCTTGTTTTAAAGATTTTGCTGCTTACTTAGATCTAAAGTGATCCCTGTTAAAGATTTACCGTAATTGGTCAATGTTTTTTCTCGACTTGATCGGCATTGTCACCCGCAGCAGATGTGAAAAAATTGCCAGTCATAAAGGATGACAACATTTTAAATGGTAACTGTCAAGTTTGAGTGAATATATAAGCCAAGTAAAAACTGAAATAAGAGAAATAAAGGTATTCTGACTTGACTTCAATACACAGAGTTATCTTCTAGTTGACATGCAATACATCGAACGTACAACAATCTCATAGGTTTAGTGGCATTCGACAGGTCTGCGTGAGCTTTGCCGCATGCTAGGATTAACTGTCATTTTGTGTATTTAATAGTCGGTCTCAACAGCATGACAGAATTAGTTGAAAGCGATTTGAGACATTAGCTACTGATACGGACCGCATGTTGTATAATAATTCATATTATTTGTTCACGACCGAATGTAAGTACACTACTCAAATTGGACTTGTTAGTCTGCGTTTACTGTATAAGATTTTAACTTTGCTTTTAGAAGCGGAATATCTTTTGAAAAATGCTGACAACCTGTAGTACACATCTATGGACATGCGCCAGGCATGGCATAAGATTTTCGTCTAAGTCGTAAACATTTGTTTCTTATTCCAAAGACCTAAAAACAACCCTTTATGCGAACATAAACCCAAGCTAAAGCCAGTTATTGGTATCTGGTTAGTAAGAGACTGAACAGAGTTCAAAAGAAAAATTTTCAGAGGTCAACACATATCTTGAAATGTGTCATAAAAACTTGATGATTGGCAACTAATGTTTTCTCAAATTTCTAGCAACCTTAGTAAAATATTTTACAAAGGTATATAGTATTTTAACTGGATGGTGTTTTTACTTTTTGTTAGTTTAATGTTTATATCTCTGCAGTCTTACAAAAGTGGCACTTCATTCTTGCCAAAGTATTGATTATATAACATGTTTTAGCCAATTATTAGATACAGTATGAAAATACTTGCTGAAAATGATACCATCAGGTGCTTAGTATTGTACCTTTAAAGGGCCAGTCAACTTGCCTTTAGAGACTCAAATTTTTTCTTTAGTTTTACATAATTATGTTTTAAAAAGATAGCATCATTTTCCTCATAATACATTCCTTGAAATATTTGTATGTTACCTATTTCACCACGTACCCGAAAAAATAATCTTCGACTTATTTACAAAGCATGGTTGTCACGCTAGCTGAATAGACAACCTTGTCTATACGATATATAGGCAGATAAACTACAGATTGATTGGTCAATTGGCGTAAGCATGGTCTAACATCTGCACGATTTAACTAAAGTCACATCAGTGGATACTGTTTATGGGTTCACATCTACCAATGCACTTATTAAACCGTCATGAATTATGAGCTTAAAGCTATTAGGAAATTTACGGTATATTTACTATGCTATTTTCATTATCAAGGATACGGAACCAGTCATGGTTTGAACTACTTACTATGAAGCTTTCAAAGGTTGATCATTTGAAGATTTGAAAACTTACTGTATAGCAACCGTGACATTGAATACAAACCCTAGCTTCCCTATATATATATTATTTAAAACTAGAACAATAAACGTCAATTGTTAAAATTTATTCGCATCTGATAAACATTAACAAGCTGGAAATCCTGTAGCAATTAATGATCGCAGTTAGCACCGTGCCCATGTTGACCGTGATTGTAAACGCATTCAAGAAACTGCAAAACATCAAGAAATGAATACTTATATTAGATTTCTAACGGCCTCTGAAATATAAAGGGAATATTATATAATACATGTAGTTGTTTGATCTGCTGGGTTGTATCTTTTTGAGTCGAATCCAATAGAAGAGATACTGATATGGTATTCCTTTTCCTGTAACAGCAAAATCAATCGAGACCATGATTTTAATGCTAAATCTGAGGTATTTGAACTGATTGCTAAGATGAAAAGAAACTGTCAGTCGAACTGTCCAAAGGAACGAATGTGGCAAGCACTTTTAGTAATGCTACATATATTACTTTATTTGATGCTTATGGTAACAATGTGCAATAATCTTCAAACAACTTCCGTCATAAAAAAACTCAGTATAAAGACAAACTAACCCCTGTCATGTAATGTTCGTATTCATGAAGTGTAACCATACCATCTCCTGAAAATAAAACAAGCATTATGGCATTATATCTTTTTATTTAAAATTTCTTAAAACATGTTAACGAACAAATTAAATGTTCGGTAAACCATTTTACCGTTCATATCTTAAAAACAAAAATCTAGGAAAGGGGAAATAAAATACAGGTACATGTAGATGTAATAGACACGTTAATTTATTGTTTGGACTGTGTGCTTTGTTGATATATCGGTGTCAGTGGTTCGTATCTAGTCTGTGAAGACATTGAAAAGGAAACCGTCGGCTACCGGGTTTCGAACCTAAGGGTAACCGCCCTCTAGGCACTCTACCAATTGAGTAATTTCATACAGATTTTATGCGCCTAAAATTGACTAATGCCTGTTTTGTCAAAGTTCTAAATTTATCTTTGAATTTTAAACTTATGAATACAGACAGCGTCATGTTTTTTTAAAGGGCAATTAAATGTATACATATACCATTTGGGTCAAGCAAATGCGTGTAGTCCAGCATATGGTTTTGCTGTACGTATCCGTCGCGATCTTTGTCCCATACGTTGAATATTGGTGCCAACGCCTCCGGAGTTGTTTTCCAGTAGGAAGCATACTCTGCCAGGGTTAGGTTGCCGTCGTCTGAAAATATGTTTTACCTGAAACTTTCAGGCTACCATTTTGTTTAAGCTTATACGACCTTGTTGTGCATGCTTTTACATTCATTGGGGTAACATATTCTTTCAAAAAAATAAAACTATCTTTCCATGGCATATATATTCATGGATTTCATATTAATAAATCTAAACAGATGAAAAAATTGATATTCGTAGGGATCTAATTTCTGTGGTTTGTCCGTTGGAATTAGTTTCCGATGAATATTGATATTTTCACAGTACTTGTACTTCTTTTAAATTCAAAATAGGAACAGAACAGAATAGAATAATCAACGGTGACCTCAAACGCCCACAAAAAGCCACCGGACAATTGGTTTGTAAAAAATGTTTTATAGATTTGTGTCACAAGCACAATCTATCACACCAACAAGAATACAATACAGTAGCACAAATTTTGCTATTAATAATAATTAGACAAAGTACATGATCACCCCATTATGAAATATTTCTATTAATCTGCAAACATTGGTCGTACTGATAGTCGGGTGTCTATTTCATTGGGGGAAAAAAAAACAACTAAAGGTTTTAATAATTATTTTGTCCACTGAGAGCAGTGAAGAATTAAACGACAGCATGACTGAATTCCGTGAAACAAAAATAGCTATAGCTCTGATACGTGTATGTATGTAGGAGTGGACCTATTCAGTCATGCATCAAATGAAATATAAAATTCAGTTATGACCGCTGGTGAGAATGTCAACAGCTGTTATTGTAGTTTGGTCTTATCAACCAAGGGAGGCTAACATGCCTATGAGCATATGATCTATAAATATATAATATCTAGGAGTATGGCGAGGCAAAATCTATTTTACATATCATGATTCTTTTAGTTTACCCCTAGACACTGTATAAAGAACGGATACGTTCTGACTTTTACCCGTGTTGACGTCTTGCATTAACTAGAACGTAAACGGGGCCGTATTTATAACGCTGACGACGTCATTAATATGACGTAAAACACGAAAGTCGTCCTGTGCAATTTTAATCATATCCAAAAGTTGTCTTTCATGCATGAAATAAACATTATACATATAACAAAACAATTATTGTCTTCGAGGCATTGGATATGATATGATATCCACCGGAACAGATCAAGTTTGATATTGGCTGTCACAACGGTCAGTTCCGTAATAGTTTCGCCAGTTTTCATAACTTCGGCTTATACAAATCGAAATAAACTATGGTTTGGAGTCTTTGTCGGAAATTGAAGCATTCCCCGACGATTATATGCCGACGTTATTCGGTTTTCGCCCTCGGGAATTATACCACCATACACATAACTTCCGGACAAGGCTTCAAATTTCGATAACGCACTGCAAACCATTCATTACTTCTCACTGTTTCAATTAAAAAAATGGACACGTCCTTCCAAAAATATAACAGAGTAATTGTTAAACAGTAAAAATAGACCCTTCGTATACAAACTTACGGTTCAGGTCTTCGTTATAATACACAGTGCCAAGTTCTTGAAATGACAGCACACCATCTTTGTTTGTATCAAAACTGTGAAATCCATTATCAACAATCACCTTGAGGTCATGTCCATGTGGAAGCTGCCACGTTTGGCTGTGATAGTAAAATATATGCTTTTTAATATACTGATAATAAATGATATATCGCATTGGCATATAAGAATGTAGGACTATTTTAAGAAGATTTTACCCTGTAGTTCGTATCGACTTTTTGAAGCATTATGTAACCATTTTTGTTATTGTTTATTGTAATAATTACACATGAAAAAATATAGTTGTATACTCCAATTATTGTAAAGAGCGTATTTGTAAGCGTTGTTTATCAACACCAGAAACGTTGCAACACATAGCTCTATGACAATTTCAGCCAATACGAAACGTGATGAAACAGGTCAACTTAACACCTGTATATTTTTGTTTGTACCGATTCCCAAAGTAGAATTGCTGCATACTTTATCTGTGTTTATTTTAAATTACTCTTCATTCGTCAAAACAAAGTGCGTTTTTTAAAAATTTTGCTTGTTTGCAATATGTTAATTTTGTATACACTACACTGTATCAAATGGATCTGAAAAAAAGTGTTATCGCATCGAAGCTGTAATGAGGTTTATATGAACGAACTCGTCTTTTATAGAGCTAATTTTTCAATTCTAATTAGTGTTCCACATAAAAAACAACAGTTGCATAACATCAAACGTCATTAGTATTTGCTGAAAAATCCAGCGCAGCAAAGAAATCGATTAAAGATAATCTACTTATTTACATATATATATATATATATATATATATATATATTATATACAAATGTATAACAGATATCGTGAACCAAAGATGTTTATCTATAAACTTGAAAATCTAGACTTACCTGCTACAGACAGCGAGGCACACGGAAAGTATAATAACGGTCAGCATGGTGATGTATGAATTATCAAATTCATATCAGTGCTTATATACACTATCAAAATCACAGCCCCACGTGATTGTTGCAAAATGTGGAACAAAGATAAGACATTTTTGGTGAACAAGTTCAAAATCAAACTCATTTCAACGGCTGACAAAAGCCAAACTTTCATTTACCAAAACTTTCAAACGTGTTATTGTATTTTATTGAATATAGAAAGTATGTAAACATATACAATATTCAGACTCTAAACAAATCATGCAGCTCAAGATTAAAAAAAAAGAAAACTCTAAACAAATAATGCAGCTCAAGATTTAAAAAAAAGAAAAAGGTCATTAAATGTTATTTAACTCCTGATGAGAGATTTCGAAATGTTATCTCTACGCTATATTTTGCAATAGTTTGATATATTTACTGACCTCGTACTATTTTTCACAGGGCTTACAGCTAGGGGTAACCCCCTATACCAAAAAATTTATTGCATTTTTAACCGTGTTCCCTGCTTGAGGGAAGCGCGTCATAGATTTTTGAAAACTTTATTTGTTACAATTTTATGACCATTATTTTAGGGGGGAGGGGGGTATGGCCAATTTTATTACCATTATAGTATGGTTAGGGGGTATAGCTAATTTCATGACCATTATTGTATGGTTAGTGGGGTATAGCCTTCAAACACATTTGAACATTTACCTAGACAAGTAAAATGACAGATTCTTTCGCGATCAAATTGTGAATAAATGATTTATGTCATCTAGTTTGCTCTGTTCTTCTTAATTATACTAGTTATATATGCCTTTTTGTGTTTCTATTACGTATATTATCTTATCTGTTCCGTTCCAAACTGTTCTGTTCCGCGCCGTTCTGTTCCATTCCATGCTGTTCGGTTCCGTTCCACGCTGTTCTGTTCCGTTTCGAGCTGTTCTGGTCCGAAACGGCTGTTCTGTTTTGTCTGCTCTCCTCTGTTTCGTTCTTTCAGTTCTGTTTAATTCACTTGATTTTGTAACATTCAGATAGTTTTGCG
Organism: Saxidomus purpurata; assembly: GCA_022818135.1. NCBI lineage: Eukaryota > Metazoa > Mollusca > Bivalvia > Venerida > Veneridae > Saxidomus > Saxidomus purpurata. The sequence goes on from JAFMSR010000006.1 coordinate 25,552,494, forward strand.
GAAATAAAAAAAACAAGAGGGCCACGATGGTCCCTATACCGCTCACCTGAATATCATTGTAAGTAGGTCAAAAGTTCATAATCAAGCTCAGTCATAGGAATTTTGGAAATAAGCTTTTAAAACTGCACAAATAGTCTAAATTTCATCTTTCTAGCTTGAAAAGCACGGTCAAGGTCAACAAAGGTCAAAGTTGAAATTTGCATTCAAGACTGTACGTATGGTTCAAACATCATTGATGTAGCTTCAAAAACAATGTAAACATGGTTCAAATTTCATTAATTTAGCTTTAAAAACATCACATAGGTCAGCAGGTCAATGTCAAGGTCAGTCAATGTCGAAGTTAAAATCAACATGCAAAGCTGTATACACGATCCAAATTTCATTGATGCAGCTTCAAAAACAAGAAATTGTCAGTAGACGTAGGTGAAGGTCAAGATCAGCCAATGTTGAAGTTGAAATCTAGATGCAAAACTGTATACATGATCCAAATGTCGTTGGTCTGTAGGTAAAGGTCAACAAAGTTCATAGTTGAAATCTGCATGCAAAACTATCCATATAGTTCCAATTTCATTGCTGTAGCTTAAAAAACAAGAACGTAGATCAGTAGGAAAAGTGACTAGGCCTTATGGTTTTGGAGAAGATTTTTTAAACGTTTTCCTATTATAGATCTTTGAATGATTAGAACAATCTTGGTAGAGGTCCAATAAACAATGTTCCGCCTAAACGTCTAAGCTCTAGGCTTTGTGGTTTTGGAGAAGATTAAAAAAATTCATATATAAGCCTATGTAAAATAAAGTGACTCCTTGGGAGGGGTCAATTTGTTTTGCGGGGTCATGATTTGAAGTATACTAGGTATGCACAGTCATGCCAATATCTAAGCTCTGGGCTCTCTAAGGAGTATATAAGAATAGGTACGTGAAATTGGGATCACAAACAATCAGTGATTGAAATTTGGAGGGCAGAATATTCTCCTATTTGTAAATAAATTCGAGTTTTAATTAATACAATAAAACTCCGTGCGGACGAATGGACGAAAATACAGACCGACATCAGCGGGATGCATTAATACTGTCGATATTTACCAATATACAATATAAGACATTGATGTTTGAGGTGAGTATTATCCTTTGATCCTAGGACATAGTTTTAGAGAAAGTGTCATAGTATTGTTCTTACCTCAGACATTATTTCCCCATGTCAACAGCTTGACCTCTGTACCGTTCACTAGGTCATCGGCGATTCATTCATAAATGATGTGATAAGAAGAAAGCAGGTGAAAGACGAGATGTCCTGATTTAATTTATCTATGTTTCACCTAGACATGCCTTAACCTTAAAGTCCCAGGAGTAGCTCTTATTTTATCAAGAAAGATATCTTACTGACAGAAATGACCTTTATTTGTACCCAAAACATTCCTAACTTTGCTTTTTAAATCGATAAGTTCATATTAGAAACATAGCGCAGTTTTTTTTCAATGATATTGCAAAAAATAAGAAAGGTTTTCTGACTACTCTATACTTGAAGAAACAACTTGAATACGAAAGAATGGCATATGTGAACATTGTTTTAGAGTGAATAGAACATGGTTCTATCATTATTCTATCAATAAATTGATGTTCCTAATTAGTAAATTCAAAGTGATCCTAGGACTTTAACCCTGTGTTAGCAAGTATAAAACCAGTCCTGTATAAGAATGTCTGACCAACATTGATAAAGACAGTGTCAAAAAGTTAGCTTCTCTAGTGTTTACTAGGGTTTTCTATGATTTTATCCAGTCACAAATTTTGAACCATAGTTACACCGATTCCAAAATGATCTATATGCCATAATGACCAGAATGCGTAATAGTCAGGTTGAGGGATCATAGAACTCTAAATCATTAGCTGACACTTACTGATTAGATCTCCGGCTGATGTTAGGAAAAATTAGAAGGGTTGATCCACTTTCGTCTTTTCGAAAGTGCACAATTCTTCATTATCCTTGAACTTAAGCTTTGTGTCATGTTGTCTATTGCCAACATGACTGTCATAAAGAGTTTGTTTTACGTAGAGAATTGGGCATTAAATTTGTATGCTGGCGGTGCCAATATCGGAAGTGTTACACTGTTTCTCAAATGTACTCTCCCGTTGTGACCGAAACGGACAATGTTAATACTTTACACTCTTAATTGTTGTCAGTATGACGGTTTTGTGTATTGTCACATTTTTCTAATTAGGCATCAGTTTGTATTACCTACATAGTCAAGATAAGACAACCAAGTCACAAAAAAATCATTTGTTGATACAAACTGCTGTATTTACAATAAATTTCTCCTTTTTGTGTTTTTCTTTTATTTTTGTTTTATGAAAATAATTGACATCATTTAAAATCAAGATCAAAGGAAACAATTTTCACACTAATATCATCTTTTATGACGTGATGGAATATAATGTTGTTTTCAACCAATTTCCTTGAATTTCTGATGAAGGCTGGATAGAGGATACTAACGGACCAATCAGACTTTTCAATAGACATGGAGTCTTAAAACAATGATGTACACTATGTATTGATGTATTTACATTTATTCTCTAATCACATTTCTTTATACAGAAAAAATGAGACATGAATTTTATTTACATGAACAATGAAATAAACACTATTTCGTATTTTGTTACTCTTGGAAATATAAATCAATAGAATGGATCCCTTAAGTGCAGATGAGTTAGAATTACTAATTAATTATTTTATGCCGAATGACAAACAAATGGGCGTACCTAAGCAATTTTTGCATTGCCGTGTTTAAGGTCTTCCCTGTCAAATAATTTGATAATTTGCTTTAAAACTACTACTTTTGCCAAAATGTGGCGTCAGATGGTTGCAACGCGAAGGTGGTCCTTCCTGATGTTTCATATACACCATAAGCTATTATGAAATGAAATGTTTATTTTTAAAGCAAATCATTACGGGCATCAAACAACTTAGACTTATTTCTAACAACTATAAATGTTTGAAATATGTGTCGAAAGTTTATAGAAATAGCAAAGTTATAAAAAATGATGTCATTTAAATATGGAATGATTATACAATGATAAATAAATAACTTTGAAAACAAAACCACTGATTAACTATGACAAAATACAAATAAGTCAACAGTGATAAGTACTAACTAGTACTTAATAACAATATCAATGTTTCAAAGACAGGTCTACAACTGGATGTTAAAAAGGGCTTCCCGGGAAAACAGGTTGGTCTTAAAAATGTAGATTTAAACTAAAGTGTTGCCCTTGCCAGCTTTAACTTTAAAATACATAAGCGAGTTTAAGTAGCAAAATGGGCGGAATGGGAGAGCACTCATGCTTTATAGATTAATTGTTGCGTTTCAAACAAGTCGTAGAATAGAAACAGTCTAACCTAAGAGGGCAAATACTTTGACCATAAACTAAGACTTAGATATGTTTTCACAAACACAATCAGTCCCAGGTGGTTGACCAGTCCGTAGACAGGTTGTTCCTTGTGTTGCTATGAATGTATGGGCAAACATATTTTTCTTTGAAACTGAAATTCTGTCTGTTGTGAAAGCTGGTAGCATGGACAAGCATAAAGCAAAAGTACAGTAAATTCTAGGTCTTGGTAACAATGAAATAAAGTTCTTTTATCATTTACTTTTTTGTTGCAAAGCACATGTCTTTTCTGGCTTCAACCTTGCAAAAATCAATGTTCAGTAAATATCTTAATACAATATTATGTCAATTGGAGACTTTATCAAACTACTGAAACGCGTGTCTAACAACGGGACAAAAGTTCTCTATCACCAAATAGGTTAAAATAGTATAACATAACACCCACATTCTTGGGTTTATCATATGGGAATATCCTTGCTCTATTTGAGCCACTTCGGGTGGCTACGACGACTTTTAGATCTGACTGGATCTTTTTTATAACACTTCTTATCACATCTACAGCTTTTGATCCACATGACGGAGAAAGTTTCTCTTCGTCCTCCTGTACACTGGAATTCCAGTTTTCGCGTCCGCTCGCGCCTTGGATAGCAACATCTGCGCCTTTTACAGTTTGTACAGAATTTGAGATTCCAGTCTTTCACACTGATACAGTCTTCGTACTTTAGACGCTGCTTTCCTGGCATTCTAGAAGTAGGTGTGCATTTTTCATCGCTCTGTAAATTATAAATAGAATAAATGAGTTTTGTTGTGACACTGTCTGACTGTGATGGTGTAAGCAAACAGTGTAGATTTAGACCAAACTCCACGGGTATTCAAGCTGATCTTTCTTATACGTCACAAATATTTAACCACAACCAATCTGCCTCATAAAGTAAGTAATATTGTACTTATGATGGTTTGAAAAATATCGCAAAAAAGGAAACTAGTGGTTAAACAAATTTTATCATGATTACCGTGGTGTCTCGAAAATTCTTTGAAAATTGTATGAAAATTAATTTTCCCACATATCCAGTACACTTCACAATAAATGTAGCTAAAACGCTTAAAATGCCCGACGCTTATCTAATATCAAATACACATTAAAATACCCCTTACTCGGTGTCTACGAACACAGACATTGCTTCAAGACAATAATTTTATATGACAGTTGATTATATCATCTACTATATTTAAACTCTAATTTTCCATCGCGCTCTTTTTTCTTCTCGTCTAGGAAAGCCAGACAATAACATTATATGACACTTCATGCTATCATCTTGGTGACAAGCGTCCTTTTTTCAGACTTGTTTGGTGAGATCGCCTGACACGATATGAGAAAATCTCGTAAAATCTCATTATCTGTGGAACTTTGCGAGTGTCAGCAGAATAACTTGAGTTAGCGTTTTCAATTACCTTTAGGAATTATTTATCACCTGATACGACAGAAAACTAGGTTTTCTTAGATATTTAAAATTAACGTGTAGAAATATATTTTCCCAAACGATCTAAAATATCTGTCTGGATGACATTAATTTTTTCGCGTTCGTGTAAGGATCCTTGTGAGCAGTTTTTATTACAATAGAAAATTTAGACCCTTTTTAATATTTATTCACACGTGGTTTGACTTTTCTGGCGGCGGTAATACAAATAGTTCTTTACCACAAGAAATTAACAAATACATTTGAAGGATTTTATGAAGTTTATATCTACTTCATGTGGTCATTTCGTAAAACCAGATCTGTGATGTTTACAAAAACTGTCACACTAAGTTGCAATCATGTGCTAAATGGATTAGGGTTTCATCAACTTAGGCGACAATAAACTGCAAAAGTTTTCCCAGCAAAGATGTGAAAAATAAAACAAACCTGATATGGCAAAGCATTTGCTTGAGAAAACTTCAGTATAAAGTACCGGGTATTAAAGGATTACAGTAACTTTTACATTAAAAAACATGTTTTAGGATTGTCTTTTAAACCTATGTTTTCTTATTTATATTATCATTCTTAGTCAAGTGTTTGAATTTAGATAAGGTACATACCTAAAGTTATTTTTGTCTTAATGTGTACATACATTTGTCGAAGAAAGTGATCAGATTAAAGTGAATGATTTTTCCATTTTCTTTCAGGATAAGCATGATATATTTCGAAGGCATGTTTCTTAGTTTAAATAGAAATTAGACCAGTCCATGGAAATGAACAATATCTAAAATGATGTGCACAAATAAGGCATCTTCATCATTATCTATCTGTCCCTTATGTTTGTTAAAAACGGCCTTCACTGTTGGAAATTAAACCACATTTGTCGCGACAAGTATACTTAAGTTGTAGAGAACCAGGATTATAATATAACGAACCTGGTGATATTGCACAGTGTGTAGATCTTACTTGTATATTGTCTATTTGACTTTAAAAGTCTTGCATTTCTAGTGGGTACTTATTTAATGGATGCAATTTGGGTTTGTTATTTCTCATTTGTTTGTCCATAAGGGCAAAACAAGTATTTAATTAGCTCCCAGAGTAAAAACAAGTAACAGTTAAGCTTTGATTACATACGCTTTTGACTTACGAAAGAAGAGGAGTATGATGTGATTCACCAGACATGAAAGGAATACGAATACGAGGAAAAACCATTGTTATGTAATAAAAACTAAAGAGATTCAATGTAAAAAGCAACTGTTATAAAGATTAGAAAATAAATTTGTAGTACCAATTATTTTTCCAAATAATTAGACCTTCACATTGTTTATATCATGTGACGGGCAAACTAAACATTAAAACTTCAAGGAACGAAAGAAAACAATGTGACCTTTATTGCGGTGTATCTTATTGGATTTGCAGTCACGCTTTACTTTCTTGAAAGATTGAAAACAATAGTAAATTGAATTTCGTATTTTGAAAATTTCAATATCTTTACACAGATTTCCGACATTTGGTCAGAAAAGTCCTGGATCATGTTAGTCATTTGATATCAATATTGTTTGATGAAATTAGTACCTTATAAACACGGGACAAAACATGTGCAGTAATATAAAACCAATGACCAATTGAAAAGCGAAGCATGCACAAAAAATGAAAGCACAAAGCAAACACAAACAGCATGTAAAAGCTGAAATACATGAAGCAGTAAAAAATGAAAGCACAAAGCAAACACAAACAGCATGTAAAAGCTGAAATACATGAAGCAGTAAACAAACGTTTATCGTATGTGCTGAATAGTTTAGCTATTACTCATCAAACGTGCTTTTGAAATAAATATTTACCAAGAGTGCCCTATATGAGGTAACCTGAAGAGTAAATTATAATAGTATTACGGTCAGCATTATAATTAAATATATCAAATCTTCCATTATATTAACACTATTAGGCACTGGTATCGAATTCATCTTTTTTTTCAAATTAAGCACATGTACCCAGTAAGACCGCGAGTTTCTTTATAAGATCCTACTAATGTGATTTTATCGACACAATTCCGTGGTTCTAAAAGTTCAGAAATATTGAAAACTTAGTCAATAGATTCCATCAGGCGTTTTTGCCTTATGCCTTATCTATAATGAAATGAATTTTGCATATCAAATGTATTTAATTCATAGCATTTTCATATTAACTATAACTATTATAGTGTAGTTTCGAGAAAAGACCTAAGACCAACATCTGATAATGTTTGAGTTTCAACCCAAGTGGAAGCTTGTATTTGGTTTATCAGTTTCAAATAATTATGATAGGGCAAATTATTCCATATCATGTTACACGATCATAGACGTTATAAGCATATTTTTTATCGAATGCTATATACACTTAACCGATACAGAAACGCAAATATTTCCCCTGTTGAACATAATTATTTGAATGACGGTATTGTTTTTATTTCTATTTAAGTCATTTTTTGCGACGAATTATTGAAACTTATACAGGAATTCAATTTTATATTGTTTTTGTAGTGTATGAAATTTGAATAAATTTGAAACACGATAACACTGTTAAAACAAGAGCACCGCAAAGCGCAGCAAGATACGCCCGAAGTGTTGTATCAGAGAATGGGAGCAAAATTTAGGCTGTTGAAGCCCAACGGACAGGAACAAGAATAAAAAATTGAAGTTATATAAAAAAATCTAAGTCCCCAACCAGAAAATCCTAACCTGGTACAAAAATGTCAAAAAACACCAAAAAATTGGAGGTACCATTCATGTTGTACCACAGAAAAGTGGTCTCGGTTTTTCCGTACTGCCAATAATAAAAAAGTTACAAAATATGCTATTGATAGTAACATAAAAGGGAAGTAATTCAATAAAAAAATTAAGCAAACAAAATAGAATCTCCCAAATAAAAACAAGATCACTGTAATCAAGAGCAAATGCAGAGCAATATCCAAACAGTTATATGACGCTTGAACCCTAAGTGTGACCTTGACCTTGAAGTGAGCCATCCGGAACATGGCTTCTGCACATCGTCTCAATGTGGTAAACAATTGTGTCAGGTTTCTTCGAAATCCTTCAAGGGGTTCAAGAGTTACAGAGCGGAAGGGAAACAAAATCAACCCTAAGTGTGACCTTGACCTTGAATCCAGCCATCCGGAACATTGCTTCTGCACGTCGTCTCAGTCTGGTTAACATTTGTGTCAAGTATCTTCGAAATCCTTCAAGGGGTTCAAGAGTTACAGAGCGGAAGGGAAACAAAATCATATGACCTTTGACCCCTAAGTATGACCATGACCTTCAATCCAGCCATCCGGAACATTGCTTCTGCACGTCGTCTCAGTCTGGTTAACATTTGTGTCAGGTTTGAAATCCTTCCAGGGGTTCAAGAGTTACAGAGAGGAAGGGAAATTGCTAACGGACAGACGGACGGACGGACAGACGGACAGACGTCCGGAACATTGCTTCTGCACGTCGTCTCAGTCTGGTTAACATTTGTGTCAGGTTTCTTCGAAATCCTTCAAGGGGTTCAAGAGTTACAGAGCGGAAGGGAAACAAAATCATATGACCTTTGACCGCTAAGTATGACCTTGACCTTGAATCCAGCCATCCGGAACATTGCTTCTGCACGTCGTCTCAGTCTGGTTAACATTTGTGTCAGGTTTCTTCGAAATCCTTCAAGGGGTTCAAGAGTTACAGAGCGGAAGGGAAATTGCTAACGGACAGACGGACAGACAGACAGACGGACACCGAGGCGATAACATAATACGTCCCTTCGGGCGTATAATAAAACAATTTTCCTTTTTTGCGTTTCTAAACCCGTTGAGTGTATCCATCTAAAGGCCAACGAAATGAAACAGCAAATTTAGCAACAATATTGTTTTGCACACAACAAAGTCACTACCTGTGCAGGAAGTTTAGTATTACACGGTCTCAGGTAACACAAGCGCGTCTCCACTGTCTCCTTGCATTTGGCGTCTATCACTGTTCTCGAAGACACGCCGACCTCACAATCTTTAGAACACGGGCTCCATCTGGTCTCGTTTACATTGCAAGTTTGTTGTGTGTTCTGGTAATAATTCGAATTTTCACTGTCGTCTAAAAACGAAATCAAAGATTACAAATGCTGAAGTAAACACTGCTGCAGTAGCTTTACAAAAATGAATGCAGTATTAGAATAAAAACCAACAACAACAACAACAAACAGCACACATGGTACAAATATATTAAAAAAAAATACTTTGAAAGTGAAATGTAACTAACTGAAGATAAGTTGATATTGAGTTCGTATCTAAAGGACTTTTCTTGAACTTGAAAAGGAAACAGAGATCAAGGTAATAAAATAATTGTATTAGTTCTTATACTGTTCCAATCAACGCTTACAAAGTTGGACTTTGTCTTCGGAGACTTCGGTAATTCAAAGTGAACAGAGGTTTTGCCATAATGGGAATTGCCAAATGATGTTGAATGGCATTTACAGATTAATTTCTTGATACTGTGTATGAATTGGACTCGTACCTATCATTGTATATGCCCTTAATTCCATTGGTTTTCTGTTGTCATTGCTGATATGTCTTGTGCTGATACCGCTGCCAGCTCTCCCACGTTTGGGTTCATGAACATCACATGTCCATTGCTTGCAACATTCGCCCACAGATATCAACCTTGCTCGTCTGAAACACAAGGTGAATTACAAAAAAGTTAAGCATATTAATTATATGTTGGAGTTTTAACTATAAACGACACATACTGAAAATTTACGATCAACTTATAATAATCAAACTCTTTAGTATTGGCTTTGCAAACTGCTCTTTTCTATCGATACTTTAAGATAGTCAACTGGATTATTTTCCTATTGCAAACTAGTACACTTAAAGGGAATACATCACATGAGCTATAAGTCATACAATATAACTGCAGTTATCTTTCCCTCTTTGTATAAAGTTCAATTGTACAAGAACCAACCATTTTCTACATTCTAAAAGACTAAAAGATATCATTGTTTTTAATAGTCTTTATCATTGAAGCTTTGGTTCCTAAATGAGCAAGTTTAATATCAAATTAAACTCACAAAAAAACGACTTCGGATACAGCGAAATTCCGGATAAAAGAAACACATTTTCAAGGCCCGATTTGATCTTTTTTATTAAATATGAATGGTCTATATTTATATAACATACGGATAAAAGGAACAAATCTAAATGGTCCCTATACGTAGTTTACTGGTGTATCTTCATCTAATGTTCACAATTGGCAATTCCACTTGCAATTACAATCGAAGCTATGATCGGTTGGTGCTGATTTGTTGAGGATATTATCCTTTTTGTTCTAATGAATTATCATGTAAATTTTTATTCTAAACCATGCAAAAACATTCTTCACACGAAAGGGCTCTGAAAATAATTACCCATTAAATGCGAAAGGGTAACAAAACTCTGATCAGTATCGACGTTGACAAATCAAGTAGAATAGAAGGGAAACAATACAAACAATCATTTACAATCAATTTCACATAGTTTATGGATAAAATCAAATTTGGAAAAATATATCTCGTGGGTTTATTACATTCAATCTATTTCACATAAATAAAAATTCACCTCACATTAATGTATCTCATGGGTTTATAGCAGACAATATGGCTATATCACTAACATGAAATGTTCCTATGGTTTTAGGAGAATTTTATAATTTCTTCTACATTTAAATGTGCGGCAGAAAATACTACAATATATGTCGCAGCTTAATTTAAAATATGTATAACTTTTATGAATGTAACTTAATTCTGTTTGGTTGAACTTACTTGCAATGTGAAATAGAGGGCATTCTATGCTCATCAGGACAAAGTTCCACACAACCAACGTTCCCATTTTGACATGTACACAGTCTGGAGCACACAGGCTTGAACTGGTCACCGTCCTGATATGTGACACCATCCACAATACATGGCTTTGATACATTGGCTGTGTCAAAACCAAAGACATTCAAACTAATATTGTTTTTCACAAAAAAACTTGTTGCCTCATTACTGACTTTGAGTTAGTGCCAAATTATAAAGAAATATCGGCCATCTTAAAGTGACCTTAGACCTTATCAAACTGAATAAAGGATCATATTCTCAATAAGACAATATCCTGAAGTAGCTGTAGGTCTAAATGAGCTCTAGTTATCTCGAAACGAGAAATTACAAACGGTTTGACCTTGACCTTAACGACCCCAAAAAATGGGATCATCAGATCTAAAAGAAAGCAATCACCATAAGTTTTTGGGCTTAGTAACTAGTTATATCCGTAACACTGGTTCAACAGAAAATCACTTACTTTAAATTACTGACCCAAAATCAATTGGGTATTGCTCAATAAGACCATTCATCCTATGAAGTTTGAGAGCTGTAGGCAAAATGAAGTCTAGTTATTTCGGAAAAGAAAATGGACGGCGGGCTGACCCAGTATAAGGGTTATACAAGCTTAGTTATATCGGAAATGATAAATTGACCAACGGTCCTTCGGTGACCTTTGACCTACACCCCAAAAACAATAGGGGATCATCTTATAAGACCATCATCCATGAAGTTTGAGGGCTAGGTCAAAAGGAACTCTAGTTATCATCCGGAAACGAGAAATTGCCAACGGTCAGTGTGACCTTGACCTTGACCACTGACCCCAAAAACAATAGGGATCATCAGCCTATAAGACCAATCATCCTATGAAGTTTGGGCTGTAGGTCAAAAGGAACTCTAGTTATCATCCGGAAACGAGAAATTACCAACGGTCACTGTGACCTTGACCTTTACCCCAAAAACAATAGGGATCATCTGCTCAATAAACCTCTCCTATAAGTTTGATAGCTGTAGGTCAAAAGGAACTCTAGTTATCTCAAACGAAGTACGGACGGATTGAAGAATCGGACGGGAGACTGACGTACATGGCAAAAAACATATGCCCCCGGGGGGGGTGTGTGGGGACAAATGGACTGGTTGCTCATTATTTGACGACTGTCAAAGAAATATCGCATCTTAAAGTGATTAAGTTAAATGAATAAATCTTATTCTATACAATATCCGACGGCAGATAAATTAATCCGCCGACGAGCAGATAAATGAGTCAATGCCAAGAGCAGATAAATGAGTCAATCCGCCGACGAGCAGATAAATGAGTCAATCTGCATTACTGTTTCCAAAAAGAAGAATGCAAGACTAAAAGAAAGAGTTACCACATTTTTTCTTATTATATAGTATCACTGGTTCAACAGAAAATCAATTCAAGTTATGAATATTCTGATTGGAGTGCTTTATCGAAAATCAAGCATTCTTTGGAAAAAATGCGCCGGGTGAAATATAAATTACAAATATAGTTTGATAATGCGCGGAAATTCCCGGAACTAGTTTCTTGTATAAGCGATGCTTCACCCTTTTCTGCATGTTAAATCATTCACTAAAAATGCAGACACATTAGAATATATTATCATATGATCACTAGATTTTAATGGTAAAATATAATGCCTTAACAGCTACAAACGAGTTACATGCGAGCATTTTTTCTAACAATTATAATAATGGTAAAAAAGTTTGTCAGAATATATACTAGTTCAATACGATGTACATACTGTCATTTAGTAACAGAGAGTCAATCACATGCAGTTACTTAGATCCGTGAAATAACATAGGTATTAAGCAGTACAATCGCTGTTGTTTTATTCGTTTCTAGACTGTACCTTATACATACTCCGTTGATATGTTAAGTGTTTCAAGAAATTTATATTTACCTTTGCAAATTCCCACACCAGGCACGTGCCCCAAAGTTAGATCACAGAACAGATCCTGTTTGACGTCACATACGTCCTTCACATTACAGAGTTCGCCGTGTTGCCTTGCGCACATGTAGCAACAACCGCAGCCATTTTTGACAATTGAAACCCCGGACTCGCACTTGAGCTCACGTACAGGACACTGGCATGGATACTGACATATCTGAAAGGTAAAATAGGACCGTTTATCCCTAATTAAGTATTTTCTGTCGAGGTAACGGTTAATAACCACCACATTTTTACCTTGACTTCACAGTATATAGGCAGCATTCAAACAGCTGGCTTTGCTTGTAGGCTATGACTTCTAAATAGTTGTTTTTATAAATGTCTTAAAATAGTTTCAGAAAGAAATTATTGGAGAACTTATTTTGAGGCTTGTTAGCATTGTGCGTCATTTTGATTAACATTTGAGCAGCAAAGATATGCCTTTGTAAGGCAATTTGCCTCTTCGAGACTAGTTCTTTGTATTGATTTTGAAAATTGTTCTTCTGACAATGAGATCTGCATTTTCATTTACATGCAAATAAAATGGTTACTCTTTAACGCTATAACCTGTTCATTCCCTATTTATTCCTTACAGTCTAAATGGTCTAAAATTAATAGTTACAGACTGATGAATACGACGCCATTTCAATCTATCAGTTTCCATCAAATGGCACGCCGCTGCACTGATCTAGTATTCCACATTCATGCAATCTATAGGGAGCATTCGATCAATCTGAGAAGATGGCAATTATCAATCAATGAGCGGTAAATAATAGCAAGCTTCTGGAATCAAGGCGTTCACGGGTCATAAATTTCATATAAGTTTCAGTAATGAGTTTTATATCATGAAGGATTGTCATCTAACAATAACAGGGTCTGGAAGAACGGGCAGAGAGTGAGTTTCATATCAGGAAACAATGTCACCTTACTATAACAGAGGCGGGAGGACAGGCAGGAAGGGGTGATTTTTGCTTGTATGTTTTGCGCCGAGGAAAAATCTACATACTAAACAGTGTTTTACCTGTATTGTTTAATAGCAAAACATTTTCTGTCCGTATGATTTTATTAAACCATTGTTATAACAGTAACAACATTTTATTTTCGTGTCTTTCCATTGGAATAATGTCTGATAATCCATCTTTTCGATCACTCGCTTATTTCATGTTCGATAAGTGTTTTCATTTGGTTCATGGTTTTAAATATGTTTGGACATGCGAATTGCGATTTCGCTCCTAAATCCATCTATTTCTTTATTTTCACTCTTAACATTTGGACTATGTTGGGTCTGGTTTGAAAAATTTCAACGTTCAGAGACAATCGGAATTATACGTTTTATACAAGCTGGATATTGAACAGCCTTATAATTCTAACAATATGATAAATGGCACGACAGTTTGATATTCAAAATTAACTTGTGATTAGGGAAACTACAGAGTCGTGAAATCATTACCAGAACATATAACATATTGCAGATAACTGTGTGGCGTGTTATAGATAATCAGAACTGCCATGATTACAATCTTAGATACATAAAATCTCTGTAACAGTTAAATGCTCAAAGCAACAAACGTTTTACCTAAATGTAAGGAAATAAAACTTTACTATATCTAGTGAGCACTAAATTTAGTAGAAAATGTGTCCACAGAAAGTCCTTAGAATACACAGAATTGAGAAATACAGCTTATTGTTCTATTTAGATGGCTAACCCTTGCCTATATCAGTTACGATTCCTCGAATTACACCCATTTGAATAAATAAAAGAAGACACTGTTTCCTATATTGATCTGTTTGCTAATAGTGGTAATAAGCCATAAAGATAATCAAACGCGATATTACTGTTGCAACTCATGTTACAGTTGATACCGAGGAAAATTGATTAAGGCCACCAGTGGGGATAAAAAATTTAAGGCTTAGTTTGTAAGGATATGATGGGCTAGAGTTTAGTAATAAAATGTTGCTTTGTGTAATAAATCGACTTTAAAAAAGATCCTTAATATCTATATATATCATACATATTTCAATTGTAGTGTGTAACTTAAATAATTAAGTTGAAAGACATTTGATTATCGTAATTACAAACATATTGAAAAGGAAGTAATGCTTTGCTTGATATTTTTTTAAAGAATACTTATCTGTAGGAAACATGTATTACAATATTATGACAGACAAAAGTATAACCTTTTCATCTTACAATCTGCATGATTTATAAAGAAGACAAACATCTAAACTGACAGCCATGTACCACAACTTCAAAAGAACTTTTAATTCATAATAAGACTGTTTTGGAAGTGTCGTATTGCCCAATGCACTCAATTAAGAATGATATTCAAATCCACAAGATATTTTTAGTTTTTTAATGTTTCAATGTTTTCTTTGAAAGGCATAATTGTTCACATAAAATACTGTAGAGTACAGTTATACTGTAAGTATAAAATAGTTTTTGGCAACATCGAAAAAGAAATGCCTGTATCATTACCGAAACAACTATTGCAAAAAACACAATAAACACTCGTGTCTACTTGTGAATACATATGTTTACAATTTCAAAAAATTAACAACTCTGAATACACTAAAAATAGTTTAATATTGTTTTTGCATCTGTTATATTTCATCAAATGCGTGAAAACAGCTGTCACAATGCTAATTAAAAACAATTTCTAACGGATTTTTAAAATTGTGTGAAAATATAGTTAAGAGTTTTCTGTAATACATACATATGTTATTTAAAAGGCATCTGCGGTTTATCTTTCCTTAAGTGGTTAGGTATTAGACGGGACAACCCGTTCAGCAGAAATATCAAGCCTTTACCCCTCTCTTACCAAGCTCACACAAATAAAGGTGTAAACGTGACATGACTTCCATTTCCATAACGTGTATGATTGTGTTTAATTTTGTTTCGTGTTCATGTCTAAAATGAAAAAGAAAGATGATTCATTCGGTCATTGCGGCCCTCAGAAGACATGTCAAAATATTGTTATCAATTTGATATGAAACGAAATACTAAGCTACTGTAATCAAATCATAATTTGATTTGGAAAAACTGTCTTCGAAATTTATTAGGTAAATTGTTACGAAAAGTTTCTTTTCGTCTTCATTCTTCGATATTGCGTTAAACTACACAGCATTCTATAGGATTACGAAACAAATGAATGCCGGTCAACTTTATGAACGTTATGAACACATCATACATCTTGAAGACGCTATACTCTCTAAAAGTATTTGTTTGTTTTCTTTTCTTCGATATATGACACTTATCAAGCAGTAATTGCACTGCGACATGATATATTGGTCGACATAGTCTGAAAATGATCTCATCTCTAATTGTCAAATAGACAATCATCAACAAAACATAACATACCGTGTAACATATTTTGACAATGTTTTAAGCTGAAGAATAAAAGAAGAAAACAATGTTTCTAATTCTTTAAGCAATTAATAATTAATATATTTTCTAGAGTATTCATTTACGAGTAAAATATTTTTAGGTTGAGTTACATGTAGTGAACATTTTGTGAACAGTCATATGCGGTTTGTATGGAAATCTTCTTTTGGATTATAATCAAAAATAAACCAACGACAAGAAACATGGCAATGCCACGAAACCAGGTTTTCCTTTGACTGCCAAACAAGTTAAAATCATGAAACAGGATTTTCAAGTATGTCCTGACCTGACCTTGGAGCCAGCCTGCGGACATGCGTTGCACGTCATCTTGATGTGGTAAACATTTGTCTGAAGTTCATCAAAATCTTCAAAGGGTTGAAGAGTTACAGAGCGGACAGGATTTTCAATGTTAAGTCCTGTGACCTTGACCTTGGAGCCAGCCATGCGGAACATGCGTTCTGCACGCATCTTGAGTGGTAAACATTTGTCTGAAGTTTCATCAAAATTCTTCAAAGGGTTGAAGAGTTACAGAGCGGACACAATTTCGTTTGACGCCCGCCCATCCGCCCATCCGCCCATCCGCCCGCCATACCCCAATCTAATAACCAGGATTTTCAAAATTGAAAACCTGGTTAAAAATAAAATTCCTATACCGCAACAACACACCAGTACAGCAAAATTTTCATAAATTCATTATAGACGTCTTCACTTGTTCCATAAGCACATCCTTAAGTGCCTCTATTTCTGGCCTCAATTTTGCTTGGCAATATTGTCAGCACTGAATGTCAGAAGTATGCCGAAAATAAGATATATTTTATTGGAGATGTTAAAAGGCATTTGAAACATGTAACGAAGCGAGAGTGCTGGATAATTGCTTTCAATTAGTATTTAATTCATTTTCCATAAATAATTAAACTTTCGGACGCTTTCCAATTATAAATAAATCATCGAAGCAAAAGTAAATTATAAATGTAAAAAATAGGCAGCTGCCTTCATTTCCTCTATCCATTTTTCCTCAATATATTATTAAATGTGATCCATAATCAAACACATCGAATACTTATATTACAACCGAAATGGACGACACAAACAGAGAGGTTGAAGAAGAATTAAGATATTTAAATCTGTCATTCAGAATTGGGAAACAAAATCGAATAGAAACACAACTACTCTAGAAAGTAATAAAGACAAAATAGCGAGAATTTATATCGGAATTTATAGAAATAAAATATCCTTGCGGAACAAGATATACATATGCAAGTTATTCTATTGCGAAATAACTCAGTAAAAGTCATTTTTGATATTTTTCAAGGTATCAGTTCTTATTTAAAGAAAACATATTACTTGCCCTACAATACAGTATGGCAATCTTGAAGGTATTCTATATCTTATTTAGATAATTTCATTTACATTTTAAAATATAAAAATAACAAATTATACCTGACCCGATAAGACATCTTTAAAAATATATATGAGATAAATAATCCAGATTTTAAGAATGCTTAAATATATGAACAAAGTGTATATACCAGTTGAGATTGAGAATACGCGTCTGTGCGTATCAGAACAAACATCCAAAGGAATTCAAAACTACGCATCATTTTCGAACACTTAACGACCCTCTTTTCAATCGTCTATATTCTGACTGACGCCCCTCTCATATATATATTTAGAATCGAATCAATGATGCTTTCAAAAAGAGAAAGTATACAGTCACCTGTTATAACCAAAATGTGGTCGATCAACCAACTTTTAACATCTCGTGTATGAGTTTCACTACCAAATGGAACAAAAGCCTCCTTGAAAATATTTACTTATCATTACGATATCGTTTTAATCTTTGATCCGTACCGACGTTTAATATTCATTTCATTGAATTATATCCATTCGGCTCATAAAGGAAGCAACGTTCTCTTTATTTATCAATCAAATACGGCATTATACTATCCCTCATCAAAGTTATCTCAAATCTCCTAAAATATAAAGCAATTCATTCTGTCAAAAATAGATTAACGTAGTTAGCTAGGCAAATTAAGTTTTCTTATCAAACTATAGACCAAAATACATGAAATAGGCTAATAAAATGTTAAGTAAATATAAGCGATATTAAGACCTATCATGACAAATGAATTAAGTTTTACACTAAGTAAAATTCTCTATAGCATTATCATTATAACACGTGTATTTGAACATTTTCTCGTGTTATATCTGATAGCTTAGTCTACTGTAAATTAATATCTATTTTGAGACAAAGGTAAGCTTTACTTCATGTACCTGTTCATTTGTAGTTAAATTCGCATGATAAAGTCTTTGCCACATTTCTTAATTTATTTTGTTCCATTTAAATGTAACCGTATACTTGTTATATCAAAATTTATTTGCTGTAAGTAATTACCTTTAAAGTATAGTTTGAATAAACATACTCTCAGATGTTTTAAAATGACAAAAAAATCATCGTCTGATACGCCCTTTTTAAAACTTTAATTTTCATAGTGATATAAAATGTTTGAACTGATCGCTTATTGCAATGATAATTTTCTTTTTTTTTATACAAATTTTACAATTATATATCGGTTATACCGGTATGACATTTTCACCAAGATAAAGTCGCCACTTTTCAAATTTTTGAAAGTTTGATTCTGACATAAAGAGATATAAATTTCTACCAACGAATTCAGTCGTAGTACAGTAAACGGATATGCTATAATTTCAAAGTAATTTCGTAAAACAACACCTCGTGATAGAATGCCAGGAAAACGTTGAAAGTTAAAATCGCAGATTGTAAATCATACTTCTTTCTAATTTCTTCAGTAATCACGTCACTATAATTATCATTTTATCAGTTGGAAGCACTTTTGAAACTTGACATCTTGTCAATTCAATTTTTACTGAATTTCTCTTGATTGGCTGGGTTTTTATAAATATGAGCTTGAAACGCATATAGAATTTCATTCAATAGACGTAAAAATTACATTAATCGGCCGGCAGACGAAGGGAAAACAAGGTATTAAACTCCCCATAGTACCTTATTGTGCAGTGAGTTGGTCCCCTTATGGAACCTTGCTAGCGAAGACTGTGATACATGTATTTTGTGGATACAAATTTTTGTATTTTAAATAAAATCCAATTTCATGGGTACATGAATTTGTGGATTTTATTCTTTTGAAAATAATACCGTCGAAAGGATTGTTAAAGCGGGGGTGGGGCGGGGAAGGAGGGCAGAGGGGGGTAAGGGAGAGGGGTAGCAAATCGATCCATCAACGGAATCCATGAACGAACATTTTCGATTAACTATAATGGTTTCAGAGTTTCAGACTGTTTGACTGTAATGTGTGCTTTCTCAAACCTAAGAATTTTCAGTTTGAAGATGATTGCACTGTGTCATATAATTACGAACAAAAAAGATAATTGAATTCAGAATCTTCAGGGAAAATTGAAATTCGTATAATTATACTCATCATTTGATATTTATATAACAGTATTTTTTCTATTTAAACGGCATTGAAGTTAAATCAATCTGTTTAGTTTTGCAACCAACATATAGTTAACAAAAAAGCAGGAAAGCCAATAGCGCCTTTTATACTTCCAAAATGTATTGAAACATTGAGTGTGTGTATGATTCCATTCCGTTTGATTATAAACGTAAACAGTATCTCTGTGCAAGTAAGGTTGTCTTAGAGTATAGCATACAGAAAAAGACGTCTAAGGCATCGCAGCTGAATGTAAAGCAGTAACACACGTATGTACTTTTTATTCGAAAGAAAAAGGTTTAGCAGTTTGAGACGGAAGGAGCGTGAAATTAAAACTATGATCCCTGTATTCATAGTCCATCATTGTCTTGGATTCGACGCTAGTTCGTTTACATGGATGAATTCATTTAATGTATCCAGCACCGCCTATGGGGCTTTTAAATTACCTTTGACTTGATCATATACAGCTCGGTACACGTAGTGTAGCAGCGGAAGAGACAGAAAATAGATAAAAAGTTGGTCTATCCATTTTGTATATCGGCATGTTGAATTTTCTTTATATGAAAATCAAATATGTAAAAAACTTACAACACTGTTTGATATGTAGCTTGAAGATCCGATTGTAAAAAATGTAAACATCCACAGTATCAGATTACGACACATTTTCACTCTGCTTTATAACCAGACTTTCATGTAAACACAGATATAATCCGATTGATACAAAATTAATATTGATCACTTAAATTTCATCTTTTAAGTAGATTGTCAAATAAACTAGTTAAAATTGCAAACACCGTTATTTACGTAAACAGTCTTGTGATATATTTAACATTCACACACTTCATCTTTTAACTACAGATTAAATTAATGAAATATCTTTAGAAAACTACCCCGACAAAGTATTTAGTCGCCCCTTACATATTACAGTCACATATTTTTATACAAAGAAGAAAACACCTGCTTATTATATTGCGTCCTCATAAATCTTTATAAATAAGCCATATGTATCGTTCGTATTTATGATCACATCATATTACATCATATATCATAGCTTTCAATAGAGCGCTGTTCTGTGTTTTCCAATTTAACTTCAATTTATATAAAACTTTTAAGTCTGAAATATTTACAATATCTAAAATTTTATTAAAGCGTTTTTGAAAAATGCTACTGATGGCAGCAATTTGAAGAATTACGTTTATTTAATAAAAAATCAAATACAAATTATACGAGATAATTACAAGTAGTATTTACTTATTTTATAAACTGTTCTAACTGGTATATTTAATTTAAATATAGCCACTCAAACTATCTTTATGAACATGTATATTTCAAGATATTTTATAAAAGTTTGGTTTAAAATAGAACGTTATATATGAAAATACCTTAAATACAGAGTAGCACAGTGTCCCTGTGTTGAAAAGAAAATAAAGTTAAGCAAATACATCTCACTATTTGCTTATGTTTGATAATGACATGTGCCACTGCACTAAACGTATTTCTCAATGGCCCGGGCATATTGATATGTAAAAGTTATTTACACGAAGAGAAATTAGTAAAAGTGGAACAGATTGAATTAAATATCTCTTACAAATCGGATTTTTTTTTCATTGAAACTACATCTGTTTTACTTAAATAAGTCATTTAAAGGATAAAATGCTTTTTTAAAATAGTTATCTGAAATGAAAAGTTGTTTAAAGTGATCGTCTTTGATTTATGGAAAACGTTCAAATGTAAATGTTGGTTTGAAAACTATTTTGTGTAAACTATTTTATCAAGTAAAACAGTACCGTTTTCCTGTATATTACTGAAAATAAAACAAGAGCACCGCCTGCGGGTGCCGGACGCTCGTCTGATTTTATCCTTTTACAGTTTACCCATAACCATTTTTTAAGTAACAGTGTCCTTGACCTTCAATCCTACAAAAGGTTTGCATAAATAATTGCTAGACACTAAGTTTGGTCACAATAATTCAATTACAACTAAATTTATTGTATTTTTCCCATTTTTCTATTTTTAGAAAGAAATCCTTGACCTGGACCCCATGAGCCCCAAACACAGTCCCAATAAAAGTCTTTATTTATATGTATTACACACTTAATTATTTAGTTACGTAATGTCAGTTGTAACTAAAGATATTGAATATATTACCGTTTTTCTATTTTTAGTTACAGTGACATTGACCTTGATCCCAGGAGCCCCAAAACACAACCTCATTTAAGATCTTCTTAAATACGTACTACAAACAAAAGTTGGTTATATAATGTCAACTCTAACTAAAGATATTGAATGTATTACAGTTTTTCTATTTTTAGACACAGTGACCTTGACCCCAGGTACCCCAAAACACAATCCATTTAAAGATGTTTAAAAATACTTCCTATACACTAAGTCTGGTTGCAATATGTTAACTGTTACAAAAATATTGTGTGTGCGAAACTTTCTAAGTTAAGAAGGGGCAATAGTCCATTCAAAATACATGACAGGGTTATGTTACTTGTAAAACTTTTCCTTCATTCTATTGGACATTTGATAGTGAAAAGGTATTCCTAGTTTCAAAGTGATAGCTTTGATAGTTTGCATGTCAGTGACCTTAACGCAAAACTTTAAAACTCGGTCTAGCTAATATGACAAAGTCGAAAATACTAAAATATCCCCCCCCCAATGTATCACTTAACAACATTTGATTATGTTGAAGTACATTATCCATTAATTGTTTGTGAAATTTTCAAATCAATGTTTTAAAAAATGAAGAAGCTATATCCAGTTCTCAAAATCGACCAAAATCCATGAAAATTAATGTTTTTTTTACCCCCCCCCCAAAAAAAAAACAGCATCTTAAGAATAGAATATGATATGGTATTGAAACAAGTTTCAACAAAATGATAGCTTTGATAGTTTCCATGTACGTGACCTAAACACAAATCTTACGACGACAACGACGACGACGACGATGCGAACAATCAAGTGACGACAATAGCTCGTCATTAAAAAAATTAGACGAACTAAAAAGAACCAGTTCCTTTTTATTTCTTATGAGTGTAACAAACAGGTGTGACAAAATATGTTATGCAAAAAAAAAACTTATATAAGAGATAACTATCAAACATAAAGGTATCACCTGTTGAACAATGTTAGTACGTTAGTCATCTGGATAAACAGTATACTTTCATTACAGCAAGAGTAAGAAAGAATTGAAGTATATGAACTATGCATTAAACGCGATCTTTAAAATCTAGAAATCATAATTATTTTGTATAAAATAAAATTTTAAGAACTCGGCTTTTGTAATGTATCGCAAGAAAAAAAAAGAATGTTTAGTAAAGCCATTTAAACACTCAAGACTGTCTCCTTGAAACACAATAAGCTACGCACTAATACCGTCTAGTTCAGCTGTTTCGCCTAAGTAAGGGGAAAAAAACCAAGTAGATACTGATACTTTGAAACAAGACAAAAAATGTTGTGTCGATTTAAATGTTACAGCACCGAATATTTGACATGGTGTCTGATATATTGTCCTTAAATTAACACGTCCAAGACACTCGCACAATCTGGAATGATAGACTTCATTGATATGATTTCGGATTATTGATGAGCTATTTAGTAGTTGCTGTAAAAAAACAGGGAAGCAGATCACGCGGAATGTTCTGTTTTTGCAATAAATTATGAGAGTATGGACAATTTATAGAAATGTTTAATGAAATGTCAAAAGTCGCTGTCGCCTCAATCAATATTATCTAGATTATTATATGACTCACATTTGCCAAGAGCCAGCTTCAAAGCACTTCTAATAAATCATAACTATGCATACTTGCTTCATACCAGAGAGAAACTTTACCTGTTGCATTCTATGTCAAGGAATTAGACTAGATAGCACACTCTTCTCCTGTTTTAGATCATAGCAAGACACAATATGACTGTCTTCTCGACATTAGAAACAGATCAAGGACATGTTTGTTTTAGTAAAATGGCCGTAATTTGTTAAATATACACTTTACGATACAAAACCAATCATTTTATTTCAATATATATAGACTGAATATTAAAATGGCATTATCAAAACATATATTTTGGCTACCTTAAACATATACTACCCATGTCATGCGTCTATAACATACAATTAAAATTGTCATCTTAGCCATAACATTTTAGTAGACTTTCAAAAAGCGAAAAATAAACAGTGTAAAAACTTAAATTTCACATTCGAACCAGCTAAATTCTCTGTTATTGTAGGCATGATTTCAAAGTAAGTTCGTCTATTTGATATATTGAAGAGAATTTCTAATTATTGCAAGTTAGCGGAAAAGTCAAACCATATCGAAATGAGTGATTAGACCCCACAACTTTTAACCTAATAACAAAAAAGACACATCTGCCCCGTTATCAATTTTTTTAAAACAAACGTGTTTGCCTTATTTATTCACCGCTCTAACTTACTTAGCAATACCCAGATGAGTACGGAACTTTCAAATTTTTGAAGTATGATATATCGTTTGATCCAAAATACGAAAGCAATGATGTAAACATAATATTATCATTTCAAAGTAAGAAGCAATACTTCAAATAATATCGCTATCAGTTAAGCCAGTGTATCAAGAAAGATTTAAGTAATTAGATTGCCAGCATCCTCTCTTTACGTGCTAAATTACAGTATGAATAATTACAATTATTTTATTTAGAAACTCTGGATTGGCGAGGGTAAGTGAAACTGCGAGGTTGGATCTATCTAACGTTAACAGTTACTAAATCAAAACAAGATATTAAATATTTTCAAATATAATGATGGTTAGAAGGCGGACAGCAACGAGCGAAGATCGATAAATGAATCTCATCTTTATTAGGTACAATTAAGTACGATGAGTTAGTTCATTGCAAAATGATAAAAGTTTCTGTCATAAGGATGCGGTTCAGATCGAAATATCGCCATTGAGGGTAACAGTTTTGGTGGGAACGAGGCTCCGTCGAGTTCCTGCAAATCAGTAACCAGAGTCTACGGATATGTTTATCTGAACGAAATGTCTCACGATAGAAACTTTTTCTTGCATATTGTCTTGCATTTAAAAGTAGATCTCTAAATGAAAAGTTATCGAAATAGTGAATTATCATTGATAAAAACGACATTCAGATGTTACGTATGGGAAAGTAACGTCACAATATTTCTAACGTCAAATTACAAGTAATTCAGGAGTGTTCAGGGGGTGCCAGACCGATTTTTCAGGCATGGGTAATATCACCGGAAATGCCGATCCGATATGCATGAAATTGTAATCCTTTTCATAGAATGCTGTGAATGTATGTAATTTCGTGTACATGATATTTCGTGGACATGTAATTTCGCGGATTTCATTCGAAATTAAAGATAATGAGACTCTATTGACCGTTATCAAAGTACAAATTTTTGCACTGATGTATCGAAAACAAAGGCTAATACGTGTTAAACAATAAGAATAGTTTTTAAAGGAGAATAGATATATTATTGAAATTACAATGTCTGATTTATGTCTGCTGTATTTTAACAGATTAAGCATATGCTAAGGTAATTTATGATCAGTCCCATTATCAAAACGCTATGTCACGAATCCATTTGTTTTAAGCTTTCAATTAAATGCTTTGGTTTGGTCTTATGTATCAACAATTAAAAGGAGTACCTTCACCACAATATCGTTATCGTTTGTCTTAAGCAGAAACGATAGAAAAAAGAACACAAACCTTCTAAGCCATTAAAGTTTCAGAATCCAACATAGAAGAATAGGTCATATGGTGTCCAAACACAGTGTTATATAATTAGACGTCTTGCATTTTTATCTTTGTTTTGTATCAAAGCTCAAGAAGAACGTCAATGTGGAAATATAAGGCGGAATGAGACGTTCTTCATTTTAAAAGAGTCTTGATGTGGAAAACTTAACTTTTACTGGTATCAGACAAATCTACGACTTTCGTAAATTTCAACTTTCAAGGGAGCGGATTACTCTCAACGAGATACTCAAAGTCGTTCTAATTAGTAAGCTGGTAAGTGTTTTAAAACTAAGTTGTAGACATTTTAATCTAAATATTTATAACAATCTATATTAACTGGCACATTAAAGAGAAACTGTTTGGCCGATTTTGCGTTTTAGCTCTAGTATTTGACAAAAGCTCAGAATACTGCATTTTATCGACCATCATGATAGCCGTATTGTTAATGGTGCATAATAATTCAATAAATAAACGTGTACTGTTCGAAAAATTCATGCCTTAAGTTTAAACGAGTAATCGACGCATGAGCAGTAAGTTCTAAAAATTGCATGATTATACTGCCGTAATAGATTTGAAAAGTTTACTTAAGCCTTTAATATGAATGTACAAGTATATGATTCCGTTTGGAATGCTAGCAAATCGCATTCCAACAAGGCTGTAGCAAACGTTAAAGATCCATTTATTGTCTTGCGTACAGCACGACAATCAGGATATCAGTTTTATTCCTTCTCCGAAAGAAAACCAATTATTTAAGATTGAAAAGTATGAAATTCACATACTTAAGATGAAAGACTCCGAGCTCATACTTACAGTCACTGGATTCCTCGGCCAGTATCATATTCACTTGACCAAGTATTAATTAATTATAACACTTTTTTCATCTCTGTTTCGTGCTAAAACTTTGAATCAATACGTTTAAAACATTCTTAAAAGTTTTATATAAACATTTTTAATGATTTTCAAAATTCTTCTCTTTTGTCTTTCATATGTTCATAGCTACAGGATAAAAACTCTTCATGCTCAAACCGAATCGTTACTGAATCACGGGGCCATATCAGAATGCGTTGCCGAAAAAGTATTGCTATTTCATATAAATATGTTTAAGTGACATGCCTTTTGACTACATCTTTCAAAATTCTATAACTTGTTTTGTTCTGCAAGACATAAAAGTGCGATATGATATGATATTGTTGGTACTATATCTTGTTCAAAATGTAAAATCATAACAAAACTTTAAACTACCTACAACTATGTTTGAGATGTAAAAAGGAGTTCCTTTTGTGAAAAACATAAACATCTAGAGTGTCATATGACGAAACATGCTTCACGTTGTATATAATAAAGCATTCGCGTAACAAGCCAAGTATATGTAAATCCAACGATACAAAATTCAGTATATTTCAAAAAAAGGTTTATATGTCAAGAAGACGTGCAAAAAGTGAAAAGTGTTTGCATTCACCGTTATTAAGATTATAAGTAAAAGGAACATTTCATCTTTATAACAAATGAACTTAATAAATCTGCTGCATTATTTAGTCGCAACTGCTCATCGGAGTCACATATTTTTCATACAAAAGAAACACTTCTGTATATCAAAATAACATTCTCATAACTCTTCAAAGATAAGTCATCTGTCTCGTTTGGTTTTTTGGATACATCGTGTTATATCATATATCATGTTTTGTGTAAAGCAGAGCAGTCGCAACTAAATACTTTTAAAACGTTTCAAACACCAAGTCTGAAGTATTTATATATATAAAACTTTTACGTAATTAAAAACCTCTATTGAAGGAATTACTTTTTAGTTAATGACATGTTGAATGCAGTGTTGAATGTACACTGTAATTAAATGTACTAATACATTATTTCAACTTATTTTATTAAAAAAACTTTTAAAGAATAATTCTGAAAACGTTTGCCTACAGACAGTTGAGAATAAAGAGGTATAAATGTATAAAACACTATAGATACAGAAGAGGGCAATGTCCTGAAAAATGAAGCGGGAAAAGCAAACACAATGTCAGTATGGGCTAAAATATAGCATCTAAAGCATCCCTCCCCTCTCAATGTCATTGTTATTTTTAGTATGATACTGAAAGGACACAATGTAAATATGATTTAACACAAGTTGAATAAATTCAGTTATACATCTATAGGTTTTATAAATCATTCAGTCATTTCATGTAATTCTGCACGAGATAATCGTGCGGTTTAGTATTATACCCAGTTTATCGGGTTTGATTTATTCGAAGTCTTTGGTGTGTTAAGTAGTTCGTACTTGAATTCCCTTCCCACCCATCGCGTCATTTCCACTCTTTCATGCCAATTTGTGTTCTAGAGTTTGCGTTTATACATATTGAACATTGACAATTTGCATTTAAAAAATTTATGTATTTAAATGTTTGTCAATTCTCAGCACTGGTTAGATTCAGTGGTGATAAGTTGTGTTACATTTTTCACTGTTTTAAGAGGCTATGCTGAGGTGTTAAATGAAGTGTTATATTGAAGAACGTTGATTGAACAGTAAGTGTTCTTCTTATATGAGTAGATCTTGTGTTATATACTTTGAACTTTAGTTTGAACAGTGTTGCATTTATTAATAAGAATGAATCTTGAACAGTGTTGGACTGAGAATGAATGTTGAATAGTGTGGGATACATAGGAATGAACGTTACACAGTGTTGAATTAATTTGAGTTAGAATTAGAAAGGTGTTGTTTTTGTTTTTTTGTTTTTTTTTTCATAATGATTGTTATTCTGTTTAAGTATTGATGTTGTTTAACTTTGTATATCGAATTTGTGTTCTTACTAAAACTGTACGATACAATATGATACAATACAATGCAAGACTATTCCGATACAATACAATGCAAGACTATTCCTAAATTCATGACAGTGTTGTGTTATTTATTTTCCCAGATTGATGATTTCTTAATTAGGGGATAAATGATTTATTTCCGTTTGAGAGAATCGAATTAGGAAATAACATGTAATATGATTATATGTTAGCAGTTTATTTTCCTAAGATAAGACAACGAAAAGAGATGATTACTGAATAGAATGCCTCATTTTAAGTATTTGTCTGAAATAAATGGTCGACTCAACGGATCATCAGCAGTTAGAAAAATAACACCTATTATGTAAATTTTGTAAGTTGTTTTGATACGAAAATATATGTTTTTTGCATTGTATTTCTTGTAACAAAGACAGCAAACGATTTTTTATACGAGTATAGTAAACGGAAGTAACAAACACACTGTTGTAATACGAAA
Source organism: Saxidomus purpurata (assembly GCA_022818135.1). Lineage (NCBI taxonomy): Eukaryota > Metazoa > Mollusca > Bivalvia > Venerida > Veneridae > Saxidomus > Saxidomus purpurata. The sequence goes on from JAFMSR010000006.1 coordinate 25,580,968, forward strand.
AGGTATTCTATCAGCGTCATCAAACGTATGGTATCATAAATCTATACACTTGCTTGTATCGTTATTATCATTCTTCGAGATACAAATATGAGAGAATTAACAATTTAGAAAATGAAAGTTAAATAGCTTATGCCAGGTGAAGTAAAGTGTTTTAAAATGGAGCAGAAATCGATAACAAGGTACCTAATTTTTGCAATGCTGTTTCAATAACATTTGTCATACTTACTAATGTATTTATACAATTCCTTTTCTTAATTACCCCAGTTAATGAGGAAAGGCCATAGCACTTCTGAAAATGGAGCAGAACTCGATAACAAGGTACTATTTTTTGCAATGCTGTTTCAATAACATTTGTCATAATTACTAATGTATTTACACACTTCCTCTTTTAATTACCCCAGTTAATGAGGAAAGTCTTTGAGCACTTTTAAGATGAAAAACGTTGTCAGTATTGAAGAATTTATCACAGTATTAGCCATTTCATATCGTTCGGAGAGCTGGCATATTTTGATACACACTGGGCAGACATACGCTTTTTGTCTATAAAAAACATTTGCACGCGGTCAAAACACAAATATCACAGGGGCATATAAGCGAACGAAGGTCAACTGAAAATGTTAAACCTTATAAAATCGTGTCTAAGTTCGTTGTCAGATGTCTGATTTTTCAGTATTCAGGCTATTGGCATAGCCTTTGAGTTCATATAAACAAAACATGTTCCGTATGATAACTGTTGATTCTATGGAAAGTCAAACATGTGTTATCCAGGATAAACGTATAGTACGCTACAGCTCTCGAGAGGATATAAAGATAGATAGATAGATAGTTTATTGAGCAAAAGGTAACAAACCCATAGGTTCCTACATATAAAGTCTAATATCTTATCCTTAAATCTTATCTTTTATGATATTTTTGATTAATAATGTTTTAACTTCCACAATATGGAATGGAATTTGTTATCGACATCTTTCTAAATCTAAGTAATTCATGTTTGTTAAAAGTTGATAATATAAACTAACATAAATTTTAAAAGCAATTCAAGTAAGTTTTAGTTTTATATGAACTGATTTTATTTCGATAACGAAGACAGCTTCTGTAGCTTACTGAATTGCTCTCGAACACTCATTCGAGATGTAACCACGATCACAAGAGAGAGGACGCCAAGTTTTCATCTATGTTTTAACCTATTTACAGCGAGGCACTTGTGGTATCCGACTCTTTTCTCAATGACATAACTCATGCTTCTGCCTGGATACGAACCCAGAGGCGAACGCCCTAACCACTGCGCTATCGTGGCCGACAAGAGTACATCATATCAAAACAAGATTATAATTCTAGTTAAAATTTCTCACAAAAGATATAAAAGATGTCTGCAACCTACCACTATGTTTGATGAAGGATAACATTTCCCTGTCGCCACAAGCACAAGCATCCAAATTTCTATATAATGACACATCTTTGACCGACCGCAAAGAAGATCGTTTAGTCAGACATTACGTGCTGTAAACATTGTCATGTTTAAAAGTTTTTCAACCAATAAAAACTTCTTCATAATCCATGTATTCGTTAAATATTTAAGTGACGTTGATAGAAAATATATTTATGCAGCTTTATATGAGTTACCAGTTTAAACAATGTTAAAATAAGATAATAGTATTCCTTATACAATATCTTTAGAATTTATCAAACTTTGTAACAGGAATCTTCCAACATCAATGATGTTTACATTCATTAACAATCAGATAATACGCATCGTCTTTTATCTTCTCTTTGACTATAATCCTACAGAAAACAGCAGACGAAACATAACAGTAACTCTAAATCCTCTTCCGATAGCAAAATCTCCCTGTATGATATCTATGAATTGAAGGTTATTAAATTCTCTTGCTGAAGATGTTTTGCCAATTCATTTCAGTTGAAATGCTTTTGAATATAATAACTATGTGTGAAATGAATTAATTTTATTCTTCTTTAGAATATGTTTGAAGTACTATAATTGTGAAATTTATTTAAAGTGTCAATAGTATATAATTATACAGTAGTTTTATTTTTGTCAGATTCTGTTCTATTTAAAAGAAGATTTTTCAATTAAATATAAACCAGAAGATAAATACTACACAAAACAAAAATAGAACGCTATTTAAAAAGTATTTATTGTCGTTTTGCAAAACGTAACCTTTCATTAAAACCGAACGGACCTTCTTTTTTACATTTGAATCAAACAAAAAGACTTGAACGATTAATGGAAGTATGAATGCATGCACACTAGAAGTCATACATTTCGTTGACTTTGACTTAAGTTGCCTTAACAGTCTTCTTTTGTATTCGAGTTTTTTCATTTCGTAAAGAAAAGTGTTATGCCGAACGATTAACATGTTGAAACTCAAATAAATGGATCGAAATAAGTGCCCCACGGACACTAATGGTATCGCAGTGTTAAAAGTATCTGAAAATATGTTTGGTGCCGTAAACCGACGTTACAATATCTACCTGATAAAACAAAACTTAATGTTTCTATTTTATTGCTTGTTTTTAAATTAGAACATTCTGATATTTAGATTTATATATATTAAAATTCTATGTAAAACTTAATGATCTTAATTTATGTTTATATTTCATGTAAGTACTCCTAAAAAAGAGAGAAAGTTTGAAAAATGAATTTCTGCAAGTGGTAGCATATCTATATTTACTTTAAATAGAACTTCTTACTCAAAATGTTAATACATGTACTAATCCAAACAAGCTGTAGACATTGATAATATTTAATACACAAATAAACTGAAATAAAATGATTTCTCCATAAAACTGATTTGTAATTATATTTACTTCCAGATAACATCCTGATCGCGTTTATCGTTTGAATTCTTCATATTAAACTGAAATGTGGACAAAATACATAAAATATACATGTAACGCTGATGATTATAGTTTCCAAATGTCAAAAACAAAATATTAGCATAAGAATTAAAAAATAGATAAAAGACGTGGACATTTCAGGTCGGGATTCAGGGCAAGAGCAAGTCAAATGTTACATAAAATAGTTTTGAAATGTATGCAACTTTTAAATCTAGGTATATGTTTAAATAATGTTGGGTATATAACAATAGCTGGTGGAAGGAAGGATTAGTGCCTAAAGCAATGTAAATTCTAATAACAGGTGTGAAAATTTATGTTATTTCATCTATGTAATTGCCATATTGCTTCTTATTGTTATAATCCAAATCATTTAATTATGGATATAAATCCATTGAATAAACATAATTATAGGGTTATACTAGAATTGGTCAAATGGTTATAGCTCAACATGTGTGCCCGATACGTTTATCTTGGCATTAACATTTGTATTCCAACAAGCTAAACGTGAAGACCCGATTGTCTTTACGTTATTTATCTTTAGCTGATATAAACAATTTCAATTTTCAAAGGAGAAGAAAATCTTTTTACTGCAACAAAAACAACTGCTCCTGTCATTTTAATATCATCACTGTCTTTTACAAAGAGAAACCTTAGTCATTGAAGTCAAAATTAAGAGATAGGTGCCTAAGATTTTTTAACTTTGTTTTGGCTAACTTATTTGTGAGAAGCATGGTAAAATACTATTACATTATATAGACTTTGAAAAATTCAGCTAAATCTGCTAAAGCAATAAAATATTTTGCTACATCGAATTGTATGCCAATTATCTATAGCAATGTTTGTTAATGACATTAACATTAACACGTTCTAAACATTTACTTAATAGTCATCGGCATATGGAGAGCATGGAATTCATGTCAAATTACAACAATGTTTGAACTGCTGTAATATTTTTTCTCGTTTAAACATTACACGAGTCTCTGTAACGCGCTGCATTATTTTTACAAAATAAGAAAATATTCGGTATTCATTTGACATGACAGTACAGAATATAACGCGTACGTAATGAAAACATCAGAAGTCTTTAATATAGAAATTCGTATCACATAACTGCATCATTATGTATTGCAGCAATAATGAATGCTCTTGAAAACATTAAGAGTGATACCAGACCAAGCGACACATTTACGCCAATCCAATCTGTTAATTAGCGTGCTACATTATTCTAAATTGGTATATCATCTGAATGCAATCATTCAAGAACCAATCGTTCGTGCATTTTCTGCAAGGACATTTCCCACTGATGCACGAGACAAAATAATTTAGAAGACAAATAGATATTACTTTGGTACAGTAAAGAAACTGACGTGACAAATAAGCTACTGCAGCAATAATTTCCTTGGTGATTTCTTCCCGACTTATAAAAGTATTTCTTTGCAGAGCCAGAACCATAATGTTAATGTGTCACGGAACATTGCTCCGCTGATTGCAGAATTATTACATCCAAAGCTCAGACTAATCTCCAACATAACACAAATCAGTAGGGGATAAGTGATTATCCTGATAACATTTTTGGCAACCGACGGCCCTGTGAAATTAATGTCATGTCTTGTGTCACGAATAGGAGAAAACAAAACGGTTTAGATAACCCTAGATGGATATATCATTACAATATTTCAACATAAATATGAAGACTGCAACAGAATAAACAAGTGAATGGAGTATTGTCATGCAATACAATGTTGTTCCCGGCCGGATATATGAGAATGAGATGAAAATGCGACCAAACTTTCACGAAACTCCAAATGGGGCTTGGAGATATAAGTCACAATACCTTTGACCTGAAGGGTGACCCTGACATTTGTCATCATAATTAGATGAACTTAAACCAAAGTTTGATGCAAATCCTTCAAACGGCTTAGGCGTATAGTCTGGTGACATTTGACCCTTAAATGTGACATTGACCTTTAGCCAATTGCGGTTGAAAAACAGATTCTCCGCATCTTTCCCATGAAATTAACATTTTTCCAAAGTTTCAAGAAAATTCTCCAAAGGTTAGCGAGATATAGAAAAATGACCTTTGATCCGAAATGTGACCTTGATTGAGCAGGCGAGTTACAGGCAACAACTGTGAGATGTATAAAGAAGTTACAGCCAAGTAACAAAATACCAGAAGGTAACCCTTAACTACATAGTTGATTCCTTAGTGTAACCGTGACCTTAAAGGTGACCCCCTAGTGTTGTGCATGACTCACCCTTTTGCGATGGTTATCAACTGCGTAAGGTTGTTTCAAAATATGTCTATGCAATTTAGCAATGAAGAAGTTATAGCCCGACGGGAAATACTAGTATATAACACTGTATCATAGGTTTGAGCCCTAATTGTGACATTGACCTTCAAAGTAGCTCCCCGAATACGGCCAGCAATTGTATGGGGCCATTTAAAAATCACGTTTTAGCTCTAAGTGGTCTTTAACCTTCAAGGTACGTTCTTGGGGTATGTGCAACAATTTTATGAAATCAGTCAATGTATGTAGAAGTTAAAGTCTCGTCAAAATCACATGTTTTAGTCCAAAATATGACCTTGACCTTCAAGATTGTTCCTCTGGTGTGGTGCATGACACACTATTGGGGTCTGGGCAACAATTATATGAAGTTATTTTAAAATCAGTCGATACATGTAGCAATTACAGCCTGGACACGAAGTACTGGTCTTAAACAATATACATTACAGGTAACAAATGTATGAGCCATAAGTTTACCGTAACAGATAACGATTAGTAGGCCGAGATAGCATTGTTGTGGCAACAACATACACGTGCATATTTGAGAGTGAAATGCATAAGACAACTGTTCAAAGCCGCTCGGTTGTATCACTTTAAAATGATTTCATGCATGTATTTATGTAGTTATATTGTTAAAAATAGTCCCATTTGTATTTTACAGGCTACCGCAAAGGCTACCCACAAGTTTAAAGAATTGCATTAAACACATAGTTTGAAAATGGTCGTATTGAAACCTATTGTTATTGCCAATTTGCCTACGTACGGACTTTTTAAAATTCTTATGTATGAAATTATGTGGAAAAGTTTTTATTGTTCGGAGGGGTTAAAAATGCTCTTTACTGGTCAGGGCATAAGACTCTCCCCATCCTACACCCCTAAAATAACTACACATTCGAAGCCGTTTTATACTCTTTTAAAAAATAATCTAGATGTTTATTATATTTTATCAAAGTAATAACTGAAAAATAATATAGATAGTAAAAGTATTCAAGTAAGGGCCCCAGCCCCCGAGTGGCAACAAGTGCCCTTACCCTGTTAGGCCAGCAGCGGCTTGAATAGTGAACCATAAATTTGATTTGTACAGATAATTGAAAACTTATTTCCTTGTTTAATAAACTGTTTAATAAAATACATTTCTTTTGCAGGATATGAAAAAATTTTAGATACAGCAGTAAACTGTGATTTTAAAGTACTGAGAAAGAATAGCTCAGTAATAAGCACCTTGCGTGGTGGGGCCTGAGTTTTTGAGTTAAAGAACCTTCTGACTATTTATTTCTTTGTAAATATAAGGAACTGACGCTTCGCTAACTGTAAAAAAGCTAAAACTATATTTCTCTAGTATCAAGTGAACATCTAATCTTAGTGATATTGTGTTGTAAGGAATGTTGAGTATTTAAAACATTACTCAATCTACTTTGAAACACAGTTTTTTTCAGTAATCTAAAAGTAAAAAAAAAAAGTTTAGTTTCGTATATAAAAATAATTTGATATAACTGTAAGGTAGATTTTATAACTAATTTGCCTGGGATTCTTACCTAAAAGGTAACTGATAAAATAGAAAATAACATCTTATGAAGGTCTTAAATTGATACTACATCCCTTCCTCATTTCTGTCTAATGTAAGGAAGTTTCTGATGAAAAAGAAGCTGTCACCATGACCAGTCAGTTGACACCTGTGAATTGCTGTGTTCCATGGCTGACTGGACCCCTGTGGTGAATACCCCACATTCCTGTTCAATTGTCTTTAAGGTAGCAGCATACTTGTATATGTACATGAAATTTCATGAATCATTAAGATTGATTAATGTTAGTGATTCTAAACTTTGTATATAAGGAATAAAAGATGTCATCAGACTCTGCTAAGCATTGTATCCATCAGGTATCAGACACACATACACATAACGAAATTAAGCATTATAACATAAAAGTTAGGTTTAACTTCAGTATTAAATTTTAGTATCTATGCTTTTGCGAAGTACAAGCAATACAAAAGTCCACAAACACAAAATTGTAACGGAATAGGGTTATTTTCATCAAAGTTTATTACTTGACATATGACAATTGGCAAATATTATTTCCACACTTGAGAAAATATACGGCAGAATATCGGTTATGAAACGACCTATTTACATGTTCAATAGGCAGCCAACTGTGCAAATTTGATAAGCTGTAATTTTTCCATAATGTACACCGACTTCTTTACGAGGTCACGCTGTGTTTTGGTGGTACGTTATTATAACTGTGCTGTAAAAAAATGTATGACATGTCATTGAGTTATAGTCATTTGCTTCAGCCTGGTTTCCTTCGCCAAAAAAAAAAGAATATATTTTTACTAAAATTAATGATGCAAACTGCAGACAGTGGGAAACACTGAGAAATAATTAACAGCCTAGAAAGATTCGACAGATACCTATGAAAGAATGAAAATATATTTTATTTTGCTTTCATCGTCCTGTTGTTTACACACCACTAAAGAACATTGTCTGTGAAAAGGATACTAAAACATGAAAAAAGAATGAAGGACCTCATGGTTTCCCAGACAGTGAATACAGGTGTGCCATTCAGTTTTCACTGTAATGCAGTTAACTTTTTGTGATTATTAAGTTTTGTCTGAATTTCATTAAATATTATAATTACGTCGTTATCACATAAATTGAGTTTTGTGTACCTTATCATCAAAATTTTTGTTCCAACTCTTTGATTAATCATTAAAGTGATACAAACTCCTATCTCTTTGAAGAGAGCGATAGAACAAACGAACATTTTTTATGTAAGAAATGCTGGTCAATGTTATTATCTATAATCACTGGTTCAGATTCTGAAATTACACATAATTATCCTTTAACTTATCGCATGACTTATTGATCCTCTCCACAAATTAATAAGAATACAAACGCACAGAAAACTAATATAGGTAAGCTGCTGACTTTTGTATTGGAATTCTTGCTCGACAATATTGCATTGCTGGACATTAATTGAGTAAATCTGAATAATGAATACGGCGGATAACTTGATTAACGTATCTAAAATGCTAAGAAAACGTACTTACGAGTAGATGTTTAAAAGTTGCTTGAATAAGACATGAGGTTATAATCTATCCAAATTGTTTGTTGCATGTGTAAATGCTGTGACATCTTTTGTAAATGCGTAGAACATTATGCTTCTCTGCGCAAACATGTGGTTGGGAGGATGATGGGAAGCGCCGGAGAGGGATTCTGGGTGTTTTTATATTTGGAAGCTAAGCAGGCAATGTCCTGGCTAATATTATATTACACGCTAAAAGTAACAAAAGAAATAGGTGAACAAACACAAAACACATATAACCAGAAAATACCCAAGTATATATTTTTTTTAAAAATAAACAATATGAAATGTCATATCAGCTTTTTGGCAACATCATATTAAATTGACCACCACAAAAATAGCGAAAAGGACATGTCGACCATTTTTTCACTTTGGATAATTGACAATGTCATCGTGTCGATACTTTGCCTCGATTACTGATTTTGCCCTATACCCATACACATGTAACCGGCTGGTATTTTCTGTATTCATAAATGTTAATAACGTTATTAAAGTAAACAACTGCCATCTGGAAATTCTGTGAAGTCTGATGTAGCTGAGTCATTATCATGCAAGGATTTACAGATAAAGCTTCTAGAAATTGCTTTAAAAATCAAACAACCTATTTTACATTAAATATAGATATTACCTATATATGTCAAACAAACCCACTCGAACAATCAAGCGCATTACCTGCGAGTAAATAGAGCTACTAAACAATAATACACAGAAAAATATTTCAAACTATGAGAAAACATGATTAACTATTAAATATTATCGAATGCTTCTCGGGCACTTAACATTTACAATTCAGCTTTTCACGTTTCACATAATATCCCGATTTACTACATCAAGCCGATAACATTTTAGTTTCTCACTGTGAGTAAATTGATGTATGTTTTAGCATATTGCCTTTCCTCGCATCCATTGCAGACTGTCGTATTTTTTCTTGTTGTGAAGAGATAGTTACAAATTCAAAAGAATACCCGATTTGGTATTCATATTGGATCTTTAAGCACCCGCTTTTTCATTTGTTTTTCATTTTACTTGACATTCAATTGGATTCAAAGTCTTGAGCTTTTTCATGTAACATTACCGACACAGCGTGCTATACAATGTTAGTTTTTTCAAGGTTAATGGTCTTACTACCTTACATAACTGACGGTGACAAATCAAAATCTACAATATTGAAAGCCATGTTACAAATAGGCACATAATAAGTCAATGGTGGTTAATTTTATTATCAGTACATACTCTCAGAGTTATGTAATTATAACAGTTCAAGTTTTATTAAAATGTATTGTCAACGAGACAAAAAAGTCAATAAATGGTTGACAGCCTGAAATAATGTTCTACATTTAAATGAAAACATTCGTTTGTGAAAGTCGATAAAAGAATCAAGAATCGTGCTGTTTGTGGTACTATACCATTTGAGGAGAAAAGTGTTACCAATAATGAATTGTTTCTCTTAGTTTAAAAAGCCGTAAACACAAAAGTAAACAGTTTTCGTAGTATTTAAAGGTTTTCGGATGTTCACAACTCAACAAATATTGTAATATCTTGCTATTTCCTGTAATATTTCTATTTGTAATGTATTGCCTTCTGAAGTCGTTTTAGTAACTTCGAGAGCGTTGCATATAAGATATTGCTATAATTTCTAGGGATTTTATTTGGTTAATGCTATCTGTCCGTTTAATTTATGTGGATATAATTAGAAAGAGTGACAAAAGATTTAAGAATGGTTTGAACACAATGGAAGTGTATTTAATTATAGTAAAATCAAAGTTTGATTATTCTCAACTAAGCACATTGTAATTTAGTACCTGTTGTCTTGGCGGTTGTTAAAATATTACCGCGTTTCTAAAAGGTAGATGCTACTAATGACACAAAAAGAATTACGAAAACTTACCACCCTATTTATAACGTGGTAAGCGACCCTATCCGACAATAGCACTAGCATCCAAACTATTTCGTAATAAAACATCTTAAATTGTGCTAAATTTATTTATATAGATCGCGCTCCTCTTAAATATAAAACAGTTGAAGAGGAAATTACAAATACTTTGCATTCCGCAAATCACGCTTCACGTTAATACAGATACATGTACGTTTTCTAAGTTTTTAAAAATCATGTCAGTTTATTTTGTCACTTAAAGATGAATATCATGTGTTATCGAATACACATCAAACTTAAAAGATGTCATCCGTTATATCTATTATAACCCAAGTCCGCACCAGTTATCTTTCAAATCAATCAGATGTTATCTCTATGTTCGAAAAGAAAAGCAGGCGTTACGAAACACCCAGTGATAGTTCCAATGGAGTATCACTGTCTGACGTTTATCTATCAAATTCTCATAAATGATATCGTAAACTCAATGAAAAGACTTAGCACTTTTGTATCAATTGATAAAAAGCTTTTACATTTTGAATATGAAATTATTGTTCCGTAGAAAATAAATATTTTTATTTTGCTCTGTAAGTTATTTAAAGCTGCTAGTTCACAGTTAAACTGATGAAAAAAATGATTTCTCCCAGCTGACACTAAAATATAAAGTGTAAAAGTAATTGCTAGAATCAACAGCTAAAACTCTAAGTAGGGATTTGAGAAAATATGTTGCAAATGTTAGTGAGGTTTTACGGCATCGTTACACTATCTGTTTATATTGGAATTTCAAAAGCATTTACAATGCTTTATAATTTGGCAGCGTATATTTTCAAATATGAAAATACTTTACAGGAATTTTTATTGAAACCTTTTTATTTGACTGTATCTCCTGAACTATTTTATTATCATACAGTTTGAAGAACTTTATTATTTTTACTAAAATGTTAGAGCTTACAGCTTTAAAGAGCACCATCTATAAATAAATCAAGATTTTTTAAACTATCTATATCCGAAAACATGGCGGATGGAGCTTTTCACTTTGTATGAATGATGAAAGATTGCTCTAAATGAGGTACAAATTTGCGATAATTCGTGCTGATTTTCCGTTTAAAAGCGAATAAGCTGTCGAAAAGGACTACTTAACTAGATAATTGTATCTCAACTTACAACATGAGAACATCGTTAAACAACATGACGTCATAAATTAACCTGATGATATCATCTGCGCCTCGTGCCAATACTTACATCCGCTTACCGTAATGAGATACTTCGCAGAGGTTAGAACACGTTAAATTTTCATTATAATAAAGATTTATTACCAATAAAATGTTGTTTTTTGAGATACTTAATAAATGGAGTTGGCTTGATTTCATTAGTTGCGGTATTATGTAATCACTTCACGTAACTTTGCCGTATCTATCTCGATATATATTTTCTTTTCACTGTATGACACCCTGGTCTCACGGATCGAACGACATATAATATAAACAGGGTACATATCCATGTGTACATAGCAAAATATCGTATAACTAATAATATCTAATATTGACCGAAATAAAAACAAAACAGAAAAACAAACATTGATTTGTTAAGATCATCGATGTTGTATCATAATTTCTAATGTAGATAGTAACCCTTTGGGAGAATACTCAGAAACTATTTAAATGCTACACAAATAAAACCTTGTTTGATTAAAACGAAATGTTGATAGATTTCTCTGCTTTTTTATAAATGATGTCATATCAAATGTACATGTCGTATGAAAGCACACTGGTGGCCTAAGTTCAAGGGGGAAAACCATAACGGACCACAGTATGATATACATGACTTTGTCAGTAAAAACATGCACCTTATTAGTGCCGGGAACGGATCTCATTAATGAGTTTTAACTGAAGGGATACACACACAATAAAGGCAACTAAACGTTAGGGCAACTTGAACAAATGCTATGAGGTGGTGTAATCATTTTGTCATCGGTTTAAAGGGAAAACGCAGCAGGCACAGAATAAATGAAAAGAATTCGGCTCAGTTAGTACACATTTCTGTAAAATGTGTAATACATCAATCATTTTACATTAGAAGCTCTGCTTCAATTCGGGATGTATTCAGAATGTCTGTTTATCTCAATAATTTTCTTACAGACTCGCAGAACTGTCCTTTCACGCCACGACGCTAAGGATTACTTTGAAGTCTTACTGAAGATAACTTTTAATCTCCAATCGTTTTTCCAAAATCTGGTTGCATATAACCGTGTTAGGTCTTGTTTCAGGCATGACAAAAATTTGAAAGGACTTTTTTGTGGAATTAACAAATGATATTGTGCGCAAAAATACTATCTATACAAACTAAAATATACAGCGCCAGAGTAACACTCTTAGCGCGTGTAAATAAGGAGAAAACAATATGATCTCAGTATGCTTTAACGTTAATCAGACTAACTATCTTCCACTCTTTTTAAAAATCTTGAAAAGTGCGTGTAAGTTTATAAACCTAGGACTCTACAAACCTAAATAATTCATCTACTCACCTCAAAGCACCGAGAAAATATTTGAATGTTGTAGACGAGTATTGAAAACTTACAGATTAAAACTCTAAATCAACTTTCTATTTGACGCTACGTTTCCGGTACTAATACTGTCCTTTACATCACTAATAAGGTCTATCATGGTACAACACCGTGAACTTGTAAATTTAGTTTTTTAAGTGACTGAATACAAACCTTATCTGATCTTTTTCTTAACGTATGAATTTAAAGATAACATCTATACTACATATATCATGACATTATGTACTACTTTTTACCTACATTATTGTTAAGATATCCCTGAAGTCACAGACACAACTGCTACTGGCAGGAGGCCTATATATACACTATAAAAGATAGAAGAGTTAAAGAAGAAGAATCAATTTTTAAACTGAAGTACATTCTTTATTTTGTAATTAGAATTGGTGCGTGAAACTCTTAAGAAATGATATAACAGTGTTATGCACTGTTGTTATAAATAAACTGGTACAAAATAATTCCCGGGGTGACAATTTCCGGAGTTACGATCACATTTCTGGACAGGGGCTAATATTCATATGTCACGGAATATATAGTTTAATTGAGTGCAGCAGTATAATTCAAAGCACATAAAAATTGTCTTACAAAAGAATACACGAGAAGTTAAGTTATTGCTATCGTTAAACTGTTGACGATGGGCGGTCTTGCGGAATAAATGTACGTATAAAAGGAAATTGAATATCCAAGGTAATCATTACATATCCAGCAATATCGCATTTAACAGTACCAGATAGAGTTCAGCTTAATAAACGCATCATGCAATAAAACAGATAAGACTATAAACATAAAATAAGGCACTGATCAGGCCTCATAAAGTTATTCCATTTCAAATTTCTGCTTTATCCGTATCGAACTGCAGGTTCACTAAAAACTCATACAAAGATTTATTTCTTCATTCAACTTAACAGTCGTGAATAGTCCCGTAGTTTTTATACTTCTTGTTTTTTGTTTCTACTTTAGTTTTTATTTAAGTGTTAAATTTATCGATACTTTATAGTATTGTTGTAATTATTTACATAGTTTAATTTGTTATTTCATAGTTTTGATGATTTGCCAATAAGACACCATTTCAATTTTCATTTTTCATGTCAACTTACTATCTGGTTATGAAATTTTATCGTCCATGTAAAGTCACTGACATTGGTGAATTGTAAGTAACAAAGTGTTGAAAGTAACTTTTCATAGTTACTACATTATATTGATACGATTCCTTAGAATGGCAGTATTACTAAGTCCACGATCAACTAATTAAAGTTTATGTTTTGTTTAAAAAATCCTTAAAATATATTAAGAAAAAATGCCATACTCATTAAACCTATCAATATTATATTCTTTCGAAGAACAAATTGACACAGAAATGTTTCAGCCATAAAACTTAACTTCTAAATGACCGCTAGATTTCTATATAGAATAATTTTAAATGGAACATTAAGTGTCATTATTGTATATCCGTTATTAGAAAATAAAAGCGTATTTATTGTGTTTTTAACAATTACAACTTTGTACAAACTTATAATATAAACGTACAATGATTTTTACACATACTCAAACATATGTTAACAATGAGTATGAGCATATGCATGATTACATGAATGATACAAATGTATTGTATGATATTTAAATTCGTTACCAACTGATGCTGAATACCCGCTGAAATCATGAAACACGCACACAGCACAGTAATCAGTGAACGATTCATTTTAAATCCCAAAACACTATAATAAATATTTATAAATATACTGAATCAACTCCACTTTATCTCAACGTGAAGTGTTCCCTTCATGTTAAATGTAATTAATATTTGTGTGATTCTTAAACCACTCTTTTGTCATTCCATACCACAAAATAGCAAACTCATATAAACTGTTATTACATGAATTGTGTAAATGAATTTTGTTAGTGTTCTGAGATTAAAGATGGCGTACACTTCTACATTATGCAAGAGAACTTCTTAGATCGACCGTTATAGACCAATGGTATAAGAGACAAAGTATTAAGCCCATACAAAACCAATATTTGTCAAAGTTATTATCTATAATCACAGGTTCAGATTCTGAAATAACATATCACTGTATTACTTATCGCTTGGCTTATTGATCTTCTCCATTAATTAATACAAAAACAAGCACAGAGAGGACTACTTTGAATAAGCTACAGACTACTGTATCGGAATCAACACAGTTACTGGAAGAATTGAGAGCCACGGTAGTGGTTGTTTGCGATGTATAACTAGAGAAATGTACATTTGTATCGCCGATGCAAAATAAAAACACACATCGATGTCTTGAAATTGATGAACATACACATGTACATAAAATTGTTATCCGTCTAAAATGTTAACTGTATTCGGAGATCTAAGATTATCATCCCTCTTTAAAGGAAAAGATGAGTAGACTAACTGTTTTGCTCGTAAATTTTAGAAAAAGGATCTTGGAGAGAGAATGGGACATTTTCACATGTGGATGCTTTGTAGGTTAAGTCCTGGCTAAACTTTTAACTCTAAATTATTGACGAATTCAATACAGCCACTAAGGACACTATGAAATATAAATAATTAATAATGATATAAGTTTAAATGTACGCTCTGAAATAAAGCAATATATAATAATAACTTTGAAACCAAAAACATGGATAACGGAAATCAAAACTTTGACTCATGTCATCATTTTAATATTCAAGGACAAATCTCAACAAACTGCACAATGTCAAAATTTTCTTACGGTTTCCCTCCACACACTACATGAAGTGCACTGCGTGATAAGTAAAGAGCAATATTCTTACACTAAATTTGAGTGAAACACGCTAATACGAACTTTTCATACGGATACAATTATTTCTACTGTTATAAATAATGCATATGATTATTGTTTAAAATAAAGATATGAGCTTTGATCATTTGTTTAGAAGTGTGTTCCAGCAAGCAGATTCATTCTTTTGTGTGTACAATGAAGGTTTTGGTTATCAGTGGGTGCTGTTCTTGATGATATTTTAAGGATATTTTTCTTATCTTATGTTATTACAGTTAATAAAAAGATTGTTATCTTGGAAAAACTATATTGACGTAAACTGAATTTCAGTAGTTCTGTGTTTTTGCATGGTGATATCATTATGCACATAAAATTGATCCAAATTCAACCTTAAATGCGTACCAATTGTTTTTACGTAAAATGTTCATGTCTATTCGTGTTTTCAGCTTTTTCAACAAGAACTGATTTTCAAACATTACTTATGTATTTTATATTTAAAAAATACCATATAGAAACTTTTTTTTTTTGAACATTGCACAATGCCGTTGAAGCATCTGCACCATAGTACAATTAAATGTCATTTGAAAAAAATGATAAAATATGTATCATCTTAAAACTGGTTCAAACCTAAATATGTCTTATTATTAAATACCTTCAAAAGTTAACATTATGTTAACAAATCATCTCAACTATAAAGTCATTTACATCAAGTATAGACTTATGTTATTAAAATGTATGACAAAAACGAATTCTTCAAACGCTTTAAAGAACATCGTCAAACAACAAGCAACCCATTGAAAAATTGTACCCAGGAGAAATAAATATTCCAAATACGAGAAAATATTATCAAGTATGCTTGACTGCTCTGCTCCTCTGATGGTCTGATTTATTATACAACATCCAGATTTTAAACACCATGATACTGTTTGACATTGTATATTATTTCGTTAAGTAAATTAATGCGTGCTTCAGCATATTGCATTTCTAATTATTAATAAGTGTATGTATACAATCCGAAAACTGTGAAAACATGTATTTACTGTATGTTTGCATAAATCTGTTGAGTGCACTTTATATTTAAAAAATACCATATAGAAACTTTTTTTTTTTGAACATTGCACAATGCCGTTGAAGCATCTGCACCATAGTACAATTAAATGTCATTTGAAAAAAATGATAAAATATGTATCATCTTAAAACTGGTTCAAACCTAAATATGTCTTATTATTAAATACCTTCAAAAGTTAACATTATGTTAACAAATCATCTCAACTATAAAGTCATTTACATCAAGTATAGACTTATGTTATTAAAATGTATGACAAAAACGAATTCTTCAAACGCTTTAAAGAACATCGTCAAACAACAAGCAACCCATTGAAAAATTGTACCCAGGAGAAATAAATATTCCAAATACGAGAAAATATTATCAAGTATGCTTGATTGCTTTCTCCTCTGATGGTCTGATTTATTATACAACATCCAGATTTTAAACACCATGATACTGTTTGACATTGTATATTATTTCGTTAAGTAAATTAATGCGTGTTTCAGCATATTGCATTTCTAATTATTAATAAGTGTATGTATACAATCCGAAAACTGTGAAACATGTATGTTTGCATAAATCTGTTGAGTGCACTCTTTCCTTTATATGTAGACGGTTAACGAACTCCTTCAAATGACAGAAATTTAATATCCGGTTGTCTGAAATGACACTTGACAAACGACTCACCTATTAACTATAGACATTTTGCAGCTTAGAGCAGCTTGGTACACAATCGGTTGACACAACCAGACACAGAGAAATGTTTGTAAATTACATTCGCCGTATAGTACATAACTATCAAATGTATGTTAACTGACAACGCCATCTGCAGCCGATTTGTTTTCAAAATTAAGATATGGCATTATTTCTTGCTCTTTACCATTGAAGTTAATTCGTTTTGTCAGAACAGAAGAAATCTCACTGTGAGTTAAAATTTTCTTTCAGGTATTGTGCTATGCATTATACAAACAGCGCAACAGAAGCTGTGATAAACATAAATTGACACACGTACATGCATTACTAGTATGAAAATCCATTATTATATTATAAAATTGGATGTTGATTGCGTCTGTTACAACCCCTTTGCTGTACTTTTAAAAAACATGGGTGAATAAAAAATGTTCTGTTCTGTTCTGTATTAAATTTAAGCATGTGCCTTAATTGTATTGAGTGAAACAATAAGTGATCTATTAATAAAGTTGGAGAGAGGAACTGTTTATTAATTTTCCTGTTACAATTGAGGTTCTACCTATGACATTTAACTTCCTCAACAAACCTGTATTTTCTTCTAATTTGATGAGCTTGTTCTTTAAACTGCTTTGTAACAGATACTTAATAATTTATTTTGATCGTCCTTCTTTATTCATACTCAAGCAAATGGCCCATGTCCTAAAGATTATTTTCACACTTTGCTGAGTGTTCAGGGCCCATGTTTTCTTTCTTTCAATTGATTTCTTCTGTTAAGAAGCATCGCAGTAAACAGCACTTGCAACAATTCTAACTTTGTCTTAAAATCACAATGTATATGATATAATCGATATGTGTATACATTATGAAGTATTTTCATACAGGGCTTATAACTAGAGCCTCGTTATTAAAACGCACGAGTAAACCAGAACGTGGCAAATGGAATTTGCGCTCTGATTAATGGCATTTTTTCTATATGATATTTTTTTCAAAGTAGTTTAATCATATACATTTTTTGTAATATTATGGTGTTCGTCACTGTATTCAGATAGAGAACATTATTCAAATAGCTGTTTTAAAAACATGGTAGGTGGCAATTAGCATGAGGACATTTTACATCCTGAAATAAAGATTTTATCAGAAGCATAGTATCTTAATGTCCTTGAATATATTTTATATAGAATACAATTAACACCATAATGTAGACATAAAGTGTATTAAATATTAATGACACATTTCTCTTTAATACATGCACATTATTTGCATAATCACATATTTTGAATTAACTTACTGAATATTTTTCATATTTGAACTAACTTTACCACCAAACATAAAAGGTAAAAAATAAAGCGAAAATATTTTTCAGCCCAATTAATAAAACATAACTCGATGTAAATGTAAGAAAAACTATTTTCCAATTCAACGGCAACTAAAATATAATTTCTCATTCATCGCGTTATCATATGAAAAAGTATACATTACTACATAAGAAACTTTGTCGATGATAATAATTACAAAATGTACCATAAACAACGACTTTATTTAGAAAACTGCGAATCAGTATTTTGAAATAGACGAAAGTCATTAAAATCATATGAATCTTTGCAAGTCTGAGTTATGGCAAACGCTTTCTGAGCGTAAAGACGTTAAAACTCCATAAAATATAACAAGAGGTTCTCTAAACAAAATAGTTTAAGGTACCCTCGACACCTGTCAGATGAATTTACAGACGAATGTAACCACACTTCTACTAGATTACAGAGGGTGTCTTTGGCGGCAAGGATGTAACATAACCAACGTACGGGAGATATGACAATAGAGATGGCCATGCGAAAGGGCTTTAAATAAATGAAAATCATTGAACCGAAAATACTGGTAGTGTGCGCACCTCCTCTTGTAAGTGAAGCTTCCGATAAGAGTGTATGAATTCCCACATGTGGTTGTTGTTTAAAAGCGCGGACTTGAATTGGGTAATTAGTTTAGTTTATACTAATTTATTTTAGCTCGATTGTGAAGAAAGCTTGTAGCTTAATGTCACTCTCCAGTCCGTTTCCTGGAAAAACAAGTACTGGTGTCATATGAGGAAGTACGGTCCTGACCCCAGTGGGGCTCGAACCCGCAACCTCCGGGATGAGCGACCGACACCTTAACCTCTACACCACCGCTCCCCAGGGGCATAACTCTGTACAGAAATATCTTTGAACCTGACCATGCGGATAAAATGCACATCTTCTCTTGATAATGAAGCAGTTAATAGAGTTTCACTGAATTCAAGTCAGTGGTTCGTTAGAAATAACCCTGGTAGGATTTTGGGAAAGTTTTATATGTATACTATAATAAGATATAATGAAGGGGGCACAATTCAGTGTTAAAATTGTCAAACCAAAACATGTTTGCAATATGCACATCTTCTCTTGTTAGGAAATTTTTTTTCAGAAATAGTGCGGGCATTAATGTAAACAAGTAATAAAAGGCCAATAACTCCGTGAACAATCATTGAACTGGAACATACTGATAATAAACGCTTGATAGTGAAGCATTCTATTAGGTTTCAATTAATTTCACTGCTAGTACGGACAAGAATGTGTGAGGAGAGAGGTATCAAATCCACGTAAAGCTTTCTACTCGATCTTGCTGTTATTAAAAGTCCCAGGATCACTTTGAATGTATTGATATTATAGTAATATAAATTTACTGATACGGATAATGATAGCACCATGTTCTAGTAAATCTAAAACAATGTTGACATATGCCTTTCTTTCATATTAAAGTCGTTTCTTCAACAAAAAGAGTTGCCAGAAAGCCTTTCTAATTTTATGCAATATCATTGCAAAAATACTGCGCTATATCTCTAATATATACTTACAGATTTAAACAGCAAAGTAAGAAATGTTTTTGGTACACATAAAGGTAATTTATGTCAGTCAGACATCTTTCTTTATAAAACTCGAGCTGCTTGTAAATGTGATCTTTGGACTTTAACAGAAATATTGTATATGCACTGATTTCAGTAAATATTGATTAAACCAAGAATATGTGACGGACTGACGGACGTATGTACGGACGGAAACCATTACTATATCCCCAGGCGAGGGTATAAAAAGCTAGAAAGCAATGAAAATTGTATATTTTCTCTATTCTTTGCCTTTTTAAAAATGATATTCAACCTGATTTCAAGATATAAATGTTTGGGATACATTGTATCAAGTATCACCAGTGGCACGCGTTGCGTTGAACATCTTTTTCAAGGCGAAAATGTACTTGATCAAACAATGGTCGTTTCTAAATCACGTTGACAAATAAAAAAACACACTATTGCAATATATAGATATCCTGTAATTCTGAATATATGAAAGTAACTGAAGTCATTAAAATTCATAGACATTTTCTAAACGGAATTGAACGTTGCTTTTAGTACTTACTCGCGAAAAAGTTTTGTTTTAAACAGTCTGTAATTTTATTTATTGAACGATGGACTGTTAACATCATCATTATGGTTTCCTGTGCGCCTTTAGAATGACAACAAGTTTGTAAATAATTGAAGTCATCAGACAAAAGAGTAATAAAAATCAAACAGCTGTATTTTAGATAAAAAGTTCTTGAACGTTTGTCAACTGAAAAATCTATGTGAGTATAAATTACCTTATCAGTTGGTAAAAACTGCTCTGATTCTCAATGGTGGATATTGCAAAATAAAGAAACTATACCGACAAAAATAAAAACTTACCACTCTGTTTGTAACATGGTAAGTGACTCCTTTAGTAATTAATGCTAGAACCCAAATTATAACGTAATGACACATATTTACTGTAATTAAGAGAAACAACACAGATCTCTTTCCTCTCAAGAGTAGAGAAATCCAGGTACACTTTCAACTATATTCCACAAATCACATTTTAAGATGCTATAAAAAATTGTGAAAGAAACACAGACTTTTTAATGGAATGTCAACAAAATCTTTTGTCACAGATATCCATCACATTAAGATGAATATCAAGTTTTATTTATTGCATACACATCACTCTAAAAACATGTCATTCGTTATATTTATAATAACACAAGTCTATTTAAACGCTCACACAGTATGTCTACGCTAGAGAAAAGCAGACGATACGAAACACCTAGTGAAAGTTCCAATGGAGAATCTCTGTCTGATGTATATCTATAAAAGTGTCATAAATAATATTGTAAACGCAATGAAGATACCGAACAAATAATATCAATTGATAAAAAGAGCTATTGAATTTGAATATGATATTTATGGGCAATTTTAATTCTTTTCATTCTTCTTTATATGTTGTTTGAAGTACCTTCATCTTTAAATATACTTAATATTGAAAACATGTGTAAAGTAGCCTTGATCCTCCTTCAAATCATGTTTACTGGCAATACGGTTAAATTAAAATTATCAGTTTATATCTACAATAAAGAGAAATAAAATGTGACTTTTCAACTTTAAACACATAATTCTTGCTGCTGTTCGTAGACAAATACCTAAACATATATCAAAATAAACATAACAAACGAACAAAGAAAGATTATTGTTGTTTTACTATCAATGTCAAGGTAGATGGTAATCTTAGAAGAAAACAAATATTTTAGAGTATTTGAACGAGAACGTTATTGCTATTACTGTATTATAGTATACTTTAATTTTCAAATTCAGTAACTCTTCATGCTATATTAACAAATTATATTATATAAAATGTACATATTTTTGTAATAGTCGGTTAAAATCACACTGTCGGGGGTTATGTTATTCTTTGTGTATTTATGCTGAGGATAATAAATCTGTTCTTATCTGATCTTATCTTAACTTATGAATAGGAAGATTACATCTGCACATATGGTATGACAAAATTCATTGACACCGGTTGCTCTATGTTCTAGTCATATTGTATAGAAACGAACAGCTCAAGTGACACATATAAATCACTTCTATCTTTCATTTTAAATTCATAATTGTTATACTGTACTGTTACGATTACCTTTAGAAACCCAATGTCTCATAAAAATTGCTAAGAGGTGAATGCATTTACATTGATTCAGAAGTAGATAAAACGCGTTAATGAAACTATACGGAAGTTGGCAGGATAAACATGTGAAATAACACTGAAGTAGCAAGAATAAGTTTGCAAACATCTGAAGTAGAAAACTGCGTATTCAATGGACGCTTTCACAACGCAAAGCATTGCCGTGATAAATAAACTAATACAAAAATGATTTCCTGGGTGGTTATTGCCTGTGTTACGAAAACATTTCTGGACAGAGGCTGGATAATAACATTTATATGTCACGTAATGTAGTGAAATAGACTACATGAAAACAATGCAATGAGCATAAGCAACTGTCTTACAACAGAATACACGAGAAGTTAAGTGATTACCCTCATAAAACCGTTGACGGTAGGCAGTCTTGCGGAATTAATGTCAACTCTCGTGACACGTATAAAAGACAATTGAAAGATCTAGATAAGCTTTACGTATCCAGTCATACCTTGGTAGATAGGGCGGCGGCGGGATAGAACAGTCTGAGAATAGACACAAACGATAGAACATTTAAAAGAAACAGATAAGACAAGTTGTGAACATAGCGTAAGACAGTGACTAAACCTTATAAAGTTATTTCAGATGATTCGTCATTAAAGTGCTAACTTGTCTGTGTACATAAACTTATCCAGGGAATTTTCACTTACTTCCTTTTTTCTTGTACATCAATAATAAAACAGTTAAAATGTACATATTGCTTTTAGAATTGTTTATGCTTTGACTTTTTAGTTTCTACTACCGGTATTATTTACGTCTATTAGGTATTTCAAATATATATTGTTGTTATTGTCAGTCCATTGCTATCACACATTCTTCCAAATTTCAATGTCTGGTGATGTATTATACAGAATATACTGTTATCAATACGCTGGTCTAAAATCTTTCAAAACAGTTCTTACAACAAGATGTTTCCTATGAAATATTATTATGAGAAAACTGAAAACTAGTGCAATCATAAAGCTGTTGAAACATCAATTGGCAACCAACCAATAGTGTTTTACGGACAATTTGTGTGTAGACCATGTAGCGCTAAGCTTTCTGGGCTATGACAATATATTACTAATAATAAATGTTACTTTCATGCCATTGAATCCCCCGTTCCCCTAAAACGAGTGTACGAAGAACACACTTGACAAGCACATTTCTATTCTTCAGTTTTTCTTTTTACAATTACTGCGGAAAAAGAAATTCCTACTCAAATTAAAGCTAAATATAATTTATTGGAAAGCTTGGAGAAAGTATGAATATACAAACGCAGTGATCTATGATTCATATATTTCTACTTTGTCTGCTAAATGTGCCTATAACCATTTTATATTGTCTTTTTTGCATTTATATATTATCTCGTGTTTTGTACCGCTGTCATTACACAGGCTTGCACAAAAAGGACCAGTAAAGTTGGCAAACATTTTAAACTTTTCGAGGAGTCAAAAGTCTTATACAGCCTTGAGCATCCCTCTTCACTTCTCTGAATAAAACATGATGCAACTGAAGAACTACTTGTAGTATTGTAATCTTGCAAGATGTAGTTCTGCATAATTTTCATCATAATTAGACATTCAAGTGTTTTTAAATAGACATTGTCCGGGTTTAACGAACCATTTTGATAAGGTAATTTAATCGGAGAACATACTAACTTAAAATACATAATTTTTACCCTTCGAAATTGGCCTATGCATTTCAAAACAAGCAAAATGGTAATTGCTGAGGAACAAATGCAGTAAATTGCTTTCAAAATGTTCTAATTAATGTATTTTGCAGGTGTTTTATTTCTTTACTGAAATTTTGTTAATGAATTAGTTTAGTGCAGACACATTTTTCCTGGAACAGATTTCCAAAATGGACTAGCAAGATCAATGTAACTATTGCAGTATTGTCATAAATACAATATCTTGAGAATAACATGATTATTGATTTGTTTATTGGGCTATGAAAGAAATAACTACAAAACTAATTCACTTTCTCTGACACAACGATCAATAGTTTGAAAGTTTTTTTTTGTGATCGACTTAACATCAAAGTGGACCTACGCCAAACCAAAACTGCTGCAAAACAGTTTATGTTTCCATTACTTCGGCCAGTAATGGCAATAGTTACAAAGTTCACAGACCTGACATCTTTATGTTCACACTCAGCAACTGTGTCTTTGAGTTGTAATCAGTATTCATGCCACCAGCAATAATTGTAGAAGTCGCATTAAAGTTTCGCTGAATTAACGGGATTTTAGAGTATGGGATAGAAATCGTCGCTATACTCTTACAACATTGATTCTTTGTGTTCCTTGTATTACTGACATTTAAATACGTAGAAGAAATACTTGCAAACGTTTCAATGTTGACTTTTACTTTTATGACACTAGAAAGTTAAAACAGAAGAAATAATTACCGAATGATCCGGATAGCTTCCTGTCGATATCAGCTTGAAGCAGGTACAAAATACAAGAAACTGTCGAAGAAACATTTTTAAAATCCAGCTAGAGGGTGTAAAATACTCTATAAACGATGTTCATTAATAATGTTTAATAATCTCAGTTTTAGATATTAAAGTTCTCGATGTGAATCAATTCTGATACTATTATCAAAGGTTTTAGTCATATTTAATTTCTGAAAACATGGTTTTATCACACAGTTTAAATTATCATGATCGGCAGTTTGAATTGTTTTCTAAAACTGATCACAGTTTCTCTCCGATTACAGATGACGCCTTATTCTACTTAAAACAGCGGTCCGTAATGAATCCATGGCACTAGTACCAAAGTATTTTACTGAATAACAAAACAATATTTGTCAAGAATATAATATTTTATAATTACAAGTCAACAGACTGAAAATACATATCACCGCATTACTTATCGTTTGACTTATTGATCGCGTCCACTAATTAATAGCAATATAGGCAGAGAGAAAACTAATTTCAGAAAACTGCTGACTGTTGTATTGGAATCTTTGCTTGACAAAATTGCACAGTCGGAGATTAATTGAATAAAAATGAACGCATGGGAAGCAACGCTTTTATATTGTGCGCGACAAGGTAAATGCCCTGACAATTCTACGCGTAGGAAGGTTTGCACGGACAAAATTAATTATAATTCAATGAGCGGAGACGCTATCAACACACCATCTAATTTCCTTTATCCGTTTTCATTATTTTGAAAACGTAAAAACCACACAGACCTGAAAAGGAAAATTATCAAATAAACAGGAGAGTCAGTCAATTTACACCATGACAAAGTCTTGAAAATCGTGTACGTACAATGAATAAGCAATTTGAAGATATAAAAGACACTGAAGACAGTTTATACGAAGGTTGATATTTCAACAGTCATGTAAGTATATAGGGGATTTAGAAATAGCAGGGATTTTGACAGAGCAGGTATTACTAAATGATTCAGCAGATTTGCATATTGAGCTTCTTTTCATTTCCAATAACAACCCCAGTAGAAAGCAATGTATTGACTACGGCTGTAGTATGTGATGTTTTCATAGTGGCAGGGTGGTTATAACATTTTATATCTAATACCATATATTTAAGATAACTGTCCACATTTTTAGGTAAACCAGTTAAACTGGTTTTACCGTTCCGTCTTTGACGCCAAATTTGTTAACATCATGCAAAATGTTTGTGCCAGTAATGCAATAAACAACTGTAACTAAGTTGTATCTTAAAACTGACAAACGCATACATCATCAAAGGTCTTAGAAAAGTCAATAGTACTTCTATATTTATATTTAGCTGCCGTTTATGTCGCGTTTCAAGTCTCATACAATGTACCTAGTACGCATTTCACACTTATGTTACAACCAAATAAGAGTTCTATCCAGCTCTAACTCACTACTAAGATCTAAAATAAAAATTTGCTAAGATTTGTAAGAAAATAATCCTCAACCATCAAACATACCACTCACCAACAATCTGACCCCACACATAAGAATATGAATCATGCAGCTATGAAAACAGCAGTAGACACAATGCACAGTGACCATTGATATTATAGCGTTTTCTTTCTGTTTGAGGACCCATACACGCGTGACTCTGTTTAATTCTCCTGTCGTAGGTGTGCTAGTTATTAGAGATTATAATAAAAATTTAACATAACAGGGTCTAAGTTATCGACAAACCGAAATAGAACAGTTATATAAATCTGATCAGCTAAAATAAGCTAAAATTGATGTCTAATTGTATGATACTATACCAGCAGAACAGTTAATTCTATTATATAAAAGTAGGTCGTCGTGTGTCTGTAAATCATGCCATGGGATTTGTTACTTATAAAGCTAGATGGTCCAACATCAATAGTTTTATTGGTAATCACTTACTGATGTGATGCCCATATATAGGATTCAAATCTGCAATCCGTGTCACAACATCGCGTGACTTATCAATATAATAGTTTAGGATCTGTCTGGAATTGTCTCTGCTCAGATAAGATTTTCTTAGGAAGTATTCGACCAGAAAACAATTGTTGCAAACATTTATTTATCACGGCATTCTACAGCGCAGTAAATTATTTGCGGCAGCATATCTTTTGTTAAGATGTCGTACTTATTTCATATACCCCAGTACGTTAGTAATCTTTTATGAGCATTTTATTTTCGAGAAAGAACAAGACTGATATTGCCCGACGAAATTTTCAGATAAAACTGTCAATTACACAGTTGATTTGTTGAAAAATGGCCTTTGTTAGTTTCATTTTTTAGCAGTAAAAAGCTTTGAGCTTATAAAATCACTCTCGAGTCCGCTTCTGAAACCAGTACTGGTGTCATATGGGGGGGGGGGGGGGGGGTGGGGGGGGGGGCGACCCCCAACCCCGGGGGGGGGGGGGGAAAACATAAACCTCTACACCACCGCTCCGCGCCTTTGTTCTTCTTTCAAATACAACTTCTTTTTATGTTTGATAATTTAGTTAAAGGGACACTCCTTACATCTATCATATTTTATTCCCCAACATAAATAATGTGTTCAATAATTGTAAAATGCTGAATAACTACAATTATATCGAAAAATGCTCATTTGAGCACAAATAATCAACATAGAGACCGGCTGTAATAAATCGCTATCCACCTATTAATTGTACAATAACAACTTTACATAGATTATTGATTTTTTACGGTATAAACACACTAACTTTACCGATGGTGACAGACAGGAATGTTAAGTTAAGTTATAAAAATTATGAATATTATATATTTATGCTTTTGAAGTTGTTTAATTTGACACCAGTTTAGACAGTAATAGCTCTTGTTTTGAGTAGTACGTGTAAATAACACGTACCGAGTAGCTCACGATAAAACCATCTGCAATCACACGAATGGTAAGTGTTTTAATATTGTCTTACTGTACAAAGTCATAAAAAGTCAATTAAGCTTCTCTCGTCGTATATTTTAATTTTCGAAGTATAACAGGAAAACCCATGCTTCCTATCAGAACAATTAAGTATGAAACTCGATGTTAATTAGATTATTTCGTATACCTATCAATTTTTTAACATTTACTACAGTAACTGCTTTAAGTAATCAAAGCGCTGTTGGCACTGAAGGCCCGTTGGCTATCGATTGCTTGTTGAATATTAACTCCGCATCGTCTTTTGAATGAATAGTATTTCAATGTCTTTATTTAGTGACATCCCAGTCGGAAATGTACGTAACTTATATATACATTTATAATAAATTTATTTTATGTAAATATAGATGTAATCGTTCGTAAATAAGAAAGCTTTCAATGAAATCATAAATTTGACAATCAAACAACAAAGTCTTATATCGAGCTCCGTACGTTACGTAAATATTAGTACTTTTCCGTGGTATGCATATAATTATCTTCCGAAACCACGTAAGTTGACATTAAGGTAGCACATCCCTAATAGGCATTATTTCAAACCTTAATATTTTCATAATCTGCATCTGTTAACTGACTAATGTGCACAATTTTAAGACATTTTTGAATCACCGCTTAATGAAAAAGACATATCGTTTTTGCTGTTCCACCCCTACTAGGAATACTGGCATTATTTTAAAGTACCCAAACAATTTGCAAGTATTTATGTATATTTGTTTTTCTTCTAAGGTTCCAGAAACTATTGCTGGCAATGTAGAATTACAAAACATGTATCAAAAGTCTACGAGTTTAACACGGGTAACAAAAATATGCAATTTAGCCAGAACATAGAGGATACAATTCACACATATAAACTTACAAGAGTGTAGCAAAAGATTCGGAGTAGGGACATCACTATAAATTATAGACATTTTATAAGTAATATGCGAACTGCAATATAGTAAAAAATGAAAATCTTTTACCGTTTACTTTTTCAGATAACTTTTAAAAATGACAAATGTCAACTTTTATAATTTCAAGTACATGTAATTGTACATCATGATAAAATTTAGGAATATTAAGACAGACATCATTACTAAAAAAATGGGCTCATAGGTATTAAACCCAGGATCTCGTGATCTCAAAACAGACGTTCTACCACTGCGACATGGTACAAAATGTGCACAACTAAAAAATCCAAAGTATTCCAAATAGTCATAAAACCTTAACAGATCAGTAATTTCTTAAACAGGAGTCCGTGAAAAAACTGTGTAATTAAAGCCCGTAAGGTATGAACTATTCTTCAATCGTTTGAAGCTGTCCGTACCTTTTTTTGTAATATTGTCTTGTCGTATGCTACATTAAAAAAGCAGCTTGATTGGGTCTATGTTGCACTACTTTCCATAGCGCAGTTTTACAGTTGTTATCAGCACATTTTACAGCTAAATTGTCTACGGTTTTTGAAATGTAGCATGCTACCTATGGCCTTGGGACTTACATCAACCAGGCCAAAAAGTAGTGTGCTCTAAATTCATTCATTACACGTAAAGGCAATCTCAATAATTCAAACATAAAGCAAGGAGTAACTATATTTTATATCAGACGGAAATAGAAAAGGATTATATACGAAGAAGTACCGGAAGGGTTTCGGAAAACGGCCACGTTTTTTTTATGAAGAAATATTATTAATTAAACTCTTGAATGTCAATACATATACGCTCATGTATGTTTGGTATCTTGAATGTCAATACATATACGCTCATGTATGTTTGGTATATTGTATGCCAATACATAAACGCTCATGTATGTTTGGTATCTTGACTGTCAATACATATACGCTCATGTATGTTTGGTATCTTGAATGTCAATACATATACGCTCATGTATGTTTGGTATCTTGACTGTCAATACATATACGCTCATGTATGTTTGGTATCTTGACTGTCAATACATATACGCTCATGTATGTTTGGTATCTTGACTGTCAATACATATACGCTCATGTATGTTTGGTATATTGAATGTCAATACATATACGCTCATGTATGTTTGGTATCTTGAATGTCAATACATATACGCTCATGTATGTTTGGTATATCTTGACTGTCAATACATATACGCTCATGTATGTTTGGTATCTTGACTTTAAATACATATACGCTCATGTATGTTTGGTATCTTGACTGTCAATACATATACGCTCATGTATGTTTGGTAGCTTGAATGTCAATACATATACGCTCATGTATGTTTGGTATATCTTGAATGTAAATACATATACGCTCATGTATGTATGGTGTCTTGACTGTCAATACATATACGCTCATGTATGTTTGGTATCTTGACTGTCAATAAATATACGCTCATGTATGTTTGGTATCTTGTATGTCAATACATATACGCTCATGTATGTTTGGTATCTTGAATGTCAATACATATACGCTCATGTATGTTTGGTATATTTCAATTGTCTGTAATACATGCCTTTAATACTAAAACTTGCCATTAAAAGATATTAAATTTGGTAGGATGGAATCTGTCCTTGCCTGTTAATCCATCTTGGGTTATATTCAAAGTAATTTCTCGAAAAAGGATGATAATAGTACCTTAACTTATTCTATCACTTGCAATGTGTGATATGTATACCTCTATCGCGTAGCTTGCGATGTCAAATGTTTCTTTAAAGGTAAGTCATGGGTAACCTTTCGGTGATACTTGCATATGTGCAAACAATCTCTTACATGTATGTACGGAATTAAAAAGACAAATGATCGCAATATTAGCTTCTGAGTCATTTGATTGTACCGAAATATTTCATACGGAAGACAATCAACTTGAAACTCATATTGCGTATTTATGTTACATAGTACTGGAATCGCACCAAAGCCTTGCTGGAGGTCGTTTGAAACATCAATAGAAATTATCTTAAGACAAAATCTGACATTACTGGTATAATGACATTGCCTCAGGTAAATTTTAATGGAGGTGAAAAGCTGATTAACTTTCGTAATTCTTTCTAATGAGAACATATCACAGTGTACTCATTCATTAATTCGCAATACAAATCATGAGGTTCAAGTACACAGTTTCAGTAAGTCTGTCAGTTGGTCAGTGCGCAGTCGGTCGGTCGGTCGGTCTACTTGATCTGTAAATGTATTTGTGGGACTGAATAAAAGTCTTAAGGCTTAGTTTTCAATAGCGGGCGCATCAACTTTAGCATTTAAAATGAACCCATTCCACCATTTTCAAGCAAAACTTTATTGCATCTGAATAATAACTATCAACTTCTTTCGAATATTATACGGTTGGATTGTCATAAGACGTGTAAAATGGACTACACAAAGTGAAATAGGGCTAGAAACTGCTTTTTTTCGATTTCTGAGGATAATGTAATAAAGAGTGCTGAAAGAAATGTATATAATTACCCAGCTATACACATATATCTATCACATAAGAGATACCTGCAAGTAAGTAATATCAAATTATATCTACACTTCAGATGTTCTATTAAACATGTGCCGCTCTATGTAAGACTAAAGCAGTCCTATGTTTAAATTGACCATAACAAATTTCATAGCAACAAGAAAAACACTATTTCATGTCTTAACAACCTCGTTAAATGAAAGGGAAATGAAGCGATTTCTGTAGAAATTGAAAATGAACAAGCTGAATAATAATATCAGAAATTCTGAAGCATGACTTAATTCAGCAAATAACACGTTTTAATGTAAAGATAATGTAAATTTCTGGACATCTGCTGACTTAACCATTAACGGATACACTGAAAAATTAAATTTATCCTTACAGTTGATGTTGCTTTTTATTATAGTCGCGTTCCAAGTCTTACATAGTTAAAGCTATTGAATAGAACTATCACAGATCATAGACGTTTATCAGAGAGACACTTAGTACCCTACTGTGACTTTTGTAAGTTCAAAAGAAGTGGAAATTAAGCATCTATATAGTATAATCACCTAGATTATGTACACACCCTTCTCCGGCCTCTTACGTTATTATGAATATTTGCGGATGATAGCGTTGTCACTTGTTTGATACTGTAAACATCGTATATAAGGAACTCCTTTGGACAATTCAAATTTGTTCCTTTGATCCAGAGTCTGTTGGCTACAGAATTTGTACAGCAAGGTCACTGACTGCATTGTGTTTTTCTGAGGTTGGCATAACACTTTGTTTATCAGTTTTTTGAATTTCAGTTTTTGTTTTTATTGAAATAAGGAACATATGAAAAAAACTTGGAGTAAATATAAAACTACAAAATAGATTTGATGCTAATTATATTACATTTATTATAATTATTTTTCATAAAGTAAACTCCGTATATAACCACTCCGGAAAGAGCAAAATTCCGGATATAATGAACAATTTTCTTTCGCGTTTATTTTATACTAAAATGCTTTATGGATATAACATTCTCCGTATATAAGGAACTAATTGAAATAGTCCTGAGGAGTTCGTGATTTACTGTGTTTACTGTATTAGTACTACTGTTTCTAGCACAACTACTTGTATTTTAAAGCATCGGTTGAATGTTCGATTCGTAGAGAAAACGGGCATTTCCTTTATAATAGTGAAGCAGCCAGAAGAACATTCTGTTTTCAATAGACTAACCGCCTGAAATTCAATTTATATTGATTGTTGAGTGTGAGACAATTAAATTATATTCCTAGAGGTTATAAGATAAATGATAGAGGTTATTAGATGAAGGAATTACTCGATTAGTTCTCGTGTCACATTGAAGAGTATTGTATGAGTATATGGGCATTAATTCTAGAATGGCCCAATAACTTGAAGAGTTGTTTTTTGCCGTCTGAAATATCATTGTCGTTTTATTTAAACGATATTGTCTGGATGTCTTCATTATAGTTTGGTCTTGTAAGGATCTGGATCAATTTTGACCATACATTTTCGAATAAATGCTTATGAAATTGAAATTTTAATTTATCATGAAACGTTACCAATTTTTGGCAATATAAAACAGACATTTTCTGTCACACATGTCAAGTAAGCACGGTAAATTCAAGTGTCTAAGTTTTGTTAAATGTGCTTATGGTCCACCATCCTCGTTCAAGGTAGCTATGGTACGATCTGAACGCAAGTGTCTAAGGTACTCCCTCCAGGTTTTTGTACATTTTTATACTTTACTAAAATCATTATTTCTTACCTACAACAGATTTTCTCACAAGTAAATTAACGAGATTTGTTTGACTACCCACATTATTCAAAATAAATCAGCTTTAACAAATCGATTTTTATCCGGCAAAAACTTTGATTTATTCTTTTAGTTTCCGACATGATGACGAAAATCCGGGTGCTACAGGAAGCAATGCTCTATAACACATTACAACGTTAATTGCAAATTCAATATCTGATTGACTAATTATGTTTGTTTTGCCAATGAAGTTTCTGATTTAAATATATATGTTTGTATCATTGTTTCCTTTTACTGTTTCAGTTCTGATGACTGAATAAAGGACAGGAAGGAAACTGCTATTTTCGTGTCATTTTTGTCGGATGTTCAGATTAACCTTGCATTTACCATTGGTTGTCTTATCTCTGAATATTACAGGTCATTAAATCCTGAAATGCAAATGGTATAAACAGCATTAACCTCTTCAAAGCATAACAGTAGCATTGTCAATCCAATTATTATATAATAGCAATTTAATGACTTGATTGATATAAGCTAAATTAATCTACAAAATAATATATGTAAAGGACACCATTTTAGTTCCTGGCCTTGATAATAATCTATATTATGGATCTCTTTAAGAAGTTTCAATGTATTTCGGAAATCAGTTGAATCCATCATGGATGCATTATGAAAGTAGTTCATTAAGACCCTATACATGTTATTTAAAATGAAGTACTTCTATTAAATAAATAAATCGTTTTGCTCTTGCTGAAACTAGATAATAAAAACAAGATATCATTTGGATGAGTTAAAATAATATTAACTGTATTACAGGATACTGTCAAAAATATTCCATGAAAGAAGATTTGCCACAGTTAGTGGACAAGGAGATAAACTTATAGAACTGATAAATATAGATTTCTGTCAAGCAATATAATGTGACACATATTATTTTCTTAATACAGGAAAATGTTTCTTACATTGTATAACATTTCGAGGTGTTGACAACTTCCTTCCAATAGTATCAATGCCTTTTTCCAACTCCTCTTTATCAAAAAAGACATCGTAAACATTGTGTTATTACAATACAAGTACAAAATTACACAACAATCAAGAAGTATATACCAAACTGAGCATTGTGATAACTATGATAAGCTGTTTCACCATCGTAAATAAAAACCTGCATAAACGTTTACTATTGGAACAGACAGTTTAGACTAGCCAGCTAAGAAAATATCAGAAAAGTTTATTGCGATGGAGAGGCATTGTACAAATGTAAGTTGAGGCTCCCATTAATACAGTCTTGTCTTAGCACAATATTAAGTTATCAGGATCGTTTTTATAACGAGTAAGTTCTTTTTTTAATTAATATATAATCTAACTTCAACTCCATTTAAAAGCAGTATGATCACGATATGCAGAGTTTCGCTAACATAGAAAATTATGATTCTTTCTTACATTAGGGATCCATATATACCAGAGTCGTGAGATAAGGTAACCAGTAGCAGTAAATACAAGATAGCTTATTACACGCTCATTTTATTTCTCTTTATATGCTCATCGTCGAATATGGCATCCAAATACTAGGAACATATCAAAAGCTAAAATCATGTTTAAATGTTATCAAAAGCAGACAAATAAATTACAATTCAGACTGTCTGCATGTTAAGTTCAAATCGCCTTATTATTAAGGACAGAAACTAATATAGTAAGATAAATGAACTGTCTACTTTACAAGAAACTAAAGCCGATTTTAAATTCAATTTAAAATACTTAAGATGTCGGAGTTGTTGTCAGTATCAGATGAACGATAACAACTTCGAGAAACTATGAAAACATATAAAAATTTACAGAGTTTTATCGTAAAGTCATAACTAGCAGTTGATGAGCTTATCTGAGATTTAAAAGAAGCAATTTCAACAACACTTTTATTTCAATATATAAATAATTCACATATTTCAATTTAATTTATTTGACACATGTAAGCGTACTTCGAACTGCAAAATGTTTTAAATTAATCAACACATTTATTTTAGTAAACTAAGAAATTAACAATTGATTAGTTTTTATTGCAAAATCATTATGAAAATTATAAGTCAAGACAGAGAATCATTTGGCAAAATGACAATTCAAATAAGTGCTTCAGCGTTTGAAATATAAGCTTAAAATAAATGTGTTGTCATAGATATAGCTACATTGTATGTTAAAGAGATAGGGCGGATGTAAACGCCAAAGGAATGGTACATAAAAGTATTTGCATTTTGATTAACTTAAAGCAGTACAAACGTATGCTCGATGTGTCGACACTTTCATTTCCGTTATGAAATTCAAAGATTGAAATTAACTTGTAAGAAGTCCGCCACCTTCATGAAAGAACAAGTCTGAGCAATATAAACTTTTTAAATCAGAATGATTATTGTAAATAAGATTCGTGCCATGAAGTTTACATTTTGTATTCTCTTTTTCCATTATTATCTGCTTCAAGATACAAGTAATAATAAGATTTTAGACTTAGTTTGATTTGATTGAATTCAAGATGCTACGTGAGATGAAAGAAAGAGCAAGCAATCTGCCAGTCAATAGTTGCCATGGAATTAACATTTCATGGTAGATTATTTTTGTCTGTATTAATATTAGTCATTAACATTTACAACTGTAACATCTAATCCTAAAGAGAACAAGAGCTGTCCATAAGACATCAAGCTCGACTATTGTGGGTGCTTGCTGATAAAACAAAACTTTTATCAGTATAATAGCAAAACAAAATTCTGCTAACTATTAAGTATAAACTAGGAAAGTTGAATCGTAAAAAAGTCAAAATTTATCACTATAAATTTAATTTTTGGTAAATTAATTGTTTGATACAAAATGTACCCCTGAACACTATTGCTAAGTTAGATAAAACTACCGTAAGTGGTTACTGAGATATGTGCATCACAGAACCTTGCTTGCAAAACTTTAACCAACTTTTCAAAGTCAAACAAGGGCCATAATTTGCACTAAATTTAAACAAGAGTTATCTGTCTTGACTGTGTGACACCCCTTAAGACATTGACTAAGTTTCAAGTCAATATCATAAGTGGTTACTGAGATATGTGCATGATAGTACCTAGCAGGCAAAACTTTAACCAAATTTTCAAAGTCAAACAAGGGCCATAATTTGTACTAAATTTATACAAGAGTTATCTGACTTGATTGTATGACACCCCTAAAACTATGAACAAAGTTTCAAGTCAATAGCATAAGTGGTTACTGAGATATGTGTATGAAATACTAAGCAGGCAAAACTTTAACCAAAGCTGCAACGCCGACGCCGACGCGCAAGTGACTGTAATAGCTCTCCATATTCTCCGAATAGTCGAGCTAAAATGATCCGACAAATAATCAAAGCTGTGATCAATTCATGATGTGTAAAAGTATGACAATCTTGAGAAAATGCCTGGAGTAGTTCTGAAGTAGTTCGATTTTGGAGAGTATGCGATCATTTAATTTGATTCCCGTCAGTAACACGATAAATATTTGATTAGATTAGCTCTTAGAAATAGTGTTTCATTTCTAGAGTTTAGCCAAGGGGCAGCAAGTCTGTATCAGAATATCAAGTGCATTAAATGAGTAATCGTTCTTGACTTTAAACTGTATGATCATTTAACTTTTTATGTTAGACTATGATATGCTTTTAAACATATATGTCAGAACACATCCAGCTGGATTACCGTAGTGCAACCTTTTAAACATATATGTCAGAACACATCCAGCTGGTTTACCGTGGTGCACCCTTTTAAACATATATGTCAGAACACATCCAGCTGGTTTACCGTAGTGCAACCTTTTAAACATATATGTCAGAACACATCCAGCTGGTTTACCGTAGTGCAACCTTTTAAACATATATGTCAGAACACATCCAGCTGGTTTACCGTAGTGCAACCTTTTAAACATATATGTCAGAACACATCCAGCTGGTTTACCATAGTGCAACCTTTAAAACATATATGTCAGAACACATCCAGCTGGTTTACCATAGTGCAACCTTTTAAACATATATGTCAGAACACATCCACTGGTTTACCATAGTGCAACCTTTTAAACATATATGTCAGAACACATCCAGCTGGTTTACCATAGTGCAACCTTTTAAACATATATGTCAGAACACATCCAGCTGGTTTACCGTAGTGCAACCTTTTTAAAAAATTATCCTAGTCTACTATAAGTGAGTTTTTAATAATTTGCTTTTACCCCTGAAGTAAGTATAAGTATAATGAGAAAGTTTTGCTTTTCACTTCTCTCTTGTATACAGTTGAATTTAGTTACCTGCAGTACATAAAAGCCACTTAGAATACAGTTTAATGGTTTTGACACATTTCGTAAAATATTGCAGATTTTGAGAGGTCGCTTATTTCAGTTACATTCTGGAAAGTTTTTTGTACGTCCGTTGTATATTATAATAAGACAAGGATACCGACGGCTGAGTTTTTAAGGCAGTTGTTCCACTTGATTAACCTTTTCTTCTTAAATGAAAGACTTACATTACATTTATGGACAACATTGCGTCATTTTAGGAAAATAACTTTTAAAACTTATTATGTAGTAAATTCATTTTAATAAAACATTTCAACAAATGTAACACTTGCAAGTTATTATTCATCCTCTTTGCACGGCAATAATACAAGAGGTCCAGAACAATTAAGTGGGGTGTCGGGGTTTCCCCCAGAAAAGAAGGACGGTGACCCCCCTTTTTTATTTGATAAAATTGCTATAAATTGGTTCAAGAATCCATAGCGCTTTTTAAAAAAATTATCTCGGGCCGTTTTTTCGCAATTGACGCTAAATGCGTCAATTTTGCAGTTATTTTTGCTTTGAAAATTGTCGCCCCTACAGGGTTCGTTCCACACTTTTTCATATTTTTGGCAAACAATATTAGATATTTTTATTTTTTCAGATGGATAAATGATTCGACATTGCATTTATGAAAATTAGATCGTTTCGTTATCAACATAGAAAGAGATATAACGAAATTAACACGAAAATTGACGAAAATTCACCTCCCCGCTAGGTGGCGCTTTTAACTCAGTTTCCATGGAAATATCACTTCACCGTATTATTTCTACAAAAGACAATTAGTCACAGGGTTGACATGCAAAATATCTTAAATCTGCGTTGCCTTTTCAAAAAATGACCCGATTTCTGGGGGAAACCCGCGACTCACCTTAAATGAATTAACTATAAAATTTTATTGACTTTGCCATGATTGATCTTGTTTTATATTTACAAGTTGTTTGATGAACTTTATTTTGATCCCTTATGAGCAATTTAGTTATTTTCCAAGGATGGAAATTTAATTTATTTTCTGACCTTTGAATATAAAATAAACGGCCGGTATCCGGAAGTGTTAGGCTTTGTGTACACTGTAGAATAGAAGCTTCTGTGATTATAAACAGTCAACTGTCTTAGAAACTGTACAATTGCATCTTCTTCTGACACGTAGCTCTTATAACATATATGATAAATAAGTTTTGTTATACACTAGCCGTTAAGTTGAGACACTTCTCATATCATACTCTTTAAAAGTACAAATTTACAAAAGAAGAAATATCTAGACGAAATAATTTAGAATAAATGTCGTTACAATTCGCGGTTATTGTAAACTCACCCGATATTTAAGGTAATCTACTTTTTTCTTACGGAATTATATTGATTATGGAATTTCAGCACAAGGTCATAATAAGTTCTTTGGTAATTAATTATTTGGACAGTTTGAGTACGTTGGTAATTCACATACGTGTATTGAAAATAAATCAATTTAAAAGTTATTTGATGCTATTCATATCTCATTTTATACACAGGAAAAATTTATATCATATGTGTGGTGCCAGAGACAGTAATAAAATACTAATGTCAAGAATTCAGCAGTAAACTTAAGATTCCCAGTGATTTCATCACGGATCCTACGTACCAATGCAGAGCGTAATCTCATGATCAGCCGAAAGTGCTCGTCCATATAATCTGATCGCGACTGCACTGTTTCCTATTCATTCAATGAAGTTTCACTAACAATTTATCATATTGTCTTAACTGAAATGTCGACAAGTTCATTTTAGATTTTAACTGGATAACAGTAAATAAACCTTTGGTAAGGTAAGTTCAATTAACAACTCCATGTTATGCTGAATAACGACACCAACTGTCTTTAAGCTGTCTGTGTAAATTATTTAAACATCATGTAAGATAAAGTTTCCGCTGATAAAAGTATTGATTGACCTATCTCACACATATATGTTAATCTACATAAAGACATTCCTGCAAAAAAAACTTTACTTATTACTTGACGTATGCACCAGAATATTGCGCACTTTCTTTTACATGTTTCCGGTTTTGGAGACCCGGCGTTGTCATTCTATCAGTTACGTTTTTTTCCAATTGTATTACATAAAAATAGTCAGCATATTCAAAGCAGTATAGTGCAGAGTCAGGTTATCATATCAAAAGTTGTTAGCATCAGGAACATAATATCTACTGCAAAATCGATAGTTCTTTTCTGCCTGTTAATTATCTTAAAAGTGCAAGCACACGATATAAATCACAATCTACTTTCAAAGTGAATGAGGCCGAATTAGGTACTTCATCTTTATTCTGCGAGCTGAGTAATTTGCTGAATCAGCCAATATTTAAAACACGTTTTGAACATTAGAGTTCCACATGAAACAATGTTTTAATATTACTAACGCGTAGATTACACATTAAACAGCTGATTTGTCTATGAATCATAATGTTTTTATTAACAGCGAGTTTTAATATTTAGCTTATTTTAATGCAAACTTGCTTTATATTCGAGACAAAATCGTTTAATCTTTATTAATATTTAAAAGTAGTCATATTTCTGATAATTCCAGATCCGTTATTTCTGAAGTGGATTGAGCATAAACCAAAGTTTAAAACAAAACAGTAACATTTCCAATTACATATGTGTAATATGTGTAATAATTATCATTAAAAAGTAACATTTCAATATCATTTAGGAAAAAGATTTTGTTATACAAACATTTGAGCTAAACTAATTAATACTAAAATAACCATTAAAGCTGCTGACCCTTAGCTATACATTACAAGAATTAATATACGTAGGTGTGTTCCTTTTCCTTATGCTTTCAAACGATTTAACAGAACATGCAAACATTGAAATAGGAATCTGAAAAAATACCCTGCGTGTTGTGCATTTCTTTATATATTTTTCAAGGCATCCTCAAGTTGAGAACAGAAAACAATAGATACTTAAACAGACACAATGTATGTTGGTACAAACCTTAGCGAGTGTGGAAATAGCAGTGGTTTTTGTATTTACGTTAATTAAAAATCTACGTACTATTACATGGAAATTTTGCTGGGATTGTAAGTTTTAAGTCACAACATGTCGACGGGTTATCATTTTTCAAGCGAACAACAAACACAATTTAAAGTAACATATGCTGCCTTATATTCCCTAGCTAACAAATATAAGTTTGAACTTGATGTTGAAAAGACAATTTCCATTATCCCCGAGAATATAGATGAATCAGCCTGAGAGAATGTTTTTTGTTGATCTAATTCAAAGATTTCTATCTTCGAAAGTTCTGTCATACAGACCTATTAATCTTTATTTACTGAGAAGTTTTAAGTCTTATTACCTTATGGAGTGATGTCGTATAACACTGCTCGTTCTAAGATTATGATGAAAAATTTAAGTTCTTCAAACTCTCTTTAAATAACATATTTTAGAATGAAAAGTCAAATTGAAATGTTCCAGCAAATTATCTCTCTATTTGAAATTATACGCTCCCAAATAATGAAGCGTTACAAATACTTTTGGATATCCTAACAAAACCATATAGAGTAGCGGTGCCTTTAAACCAAACCCCACCAACATTTTTAACGGATTTTTGCAAATTACTACCTAGATTTTACTTGTTGTTGCTGATTTTAGCATTTACTTTCGCTTTTTATGCTTGCATATACCATTTTGGAGAAATAAAAAATCACCTGAAACTGTGAGCGTGCAGCTTTAATGTAAGACCTTTACACTTACAATAAAGAAATTTTAAATGTTATTTATTACTTAATATTATATTACTTAAAAGTAATTAGAAAAGTTACAACATGGCTGGACAGCAATACTGAGAAACAGTTCTACATGTAATCAATCCAGGGCCCTGAAAAACGCTTCCTGTCGGTAGATTTTGTTGCTTGATTATTATGCTTGATTATTTGACAGCAAGCAAGAAGCATTTCCGATTTGTGCACAAGTTTTATTTCCCTAATGGTATGCGAAGTTATACTTGCAAATGTTCTTTGCAGCCTGTCAAAGATTTTAAAGCAGGGAAACTTTTTTGTAATTTATATCCCTGTTTCTGTTCTTGTTATTATCCTCGGTACCTACGTTCAAGATATCAACATACAGAAAAGAGAACAAATTTGAAACATTAACTTAAAAAAATAAATTAACGAACGTTTTTTTTAATGATATTCTTGATGATTTGTGCACATTATTTGTTATGGGCGCAACCTCTGGCAGTATAAAATGTATTGATTCTATCAATGGATGTTAACTACAGAGATAACAATAAGACAAAGTTTATTCTGACAAATAATCAAAGTTTTGTTAGTTTTGAAAAAAACATATTTAGACTGAAACAAATGGAATGGAAATAAATAAAAAATTCTTATGAATTTATCAAAACAATGTTTAAACAACTTTCTTACAAATATTTCTTCAGCCTCTTTGTTATGAAACGGAAAAACAAGAAAATTGAGAGTCATAAGCAAACAGAGAAAAATATAGAGCCTTTAATATGACTGTTTATGGCTAAAATTAAGTTTAATTTTCATGTGTGACAATTGAATTTATTTCCTATGGCTATTGGATAATGTCTCATACAATCACTATTACAATCTTACTCTTACAATCACTATTACACGTTGCTGATTAATTCATGGAACTAATGGCACAACTCCCATTCAGATGATTCACTGACTAATTGAACTGATGTTCAAACTGAAAAATACGTCTCGAAGAATGCAGAGGAAACTAACCAAATTACTTTTTTTAAACATTTGTTTGTCACAACTCCACCAAATTTGCCTAACCTAGGTGGTTGCTTTGTCTGCATTATGACATCTGTAGTATTTAACAGGACACTCTGGCTTTGCGTTTTCCCTGGTAAGAACAC
The DNA here is from genome assembly GCA_022818135.1 of Saxidomus purpurata. Taxonomy (NCBI): domain Eukaryota; kingdom Metazoa; phylum Mollusca; class Bivalvia; order Venerida; family Veneridae; genus Saxidomus; species Saxidomus purpurata. The sequence goes on from JAFMSR010000006.1 coordinate 25,622,821, forward strand.
AAAACTGTAGTGTTACATTTCATTACTGACCGTGTTATAAAAAAGATCTTAAAATAAACTACAATACTAAAAAAAGACATTCCTCCTGACAAATTCTTATAAAATGACATAATGAAAGTCCGCAGCATCATGGAGGCAATAGAAAGTGTAAAGTATATATACTCCATGAAAAGTTTAAGTACATGTTCAAGAAGCATTCTTCTTATTGTTAAATCAATACTACTGTCTGAAAGCTAACTGAGTTAAAAGTGCATGTGCACGACTCACGCAACAACCTACATCACTCACAATAAAGCAACGTTAATTAATTGATTTTCATTGCGTCTTGTGACTACACAGTCTTAGAAAGTTGGGTTACTCCATTAGTTTCAAACATAATTTGGAAAATCCGGATGCAACTGGAAGCAATGCTGTAACATTTGCTTACAAGTAAATTACAAATTCAGTACATGTGTTTGATCGTCAAATAAAATTTGTACTGACGATGAATTTTGTTACCTGATTTGTTATGGCTGACATCCTGTTTCTTTTCTGTAACAAGAAAAGCTAAATGTACTGTAGGTTGATGTGTAAAACTTAATATTAAAACTGAAAGTAAACTATTGTAATCCTACTCGTATTTGACACTTAAAATTGGGTGAAATTATGCTAAAAATGATTTTCAAAATTATAATAACTTGGTCAAAGAAAATATTTATCAAGTAATTAATTTCTGTCTTGGAATGTTCCGTGAAAAAGACTATTTTTGTCCTTTTACTTTTATTGACAATGTATTTCATATTTATTAATAAAGAAATCGCAACGCTGTCTTACTACGTTGAAAAACACTATTGTGTTATTTAAGAAGAATATTATTAATTCATACCACTTATAGTATGTGGATATATGTTCATATGAGTTCATTATCTGACAGTGGAAGTCTTTGTAAACATTTCTATGTCTCATTGTTAACAAGATGTTTATGCAATTGTTATATGTTCTTATTAAGTTTCATACGTTAGATACAGATATAATAATAATATTATAATAATAATAATAATAAGTTTATTATTATTACTTTTAACATTAATATTATTATCAATATCATTATTTCATTATTATTCTTATTATTTCTGTTATAATTACATAGAAATAAGCCAGAAATAGTTCATATTGTGGGAAGAACTGTCTGCCAACCCTCTTTAATGTATTTGTATCCATGAAATCAACAAGGAATCAAATGCCACTTTGCTGATACACAGGCTGATCAGTTTCTCGAAAATGTGTTCTTTTTTATTTACCTCAGAGCACGCTCCTTTGCATACACGATATTACTTTTAAAAGCAGTACATTTAGATTGAAATTAAATTATTAATTGAAAACTTAGAACTAGAAATGTATTCGTAAAACCATTTGCTTCTTAAATAATTAAATGTCATCAAGTACAGACGACAAAATTACATTTCACTCTGCACACAGAAGCACGCAAATTGGAATTGTAAGATGTATTAGCTGTCAACTGAATGTCTGCTTTCTAGCAAGGCCCTGTCTATTTAAAGATCATTTTAATATTCTCAGAATGTTGAAAGTTGTGTCAGCTTCACAACAACTTTTGTTTACTATTTACTGTGAAACATTTAAGGAACAATACGCGTCCGGAAAGAAAATTTGCACGAGACCTAAAAGCAAAAACTACGTGAAAGTTTCTATTACAGAACATAATAGACTTTATCTTTGACCATTACAAGATTAAACTCGTCTGTAGATGATTAAACACAAGTTCATGATTACTTTCCCCGATTAATTTATAAAATGACAAGTTTTTTTTTTTAAATTTGGACAGTACCATTACTTGTTCAAAAGGACTGCTCACTGAAATTTAAATGATAACTAGTGCAGAACATGTCATTCTGTACATGCACAAAACTGGTCGCAGTGTTAAAGACTATCGGCTTGTAGCCTATCATTGGATGCAACAAAAGTGATGACTAGAGGGACGCAACTACTAAAATTAGTATATTTAATATAAAAATGACCACACAGTGTAGGCTGCTTAATGCAGATGTCTACTTAAGACATCAATTACAGTGCAAAATATACGCATGTTGAAGTTCAAATATGCAGCTAAAAGTACAATGTTGAGAGTGACGCGTGTCAATCTTTCAAGCAAATTTCAAAAGCAGGTATACACGAAAATCTATTTGTTAGCGGTAAGTACAATCCGCGAGACCAATATAAAAACTATCGACTTAAAAAGAATTCTGCTAAGTCCCGCCTCCATGGTGGAGTGGCTAGAGTCGTTGACTTGAAATTACTGTAACCTCTCTAAAACTGACTCTTTATGTGAGAAACTTGGTAGTACTGAGGAGAAGGATCTAGTACTGGTCATTCACCAGAAACGTTGGCTTGGTAAACTGCCCGCCAGTAAAAATGACCGAAAACCCATTGAAAACGGCGTTAAACTCATACAACAACATAATTCTGCTACACCAATTATACGAACATGCATTTCCACAGCCAGCAGATGACTTTGATAACTTGACAAAACACAGTTCGAAATACCACCAGACGTAAGTCCGCTGTAACTGTCTCAATGAACGCTTGAATGTAGCTTACATTGTAATAAATGCGCAAAGAACAATGACGTCATAGATTTGATCATATGGATGACTTATTTTAACGATAATAGATCTTGAGCTTTTGAAGACAGACATAAAGATATAGAATACTAATAACAAGCATACTGCCGAGAAGAAAGTGTCGCAGACACCATTTCCCTGATGAAATTTAAAGCTTGAACAATAAGTTGTTAATTTACCTTGGACCTGGACTATTTGCTAAAAGAAAATGTCTGATTAAAGATTTGAAATGAGAGAAAAGTAGTTGTAAATAAGACAATTGTCATATTGATTAACGTTTTGTCTGCACAGTCTTCGTCTTGATATCTGCTAAATTAAAACAGTTATTTTACAGACCAATTTAAGATACTAAGTGCTATATAATAACGGGAACCTGAAATTAATGGACTTCTCTCCTGATTAGAGCGATATTTTGCCCACAATTTTACTGGTAGTACATTTATAACAGTTTTGTTATTGGTAGCAACATGAAAGCAGATAACCGAGGTGATCAATACTGACTGTAGATAATCAAAATAAAAAGGAAAATGTATTAAAGTTTTGTTTAATTTGTTAGAAGAACTGGATGGAATAAATGCATAGCATTTGCCTCACCGCGACACTTTATACATTAAATGATAACATACGTAAAGAGAGGAAGCATTTAAACGCTTCAGTTAACGCTAAAAAATTAACTGAATTTTAATTGCCTCAAGTTTTGAGAGTTTATGGCAATTCTCTTTAGTTTTCGAAGCCTATAAGAAGAATGTTTCTGAATCTTTCGATTATTGTGAAAATGTAAAGCCTAGTAGGGAAAATCCTCCTTCAAAGTTATGAAGTGAGTAATCGTTCCTTGCTTTCAAATTGAAAAATAAAAGGTTCTGAATGTCCTTGAGTGTATTCAAATATTTGCGAAAGGCAAACCAGTATAGCTACTACGTATGTGACTTTCTCAGTTAACACGACTAGAAGATACAACTCGATTAAAAGTACAAACACCTTTTTTTAATTATCGTTATTTGTAATTTACTATGTGTCACACACTATATCGTATGAGACGTCCTCATAGTAATTGTAGCAATTCTTGAGAATGAGACTAACTTAACATGAGCTTTCCAGGGCCGATTTTCACAGTCTACTGAAAACATCGGATCTTTTCAAGAAAACCCCGCTATAGTTAGAAAACATTGCAAGTCTATTAAGTTTGAAATTTGAGAGTGTTATTAGTAAATTAATGCAACAATTTTGTGCTCAGCATCGATTTTTTATCGGATTAGAACATTACTTAAATTGCATAAACAAATTAAATAATGATATAATAAACATAAAATGTAAAAGTAAATGCTAGAATCAACAACACAAGTGAACCCCTTACCCCACCCAGCAATTTGACAAACTCTTTGAAAATGTTGACGGGCTTGGTTCTACGGCACCAAAACAGTATATGGTTATACTGTGATTTCAAAAACGTTTGTAACGCTTTGTAATTTGGTAGCGTATAATTTATACTGGAACCTTTCTGTTTGATATTTCTTTCTAAAATATGTAAATTTCAGACAGTTCGAAGAACACCAAAATCTGAAAGCTTTAAACGGTCAATAAGCAGCAAGGCACTCATTTAATATATACATTCTACCTTACGTGCTTGAACTGTTCTGGAAACTATGCTATCAATATTTCCAAGCAAGAATTCTAAAACTAACAAATCGGTCTCAGACGATGTTTATTGTTTTAGCTGATAAGAATAGACTCCAGGCTTGCAACATCCCGTGATACAAACCAATTGATATATGTGCATGAGGTTTTGTGCTATAACCTTTCAAGAAAATGACTAATAACTCTCGGTGTTTTATTAAAAGCTTTGTCACATTTTCAATATGGAATTCATAAAAACACAATGTAATTACTTGCAGTGGTTTGGTACATTAAAGCTTTGCTCTATCAAAACCCAACGTCTTGAGGTTGCAGTCCGCAAGAATACAGCCGAGCCAGAAATTCTAAAACAGTTGCTAGTGATTTACCTTTTCATTTGACTTAATAAGACATGTTGATTTCTACTTAATACAGAGAAACTCTTTTATAAATAGCCTTATTTGATATTGACAATACAGTTAACTCCGTATATAACGACTCAATATATAGAATTTACTGATATAAGATACAAATTTTTCTCTATCCGAGTGTTTTTCTTTTCTTTATTTTATATGTTGATGTTATATGGATAAAACAAACTCTGGATATAAAGAATACATTTAAATGGTCCCAAGGAGTTTGTTATATATGGAGTTTACTGTAACCTATTTTGTGAGGTTTATTTTCATATCTATCTGAAAAAAACTTAATATCTAAACATTCTTACATGCTTTAAATCAGTCATAAAAGTGTTTGTGTGTGTGATCATTATGCAGACACTGTATGGTCATTTCGAAAGGTGATGGGACTTCACGTGTAACAAAGAAATTTACATAACAAACTACATGTATCTGCAGATGAAGTTCACATAACCTGCAAATGATATGGAACACGGAGATGAAAGGACTGTCAATGTCTGCTTTCAAATTACAGAAAATCCCAGATGGGTTTATGTTCTATGACGACACTAAGAATTTTGACGCTGTTGTCAGTTTCAGGCCATGTATGACAATTCTGTGTTAACATGAAAACGTATCGAGACTTGATTATACACTTTTCTTTTTACACTTTGATTGTATTTCACACAACGTTGTATGAACTGACAATTCGTTTGTCAGATCTCTAGAAGCAGAAATACAATGAATTATCTTGGGCGCTAGGTAATATGCTTCTCTTGATTTTGCTATTTTTATCAGTGTTTCTAGATTTTGCTTCTACTTATATGTCTTTTCTCAGAGAAAAGTACTTGTTTTACAGTAGCTGCGTATTTTCAATTCCCTTAGATGTTTTTTAAGCTAGGACAACAGGTCATCTTAAATCATCGGATTAAACTTAAAAAGTAGCGTGAATAAGATCTGCTTATAGTAGTAGTTGTCATAGGAACTTCAAAAGACAGTGGTTAACAGGCATCACGCATGTAAAAAATATTTGAAGTTTTTCATCAATTGACGCTTCTCGGATGTTTCATTAACGGAAATCTGATGAGAATTAACTTATATATAATATTCTACGACATCAAAAAAGGTTTACGGGTATTTACAAAAAATACTATTGCAGGTTAGCAAGTAACACAAAGGAGGCTTGAACGTATTGTATCACAAGCGCACTGGCGTATTGCATTTCATTTGACATGTTACGAGTATTCAGAGGAAATTTTAAGAAATCAAGCGCAAATATCAAACTACTTTTCCGTTTTACGATAATGTTCAGACTCATTTGGCATGCTATTTTTTACTAAGGATAGTTTTCCCTTAACTAAAACAGGGTATAGTCTTAATATGGCTAGACAGTGCTCTTTCTTTGTGGTGTTTTGATCTTTCTAATATGATTAAGACAAATTGATAGGATAGAAAAGACAACTAATGATACAGCCTCTAGTAATTGTTGTTCACATTTGGGTCATATCTGCCGTAAGGTTGCAACTTCTAATAATTACAGGTTTTATGATTTTAAGGATAGTGATATAATCGGTCTACTTTTTCAGTTGCTTCAGTAATTATTTCTTGGATAGAAGTTGGAGCAGATGTATATATTCCGAATTCCTTCTGACTTTTGATTTTATTATTGTTCCGTTTTAATGCATCAGAAGGAGCCTGTGATGATAGTCTTTTCTGTATCTGAATAAACCTTTGACATGTTGACATCCGGTCAGAATTGCATTCCGGTGACAAAAATAGGTTATTTACGATTAGCAAGGAAATGTATCGGAAAGGAAAACGAGTTATATGCTTAGAAAGATTGACAGGGAATGTCATAACATACTTTATTTCTTTATTCATATAGGCTATTTAGGATCATTCGAGAAATAACAAGATTTATATGCGCGACATAATTGACAGGGAATGTCATAACTTTTACTTGATTTCTCATTTATTAGGGTTTAGTTTGAAAGAAGAGGAAACCTAACATACGAACCATATGGGTAGTTCAAAACAGAGTGCGCGAACGGTTTATCAGAAATCTTTTATCGATAGAACATAATGTATTGTACGTTGAATGGTATTCTGTAGTTGTATAAGTAAAATATTTCAACAAAACAAATATTCAAACACACTAAAGCCCTCTTTATTTATTTTCTTTGTGTTCCAGTAACACATCCTCTGTCACGTGATATACAAGTCACATGTTGATAATATAAAATAACAACTTGAGAAGTACTCATACTATTACAATTATGGCGCAGCTAATGTTTTCTCTGCCAGCAAATATCTGACATATATCTGAAAGCAGTTAAACTGTATTCAGAATCATTTATTGAATGAGTTCAAAAGGCAAATAAGGTAATTTCAGTTTTCTCCAAAATAGTTTTAGTCTTTTGCCAAGCCCTCTGACCAATTAATTGAATTCCAATTAATAAATTATCAACTCAAACAAAAGTAATCATTGAAACAGTAAAACACGAGGAGAGAAGTGTTTTAATTATAGGCAACTTGTCAAAATGTAGCATGACAATTGCAAACTTAATCTACATGTAATACATTTTGCTTTTCGAAAATTATGTAAATAGTCTGATTTATTGACCCAGATACAGAGACTTTTTTCGTTTGCCAGGGGCAAGTAATAATTAAGAATATATTTTCTAACAGGAACATTAATCATATCAATTATTTAGATGAAAATTATTGGTCTCTCGGTATATTAACCAAATGTTGCGCAAAAAAGGTAATAATGCGAGGGATGCAAGTTGATTGATGAAACTGCGATAAATGTTCAACGGTCAAGTCCATAAAAAGCTCTTCTGTTTGTCTCTGATAGCCTTTTACAGTTCTTTTATTTTCAGTTGTTTTTTTTTATTTCTATTGAAAATTGAAACTTTAATCTTTTAGGTATATCAAAATTATAGTCTATAAAAGTACAGTCTAATAAACCTGCTTAAACTCAATAAACCAAAGTGTCATCTAGAAATAATTATGGATTAGATACACTAAATAACATGTTTTATAAATTATATATTTCTGGCTGTGGGATCGTCTTGATAGTATCAAGAAGTCTGTTCTTTGTATGACAGATGTACGATAATAGACCACAGACTGACTTGATAATGAAATACTTAATGTCGTCATTGCAACAATAGATAACAAACCAGACCACTGCGGAGGAAAAACCTATCCTGCCAATGTGTATACTATTATGTAGTTGTTGGCAACAAAAGCACATGTCTTCATAGATATTTATTATTTATAACCTTTCTATCTCCTCTTCATTTTAATTACTGTTGATCGCCCTTGTAATCCAAACCGTTAAACATAAAGTACATACCCATGACCGCAGTGTGAACGGCTTCACGAAACTATGATCAGCGTATTATGTGATCGTCAATTTGATCGCCGGGTTGTAGAGTGAACGAACTGGCGGGGTCAGTATGGTTACTGGAGTGATTGTGAAATCTCTGTACAATAAAGCAGTCGAGACAGTTGCTTACTAGTCATTTACATCATTTAAATATAAATGACTATATGCTTCTAAATTCTACGGTTGCATTTTGTAGTTACACGTACTCTTGTTGCTTCTGTTGCTTTTTGGTAATGTCAACATTTTAAGACATTTGACGAAAGTGACGTTTCCTATTAGGGACAATAAACCAAATTTGATTTTTGTGACATTTAAGTTTGGTGTAAAACCACTAAATTTATCCTGTCAGTCTTAAACGTTTGTTTCTTGTTTAGCCTACAGTCAGGGACAAGTTTTCAAGCCAGGGTATTTTTGAAGCTAGCAAGTTTTTACGACATCATTCTGTCAGACATTTGCGAGGTAAGTCGGAAGGCGATAGCGAATGGCAGATTATGAACATTTTATTGGGAACATCTCAAAATTATACACATTTCAAATTAATGATTAGTTGTCGTATAAAAGGTTATTTTTGCAAAGGCATCATTTTGGAGACATATCATTGCACATATATTTTATAATTGCGTACATAGTATTTAATTGATTAGAGCGATTTCTTTTCGCCTACAAACAAGAGATGCACGTACTCTAACCGTCTGGGGAAGTAACTGTCTTGGGTGCGCCAAATCAGAGCTGATGCTCCTGCAACATTTCATTTCAAAAATGGCATGTTCGCCCTTATGTCTATAACGGGCTATATGCCTATTCAAACGAAAGCATTTCCTTCTCTCTTGACCAGGTTTTCGTCGCAACTGTGCCGCAGTATAAGAAGTCATAACAGGATTTCTATTTGGACAGATCTTGTGGAAACAGTAAATCATTGGCAATTTGACGCATAAATCCAAACTGCTGGGCATCATTTTGATACCCAAGGAAGCCACATTTTAGACACAGATATTCGGGGTTTGGACAGAAAAAAATAATTGAAACTCATTTACACTCAGAAGTTGATTTCTCTGCAAAATTACTACAGTGTATCAACTTATCGGTCTCATCTGAAAGGGAAAACTGTTGTCTGAAAGAGTAAGTCAGGATACACATCGAATCCGGCCGCTTCGTATCAAAATTCTACAAAAACCTGCAAATGTGGTCTTGCCACATCTCTCATTGACTAGTTTACATGAACTTTTCTACTTTAACTAAAGCCGTGGGGAACCAGCACGTGTTTATAATTTGCACGGTTTAAATACGGGGACTCATGTTTAGCGATTTGACCGTGTACAACACGTTCTGGCTCCCCGCTTAGATGAAGTATAAAGTGAAAGCGGTATCGATAAAATCACGTGAGTGATACTTGTATATATATTTTATGATTGCGTACATAGAATGTAATGATTAGTCAGAAAGTATAAAGCTAATAAGTATAGATGCGCTCTGGCGTGTTCCATATCTTACAGGCTAAAAGCGAGAAGTGGTGAAAAAAGAGTTTCAATTATTTTTTTTTCTATCAAGACCCCGCGTATCTGCGATTTTAGATACCGAATTCTGCCAGTGTTATATATAGTTTACTTTAATGACTCCATTTGTGTCACGCCTATGTTTTGCACGCAAATATCGTGCGGATTGTTTTGACAGTCTAAAACGTAATACTGTTAACAGTATATATTATGTGGGCAATTAATTCACAATATGATCTTACACAATTTTCAAGTCTGGTTAAAGAATCTTGATATTAAGTCAGTTTGGTGAGAATTTAATCATTTATAAAATAAGTATAAGCCGTTATAGACATCAGCGCGAACATGCCATATTGTGACATGAAGTATTGCAGGAGCATCAGCTTTGTTTGGGCGCACCCAAGACAATTACTTCCCCAGACTGTTAAAGTATGTGCATCTCTTGTTTGCAGGCAAAAAGAAATCGGTTTAATCATTTAAATTCTATTTACGCAATTATGAAATATATGTGCAATTATGTGTCTCCGAAATGATACTCTTTGCAAAAATAATGTTTATACGACAACTAATCACAAATTTGAAATGTCTATAATTTTGAAATGTTCCCCATAAAATGCTCACACTTTGCCAATTACTATCGCCTTCCGACTTACCTCGCAAATGTCTGTTTAGATAATAAACAAAATGGCATATTTAGCCTAAACTGATTGACAATGGTTCAACGATAAATAAAGTAATAAATTTATAATGGCTCAACATTTTTTATTATAAAATCGATTTGTATAACAACATTTCTCGCATGTGTCGAAACAACCAACCAAATTTATTCCAAAATTGAATAACGTCCTTTGAGATATTTCAATTTAGTGCGTATGAGGACAACAGAGAAGTTTTATTGAATTTGCTTGTTATAACATTGTTAAATACCGACAAGCATAGTGATATTCTATCCTTTCACCCTATGGAAGGACTTGTAGTCGAATATGTGCGAGCTACTTTCATATATTCTTATCCTGTCTTCAAGTTCTTTGGGTGAAACGTTGGGATCGAAATTTTAATTAGTAATTTAACTACATTCAGAGTGAACTTGATTTTTTTATTAAGACTTTAGATGTAACAGGTTTGTGCAATTTTGATCGCGTTTTTGGTCTGAAGAAAAGCAAATAGCATGTAACTATCTATAGCTAAAAACTGGTAGTAAGGGTGGTGCGAACGCTCTAGACTACCAATCTGAAGTCCAAGCCGGGGCACTGGAAATTTCAGAAACCCCGACCGTCTAAAGATGAACTGGTTAGAAACCAAGAGGCAGTTTCGCGTGTATCGGGGCTATACACCGGGCACATGAAGGAACCAAGTGGTCTATTCGTAAAGAGCTAGGGTCGGGTACCCTGATTTTTGTATCTGAATCTATCTCTTCAACTTGTCAGAACTTTTGAAATTTTGCCAGAGGAGAAATCCTAGGCTCGGCCGAGACTATAAACAGAAACAAGAGTGCAATTATATCCTATATCGCTCATCTGAGACCTAATTATGACCATATGTGACAAAGTACATAGCACAAACGTCCTGTTTACCCTTGAAATGGCATACCTTCAGACTATTTCACATGATGATTGGCTATAAAATGTGAGTTCTAGAATACCAACAAGGTTTTTCTCGGAATTGACCTGGTGGCCTAGTTTTTAATACATGTACCATGTAATCCACACAAACATTCCGACCAATTTTAATGATGATTGGGTAGTAATTGTCACATATATGGCATACACTAGGTTTTTAACCGAGGGACCTAGTTTTTTACCTAAGATGACCCATATTAGAACTCGACCTAAATTTTTATAAAACAATCATACTGATCAAGTGTCATAATGATCCAATGAAAATCTTTATTGAGTTCAAACGTTTTGCTATGATCTGACCCCGTGACCTAGTTTTGAACCCAAATAATCCATATTGAAACTCAATTCAGATTTTATCAAGATAATCAGTCTGACCAAGTTTCATGAATAATCAATGAAAATGCAACTAATAACGCATACACACGGATTTAATATGATTTGACCCCGTGTCATAGATTTTGGCCCCAGTTGATAGATATTTGAAGGCGGTCATTCTGACCACATTTCATGGAGATCCATAAAAATGCAACCTATATGGTATACATAAGGTATTTCTATGATTTGACCCCGTGACCTTGTTTTTGACCCCAGATAAAAACAAAAAAAAAAAAAAAAAAAAAAAAAAAAAAAAAAAAAAAAAAAAAAAAAAAAAAAAAAAAAAAAAAAAAAAAAAAAAAAAAAAAAAAAAAAAAAAAAAAAAAAAAAAAAAAAAAAAAAAAAAAAAAAAAAAAAAAAAAAAAAAAAAAAAAAAAAAAAAAAAATTATTTAAAAAAAAAAATATATATTAAAAAAAAAAACAAAAAAAAAAAACAAACACACGAGGACAAAACACAGATGTGAACTCAAACTAGAATTTATCTTGAAAGTCAGTCTTACAAATTTAATAAAGACTCAATACAAAATGCATTATATACAGTATACACAATTTTGTTCTATTGTATGACCTAATGACCTAATATTTTATCCTAGATGACTCATTTTCAAACGCGATCTATATTTTATTAAGGCAGTCATTTTGACAAAGTTTCATAAAGATCAAAATTTTTAATGAAAACTGCAACCTACAATGTAAATTGAACATTCAAGATTTTTCCATGGTTTTGACGTCGTGACCTTGTTTTTTAACCAAGATGTCCCATATGCAAACTCCATCAAGAAAACAACAAAATAGTCATTCTGACAAAGTTTCATAAAGATCCTTTGAAAAATGCAACATTTATTGCACACACGAGGTTTTTATATGATTCGAACTAATTTTGACTCCAGATGATCATTAAGAATTCGTCAAGATAGTCATTCTAACAAATATTCATGAAAAGCCATTGAAAAATGCAACTACAATTGTATTTATTTCCTTTGGATAATTTTATGGGTTGTTATTGTCATCAATGTGCTTTGAAGAAACTGAAAAAAGATATTCATTTTACGGAACATCAATGTCTTTGTAGATTTACCGTTAACTGATATATATGTATACATGTTATTAGACAGCATAAAGGTTCATGATCACTCTAAGTTCAAAAGCTTAAGTAGAATTGTGATTATAGATGGCGTGGTAATCGAGTGGTTTACGTTCTTGAGTACCAATCCGGAGGTCTCCGGTTCGAATCCCCGCCAGGACACTGGACATTTCAGAAAAACTTTTCAGTGTTTCCCGACCATCTAAGGATGAAATGGTTAGAAAATAGGAGGTAGTATTTGGGCTATACATTGGTCACGTAAAAAACCAAGGGGTCAATTCGAAAAGAGCCAGGGTCTAGTACCCGGATTCCCTCGTATCTGCTTCCGTCTCTTCAATCTGCGCTTTCAGGGGTCTTGGCAGTTTCACCAAAGGAGGAATCATAGGATTGGCCGGGACTAAAATCAGATGTCATCAAGTGCATACGACAGAATTATATTACAGAAAGGTAAATCAGGTGCAAATCGATTTAATGCTCATTTCAAATACTCAGAATGTTTACACTTTAGTCAGCTTCACAAAAAACTTTGTTATAACTTACAGTGCAATTATAAAAAGGTAAATTTCCGCCCAAACTAAAAGCAAATGCTAAAAAAAAATTCTACATGTTAACTGTACATAATAAAATATGTTTTTGATCATTACAAAAATAAATCCGTATGCACATTAAATAAGCAGAAATTCATATCATCAAACATCTATACGTTTTAACAAAAACATCTCGAGTTCCGCCAAACAACTCGAAATACAGAACGTTGAAAATATTACTGGTCATCAAAACAATAAATGACAACTTTCGTTTAAATAGGTAATTAATAAAATCAAGTTTACATGTTTGATGCTGACAAAGTTTACTGGTGTTAACATCCACATCATGGTCAAAATTTTTGTGCGTTGCAACGATTTTTCTTATCGGATTCGACATCATTTAAATTGCATAAACAAATAAAATAATTAGTTTTTCTTACACAAGGAGTATCTTTTATATATGAATTCTACCGTTTGTGTTTGCATTTTCCTGGGAGGTATGTCATCAGTTATTCCAAGAGAGAATTGCAAAAGTAATAAATCGGTATGAGAAGATGTTTATTGTTTTAGCTGACTGATTTCACCCTCGCAACATCCCGTGATACAAACCAGTTAATCTTCATGCATGAAGTTTTGTCCTATAACCTTTCAAGAAAATGACAAATAACTCTCAGAATTTATTAAAATGCTTGTAACATTTTCAGTATGGAATTCATAAAAAAAATTACTTGCAGTGATTTGATTCATTAAATCTCTTCTCTAACAAAAGCCAACGTCTTAAGGTTGCAGTCCGTATGAATAGAGACCAGCCAGAAATTCTATAAACAGTTGACTTAATAACACATGTCTGTTTCTACATAATACAGAGAAAATCTTTTATTGACTACCCTTGATAAATAGTGACAAAACATTTATTTTGTTAGGTTTATTTTCATATTTATCTGCAGAAATTCGTACATACTAGAAGCAAAGTCTATTTTGACTCCTTATTACTGAGGGTTTGGCTTTAAAAGTCTTTAAGAAATATCATTATAACTAATAAGTGAAGGATTCTAACCAGTAAATGCTTTAAAGCAGTCATTAAAGTGATTTTGACTGAAGCATCGTGCGTGATCATTTTGCAGTATGGTTATTTGGAAGGGTGATGGGACCTCACGTGTAACAAAGAAATTTACGTAACAAACTGTGCATATGAAGTTCAAATTACCTGCAAATGATTTGGAACAAAGAGATGAATTGACTGTCAATGTCGTCTTTTAGATTACAGAAAATCCCAGATGGGTTTATGTTCTATGACGACACTTAGAATGTTGACGCTGTCGTCAGTTTCAGACCATGAATTGCAATTCTGTGTTAATATAAAAACTAATCGAAACTTTATCATAAAATTTCTTCTTAAACCATGATTGGAATTCTACGTTGTCTGAGCTTCGTTTGTCAGATCTCTAGAAGCAAGCAAAGATACTATAAATTATCTGGGGCACTTGCTTTTCTTGATTCTGCTATTTTTCAGTGTTTCTAGATTTTGCTTCTACTTAAACGTCTTATCTCAGAGCAAAGAATTTGTTTAACAGTAGCTGTGAATGAAAGACATTATTCTAAAAGTATACCGGAATTGTTAGCATGTTTTTGTTCCATTTTGGCTTCAGAAAAACAAATTTAAATTTCAAATTGCCGTTGTTTAGTCGCATTTTCCTTGCAATTCGCCCCAAACAACTTGTAAATACAATTTGAATTATTTTTCGATTCCCTTAGAATTGTTTAAAGCTTGTACAACAGTTTATCTTAATGCATCGGTTTTAACTTAAAAAAGTAACGTGAATAGGATCTACTTACAGTAGTATTTATCTAATGAACTTCAATGGACAATAGTTCACAAGCAAAACGCTGCCCAAAATATACAGAACCTCTTTCCGGTGTAATGTTTCAAGACACACCAATAGAGTAATAACAATTTAGGTGAATAAAATCGTTTTGGTTTAAAATATATTTAAAGTTTCTAATTAACTGACACTTTTCGAAATTCAATGTTTCGTTAACAGTGTTTATTGTTTAAAAATTGGACAAATATTAATATACATATTATAGTCTACAATACAATCAATGATTCGGAGGACGTCTGTACATATCGTATTGGGGTTAAGACAAATTCACTGGCATAGTAGCCATGGAATTTTAAGAAGTCAAGCGCAATATCAAGCTGTTTTGTTGTTGTTTTTTTACCATGGCTCTGTTTGTTTTACCATGGCTCTGTTTGTTTTACCATGGCTCTGTTTGTTTTGTTTGTTTTACCATGGCTCTGTTTGTTTTACCATGGCTCTGTTTGTTTTACCATGGCTCGAAGATAGAGAACATTCGAAATAATAAAACATTAAAAGGTTAAATTTTCTTTATCTCCGGACCATTTGGATGCAACATCGGTGAGACTCATTAGGTATACTATCTTTACTATGCTCATTTTCTCTAGACTAAAACATGGTGTAGTCTTAATATAGTTTGACAGTGTTCTGTCTTTGTGATGTCTTGACTGACCGTATATGATTAAACTGATTTGATAAAAAAGAAAAATTATGATTCATGATTCAGTCTTATTTTTATTCGCATTTGATAAATATTAAAAAAAGTTCTATAACATTGTTGCGACTTAGAAAACTAATCCCTTGTTTTATGATTTAAGGATAGTGGTAAAAGCGGTCTGCTTTGTCAATTGCTTCAGTAATCATTTCTAAGGTAGAAATTCTGTTAGCTGACCTTCGGATCCCTTCCGACACTTGAGTTTCTTCGCTAGTGTCTATAATTGTGTTGTTTAAATGCATCAATAGAAGCCTTTGATGAATCATCTTTTCTCTATCTGAATGAACCTTTGACATGTTGACATCCCATTAGAATTGTATTCCATTGACAAACAATAGGTTATTTACGATCAGCAAGGAAATTTATCGAAAAGAAAAAGAGTTATATGCTCAGAAACATTGACAGGGAATGTCTTAACCTACTTTATTTCTCATACATTAGGGATCAGCTCCTCAAACACTGACTTATATCCTTCTAAAATGATAGTCAAGTTCAAATATAAACATAAAAACTTGCATACAGTAACTCGTAAATAATTAAATTAAAAGGGATAAAGTAAAGAGTGAAATACACTGTCTAGTAATGTTTTCCCTTTACATTTTTCATATGCAAGTTAACAATAACGCAAGGTCTAGCTCCTCATGTAAAACTATTTCAACAAAACACTCATATTTAAAGAGACACTCCCTAAAACTGGTGTCAAAATAGATGACTTCGAAAGCATAAATAATAGAATATTTGCAAGAACTAGTCCTAAAAGTTTATGGTAAACATTCCAGTCATTATCGGTAAAATCAGCGTTTAAAAATATGTAGCAGTACTGTAAATCATGCAATAATCTTTGCAAGTTGTTGTTGTACAATTAATAGGTGGATAACGATTATTACAGAAGGTCTTTATGTTGATTATTTGTGCTCTAATTAGGTATTTTTCGATAAAATTATGTTGTTTTTTAAAATTGTATCTATTTATCATTTTACGTTCATTTAACACACTGTATATGTTTGGAGAATATGATTTGCTAGGTGTAGGGAGTGTCCCTTTAATCACACATATTCAAAACGCATTACAACCCTCTTTATATATCAAAGCATATAATCTGTCACTTAACTAGTTGTTCTAATATTATTACAATTATAGCGTATGTAATGATTTAATCACACGTTACAATGTCAGACAAGTATCTGGAAACAACTAAACTGTATTGAATATATAAGTTAATTTTATTTTCTCTAAAATTGTGTTAGTCTTTTGCCTGGCTTTCTGTCTATGCTACTGTATTCGAATTAATAAAGTTTTGTCTCCCACACAATTTAACACAAGGAACTTAAGATTTAAACAGTAAATCACGAGAAGAGAAGTTTTAAATATTAGCAACTTGTCTATTCGGGAACATCAAAATCGGGAACATGATTTGTATAGAACACTTTTTGCTCAAAACAGTCGATGGGAAATCATGTAAATAGTCTGGGTAATTTACACAATTACAGAGATTTATTTCATATGATGTAGACAAGACGTATTTATGAATTTCTTCCTAACGATATAGTTGATCATGTAATTTCCACTTTTAATTACTAGATTCGACTATAATTAAAATGATTGAAAATGTAAGTGAATATATATCGTTAGTTAAGTATGTTATGAAGCTTTGGAGTTATAAGAAACACCTAAAGTGAAAGTCAAATACATTTGCTTAAATTCAATAAATAACAAGAGCTGTCAGTAGGACAGCACGCTCGACTTTTGTGCTTGCCAAAAAACAAAACTTTGACAGTTAAGGGCACCCAAGACTTTAACTAGGAATTCTAAGTACAAATCAAGAAACATTTTGACAGAGTATCCCGCTACAGATAGGTCTCATGATGGTACATAAGTACTCAAACTTTCAAAGTAATATCTCAAATGGTTAAGTCAACAAGTGGACAAGAATGAAAATAACTGAGTTTCTAAGTAAAAGGGCCATAATTCACATAAAATCCTTGACTGAATTACCTTGCCCATGTTTTGGGTCGTGGTAAACAAGTATTCCAACTTTCAAAAAAAAACAGTCTTATGTCAAAAGTGGGCTGGTACGAAAAACTTAACCAAGATTTTGATAAAGGGCCTTAATATTTAACAATCCCTCACGGAGTTACCTTCTTTTGCCTACGGGGTAATGATGTAAACAAGCATTCAAAGTTTCAAAGCAATGTCCTTCAAAGCGGTTAAGGCAATAAGTGGATTTTACCCATATTCAATGTATTATCTAAGTAAAAAGGGGCATAATTCTGTCAAAAAACCTTGACAGAGTTGACTCTTGTCCCTTGATGTAGGCATGATGGAAACAAGATGGTTACTTTCAAAGCAAACCTCCAATGGTTTTGAAATAAAGTGAGGTGGTACGAAAAACTTAACCAAGCCAATACACTTCTAAAAGTCAAAAAGGCACAATCCTCAAAAACCTTGACAGAGTTTGCTTTGCTTAGATTTATGATGGTAAATAATATGGTAAGTTCAAAGCCATACCTCTAATACTTTTGAAATAAAGTGGGGGGTGGTAGGAGAAAACTTAACCAAGGTTGACCCCCCCCCGGCATAGGACGGGAGCTCCCCTTTTCATAGAAAAGTCGAGCTAAAAACCAAAAGTGTAATCTGGTCAGATGTTACTCGATAAATTTTCTGTTTCTTTCAAATTAATATTTTGACTGGAGGGTCTTGTTGAAGTCCAAAAACATAAAACTTTATTATTTAGATGTATTAAATTTCCTTGTATGAAAATTACCACAACCATGATAAAGAATTATTTAAGTTTGTCACCGCGGCAATAAGTAACCGCACCAGACCACCACTGTGGGTGTCAATTCTTTGCTATCTATTCACATACTGCTAAACAGTAGAAGACAACAAAAGCATATGCATTGATGGGCATTCATTATTTATAACATTTCTACTTTTCAATTAAATAGATTGCAAGTAATTATCATTGATTGGCCATGTAATTCAATCCATGAAACATGAAATAAAGTCGTCGTGGATTTACCTTAAAATTACCCATGACCGCGAGTTATGGTCAACGGCTTCACAAAATTATCATCACCGTTAGATCTTAGTTTGATCGCTGGGTTTTCGAGTCAACTGGCGCGATGATACCAGTCTCGCGGAAAATCCATTTGATACGACCACTTTACTTTGTTTCCTTACAGATCGCAATTTTGAATCTCCATAAAACCCTCTCCGACACATTTTCTTGACGGCTCCGCCTAGTAAGCAAGCTAGCTTATATCTAGTAATATTTTGGGTATCTATGTCAAAGGAGATATACATGTTTAACCGAGTTGCATAATTTAGTGACCCGGGTATGATCATGTTTCAAAGTTCAGCTTTTCTTTGATCTTTAAAATGTTTTGCATTGTTATGATTCATGTTAACTCTTTGAGGACACTAACAATTAATTAACAAATGAGTTTTCTCATCAGTGATTGCATCACATAAACCCAATTAATACGACAATGATATAACAAACAAGAGCATAGCCTGCGGGTGCCGCACGCTCGTCTGATTTTATTCTTTTACGGTTCATTTATTACCAGTTTTTTAAGTAACAGTGTCTTTGACCTTGACCTTGACTCCGAAACATAATCCCAAAAAAGGTTTTCGTAATAATTACTAGACACTAAGTTTGTTCACAATAATTCAATTGCTACTAAAGATATTGTATTTTCCCAATTTTCTATTTTTAGAAAGAAAAACCTTGACCTTGACCCCATTAACCCTAATCCAAATAAAAGTCTTTATTCATATGTATTACACACTTAATAATTAAGTTACATTATGTCAGTTGTAAATAAAGAAATTGAATATGTTACAGTTTTTCTATTTTTAGTTAAATGACTTTGACCTTGACCCTTTGCCAAAACACAACCCCATTAAAAATCTTCTTAAATTATTACTACAAGCAAAAGTTGGTAACATTATGTCAACTGTAACTAAAGATATTGAATATATTATTTTTCCTATTTTAGTTACAGTGACCTTGACCCCAGGAGCCACAAAATACTATCCAATTAAAGATATTCATAAATACTTCCTATAAACTACGTTTGATTGCATTATGATCACTGTTACAAAAATATTGTGTGCGTGTGTGTTTGTGTGAAACTTTCTAAGTTAAGAAGTGGCAATAATCCAGTCAAAATACATGACAGGTTCATATAGCTTCTAAAACTCTTCAATTCCAAGTTTCAAAGTGATAACTTTTATAGTTTGCATGGAAGTGACCTATAATGAAAACTTAAAAAATCAGACTAGCTAAAAAAGTCCAAACATACTAGACCCCCTCCCCCAAATGTATGACTCAAAAACCCATTTGATAATGTTGAAGTACATTATCCATTAATTGTTTGTGAAAATTTGAAATTAATCTAACAAAAAATGAATAAGCTTTGACCAAATCTCAAATCGACCAAAATCCATCAAAATTAATGTTTTCTTACCAAAAAAAAAAACAGGTCACACTTAGCATCTTGAGCATACAATGTAAAGAAGGGTATTAGATGAAGAAGTTGTCCAAGTTTCAAAGTGATAGCTTTGATAGTTTCCATGTAAGTGACATAAACGCAAAACTTAACCAACGCTGACGACGACGACGCGGACAATCAAGTGCCGACAATAGCAGATGGTTTACCTGACTATCATTGCTATTCTTCTATCATTCTCAAGAAATGTTCGACCATTGTCACTAAAAGACTGGTCCCGAAGGCCCTCAACGAACAGTTATAATAAATGATTTCAAGTTACCTTACCGGTATGCGGCCATAACTGATAAAACCTAAATCAAAACTTTTTGCGTTTAACATTGTCCAAAATATCTACAAAATGAATAGATAAAATGAATAGTAGCTGTGCTACTGTACATGTAATGTGAATTTCGAAAGGTTTAATTGAGCGAAATAAATTTTAATGGAGACTGAATTTACAGCAGCTGTACCCACCAGTTTGCACGTAAAATTAAAACCGTTTGGAAATTTGGATTACCCCCCCCCCCCCCCCCCACCAAAAAAAGGACAATAAATTCAAGTTTAACAGCATCATGAGAGTAATGCTGAGGTCGGCCATAGACACCCTTTCAGGACTAAAAGGCTCTGATCTTATAAACCCAGTCATGTAAGTATAGATTTAATGGTTTCATTTGCTTTGTAATTCAGTCAACATTTGTTATTGTTTAAGAACGTTATGTTTAAACTGGTATTAAACCTTATAAGTCTTGGTCAAAATTAGCTATTTTTGAATCAAGAATCTAGGCATAGTCTTTCCTTTAGAATAAGTTTGCAGGAAACGTTTACTGTATTGAAAATTCCACCCAACAATGTAGATGTTTTGTATTTGATATTCAAACTCCACGTGTAAAAAATAAGTCTCAAGTAAGAAGATGATAGTATATTTTCAAAGGCAGTCAAACTTAATTGTAATTATATGTTACATTAGATTTGTTTAATAGATTTGACAATCGCGGTGGGGCTATTCTCGATTAACTGCAACTGGAAATCTAGATATTTCTATTTAAATGTATTTTATCTGTTCTTTTACGTCATGCTTCTTTGGCTTTGTGAAATAACTTGATTAACATTTAATCACTTGTATAAATCCGGGGAAAAACATTATTCTGGATGCTTTTAATATGTCTTAAAAATTATATCACATGTCAGAGTATCTTATCTGATAGCTTTAATCACTATGTTCATTGTACAACTCTGAGAAAAGCTTACTATTTCAATATTTGCGTGATACGTACCGCGTATTGCTTATCCTAAGATAGTGTTAGAATAATTTAATTTTTGTCTGCAAAAATGCTTTCTTAAATTTTGAATATGTGCGATAACTAGTGTTCATTATTGGTCCTTATTTAAATGTAAATCATATGACTATATGCCTCTTTTAAGCTAAGGTAACATTTTAAGTTACCGTTGCTGCTTCTTTTGCTTAACAGTAAGGTCAAATGTTTTTGGTATGAGAGAAAATTTTACGAAATTTTACGTTTTGTATTTGGACAAAAAAAACAAATTTGCTTCATGCGTGATTTTAATTTGGTATAGAATTATTGTAGTCATCGTGTAGGTTGTACACGCATTACCGACATAAAGAGCTATATGGTACTTGGAATGCTTAAGGTTGTTTCTTGTTTGGCCTACAGTCAGAGACAAATTTGCAAACCAAAGTATTTGCAAAGTTACCAAGTGTTAATACAGTCATTCAGTTTAGAAGAAAAACAAAATGTCATAGCCTCAACTAACTGACAATGGTTCCGTGCTAAATGAAGCTATAAAATGCCTTATTACATATTTTATTATAGAATCGATTTGTATAACAATAAATGTATTTCTCGTGTATGTCAATATTGATAACAACCCAACATTTATTCCAAAATAAAATAATGTGCTACAAGGTATTTCAATTTTGAGAGCCTGAGAGAAGCGTTAATGCACTTGCTTATACTTGGTATAACTTTGATAAATACAAACAAGCATACTGACATTTTATTTTTCCTCCCATTGGAGGTATTTGTAGTCGAATACGTGCGAGCTGCTTTTATTCATTATTACTTGTCGTAAAAATTTTCAGCCATAATGTTGGGATTGAGTTGTAATTTGTTACTTAACTAAATAGAGAGATAAATTGTGTTCTTTTATTAATAAGACGATTCGGAAGCAGTTTTAAACTCGTGGAATATTTCAATTTTGACCGCTTCTTTTATTTGAAGGAAAATTATAGCAACAATATTATAATTGTATTATGTGGCGACAGACGGCGATTATATATATTTACACTGTAGTAGATTCACAAACTTTAAGTCATGTTGATTCGTTTTAAATAAAGCAAAATCAATGTGATTTAATTGCGTTTTCACATCAATACATAACCGTTGTATAAGTACACGCGTTCCTCTCTCTGATTTGAAATTTCAGCGTTTGATCCTTGCTAAGAAAGAAAATTGAATTTATTTCCTTTTATAGTTTGAGTTGAGTTGAGTTGTTGACTGTCTACTTCTGTCATTTGTATGTCATCAGTTTTAACATTAAGTGGCATCAAAGAACGGTTTTCAGTTGCTTTGGGGAAATGAAGAAATAATATTTATGTACAAAACACTAATGCAGTCTCTGATTTATTGTTTGAATAACAGAAAATTAAAGCCCACTGATCACACTGAGTTTACTCGGATAAGTTGTCTAAAGCGTTCTTACTTGGCATTTATGAAGCAATGGCGTTGTGAAGTACAGGTTCGGATCCGGGCTTCTGTCTTGTAATAAATATTTTATTTCATAACAGCTCTTTTATGTCATGTGATGGCCGTGAAATCTCTCCAAGGATGTGGTTTACAGATGACAATTTGTCGCACTCAATTTTCAGATAATAAATCACAAACTATTCCCAAAGCTCTTTAAAGGTTCTCTTTAAGTCAACAATACGTTGCTCTTTATGTATATATATATATATATGATACGGACAGAAACAGTACTTTAAAAGAAAACAGAAATAGATGTATTTTCTAAATTCTCAAACATGAGCGCGGGAAAATGATCGTGATTGAATTGGCAGTGGCGTTTGGAGACGCCTGTGCTCGTGTAATTGGAACTCCTATTAGACATCAAAAACAGGCAATCTCGGAAAATCTATTTAAAAACACCTTTCATGGTCATACCGTGTGCAAAAAATGTGTTTGTAATTACTAGCAGACAAAAACATAAAGTGACATGTGACACGCTTTATAATGTTACTTAAGCGCAAATGTGGATAATTTCAGGAATGCTGCATTGCATGCACATTTAACTTGGAAATGTTCCAAAAACAAGCAAAATTGCAATCAGAGTGTTTGTTCAAAAGCTGAAGCAATATTACATTTATGGATATTAACTATTGATTACATAACTTTATAACATTATTCTAGAAAATCTTCAAACAACGTGACGTTTATTCATTTATTAAACCTCTTAATAAAGAAAGCAATGTTTTCTTACACGAACATTTCTCCGTTCTGACATACCTTCGAAATATATTCGCATATCAAAACATATATCAGCATTACGTCTGGCTACTTAACCAAAAACAAGTTTCATTTTATAGCAACTCAAATACATCATTTTATTTTGAACGATTTCAGACGAAAGTGAAAAACGAAGACTTGACGGATAATCTCTTTTCACAAATCAAAAAGAAAAAGAAAAAAGGAAAAAAAGGAAAATAAAATAATTAAAGGCGGCAATCAGGCGTCATTTATTATATCAATGAATTTATTGGTAAAATATTGCAAATATATGATAATAAAATGAATAACTACAATTTCATTCTTTAGCTAAAAGTTTACGACTTTTAGGCCTTTTATGTCCTTGTCGGTTACACTGTAATAGACTTAAGGAGTGGATACATACAGACTTCTGGACTATATTATACCACGAAGTTAGATGTGATATTACGTTTTATTATATACCTATATAAATATTCTGCCAAAAATACAGCCTTTATTCAACCATTATTTCGCGCTAAAAAGGGTTTTTCTTCAATTTGATGCTTAGCATGTCATTTTAATTTAGTTTATCGCGCAGACAATCTCAAATGGTATATAATAAAAAGGGTTATAGATAGAATGTGATCCATAAGCCGGATTGGCTCTCGTCGAGGTCGGATCAAACTCGTGCTACGTACTCGTATGATCCGATGCACGACTCGAGCAAATCCGACATGCTAGATAACGTTATTACAGTTATAACCCTATTATATTGAGTTATTAAGCAGGTTGTTGGTAGGATTATTGTTGTATAAAGGTAGTTGCACAAAGAACGTTTAGTATTGCACCTACTTCGTACACATGGTCACCACGGAGAGTAAAGTGTGGAACAAATCATTGAGTTATATATCAATAGTGAAGTATCAAGTGTGGGTCATTTAATGTTCTGTTCATATTCCTGAAAAATAATCAAAGTGATTATTAAATTATCAACTGTGAATTCACTAAATAAAAGTAACGAACGGGAACCGTGTTTTTGAAAAAATTCTTTTCGTATAAATGTATATTGAGCCAGATCATGAACCATTGTGTCATATTTCTTGCAGATAGAGAATGAACTGCATGTTTTATTGTTTTGTGTGAAGGACACGTAACTTGACGGCTTCCTTTTCTAAAAAATGGAGGATTAATTATTCTGTGTGTATGTCTGACGGTAGGTGAGTGCTTGATTCAGTGATGTTAAGTTGTATGCTATCTTCCAAAGATTTAGAATGTGTTCTTATATTTAAGTAAAATAAGAACTTTCAAATCAAATAAATTCATAAACAGTTAAATTTATCTTAAGGGGCTTTAAATACATTAATAGATTTCTGCTTAAACATCATAGTTCCCTAACAGTACTAAAAATCGCTTCTGTTTTATCAATTCCTGGTGCACGTTTGCCCAAATTGTAATGTTTAAATGGAACGGACGTGGAGCAGAAGCACTCATGCATTTTTTAAAAATTCCATATAAACTATAATACTAACGAAAACGCATTTTACCTTTGACTAAACATTGGCGATATCTCCTACAATTAACAATGGTACACAACTACATAGTATGAAGTAACGGAAAACGTATATATGAAATAAATGTGAACTATGGAGACGCCCTTGAATACTTGAGTACCAATGGCATAATCGATACTACTTACTTACATTAGACTGTCTAAAACACACGTGCACTGTGTTTGCGTTACAACCTACCATCACTTACAATCAGGCACTTTGATTAATTGACTTCTATCCCGCTATCTTTAAGTTATTGGTTTTCTTACTCAGCAAATTTTGTACTAGTTTTTGTTGTTTATATACAGACCAACAAAGGTATGTTCTCCTCGGTAGATATTATCGTTGTACTTCAGATAGATCGAAGTGCAGACACGGTTCACTCAACGTTGTATATCTGCATCTTGCAACGTAATATTCAAACCTTTATACCTTAAACGTAGGTAACGAGAAAGTACGAGATAGATGGAAGTGCAGACACTCTCAAAAGAGAGCAAAAACGTAAAGCAATTCACTCGTATACTGGATCTTTTTTGCAGAGGTTGATATAAAAAAGCTCTTTGAATTTTTTCTAAGTAAAATCACTGATTTCAAGATTTGTTTTAAATATGGAAATTGCATGAACTCTAGTTAAGCTAAATTAACATTCTCAAGCGTAAGAAACAGATACTTGTCATGCGAAAAACCTCGTTTTGCTCCCTATTTCAATTTTACGCTTTCTTTAGGTTATGCAATATTTCAAGCTTTCATGTTACACACGTAACAATATCGTTCATAGTCTGTCTAACATAGTTGCCTTGAAACTTATCCGTTAATGTGCCAAAATATAAACCAGTCTAACAAAATGTTTATTAGTTTTATCTGACAAACATATTTCAGTTTTGCAACATCTTGTGACACAGACCAATTTATTTTTATGCGGGATAAAACATCCTTTCAACTTCCGACAGATCGGTAAATATCTCCAAGATATTAAATGAAAAATCTTTTTAAACTTTCAATATTGAAATCCGGTGATACAGACCAATTTATTTAGACTGGCAAATAACTTCCAGGCTTGAAATAAAAGGCCTTTGATATTTTTAACAAAGAAATCATAAAAAACTTTGATATATTGCATATCATACCAATTTATGTAACATGGGACATACATATTGCCATACGTTTAATATGAGAAATATTTTGGCTACTAAAACGGCATACAGATTCCGTGTATAAGTTTATGCGGACTGTATTTGTCCACACAAAAAAGATAGCTATCAAACAGGGGGTCCTTAACAAATATTTGAAAACCAAAATAAAAATTTATACCTACTAGTATTAATATTGACTTAAATCATTCAATTTTACCTTGACTTTAAAATGTTTTAATTTTGATTTCTAGGTATGAAGTAGTATATGCATATGATGTAAATAATTTGTCTAAGCTATTATGAAGAAGACAAAGTAGGCGTAGTAACAAATAGACTTTGTAGGTTCTATAATTTCGGGACCCAGTAGAAATTGAATAAGTATGCAGGAATGATAAATAAAGTTTTGATTATCACATTTCTTTTACCTGGGGGGGGGGGGGGGGGGTTTTCCCCCCGTGTTATATATCATTTGCGTATCATACTAAATTGCATGTACATGACTGTATAACACACGTAATGAGCAAGTAATGACCAACCTTTAGTAAGATTTAGCTAATTATTTCACCAAATGCATGTAAGCGTTGACAAGAAAATTACAATATCAGACTGTTTGTATCCGAATGGGAAAGTGAGATGGATTAACTATCAACGAAACGTTTGATTGTAAAACTGAAATTCAATATAAATATCCCAAGTGGCGACATTAGTGGTTACACTTTTCTGTTGTTATATAAACGCATTCCACATGACTGTCGTCACTCTTGGGTTCGATTAACCCTATGGTAAAAGTTTTTGTCATTCTTTAATCATTTGCAATAAATTAATCGAAGACTCCGTCTGATTTGTATGTGTCATGTATGTGCCATGTATGTGTCCTGTATGTGTCATGTATGTGCCATGAATGTGTCCTGTATGTGTCATGTATGTGCCATGTATGTGCCATGTATGTGTCATGTATGTGTCATGTATGTGTTGCGCTCCAACTGGAACACCTACCTTCTTCAAATGCCTGTACTATTTCGTTACGCAGTATATTATTTCTCTGAACAATGTGCCACAAACACGTGCAAAAATAGTTGACAAAATATGAGACTAAACTGTTTGTGATGTAGAATTAGTTAAATTTGACTGCAAATGCAAAAGAAGTTTCAATATGCGGACACTTTTCAGTCAATTTGTGCAAAGAAATGGAAAACAGATCTAGTCATTATAATGTACTTTGCTACCATCAGTTTCATGGGATATTAATCTATCGGAAGCAATGATTATAAAGGAATGACCAAAGTTTCGGCCATATGTTATATTGTGATGCAGATCTGTTATTTTATTTTACGAAGTTTCTAAGACCATTGCGCCTACTTTTATAATCAGTACATTTATAGATGGTTCTTCGCTCTTATGTCAGTTTTTATGATTATAACAGCTAAAAAGGTTGTTTATCAAAATTTAAACGGCTGAATAAGAAAACTCAAATGAAACTTTTTTTCTGATGTTTTGGATGAGAAATTGATCTTGCTGTAAACTAACATTTTAATTTGTAGCGGAGGAGTATTGTCTCTAAAGTATGCGTATATGATGGAAGATTTTAAGCATATTTCGACAATCAAATGTGAGAACAATCATATATACTCAACCGAAACAAGGCGAAGTTTAATAAAAGATAAAAAATAAAGGGTATCGAAGGATTCGATACCTGCGAGGTTTTTCCCGTTGACAAGTTTGTACGAATTCACACCCATTTCAAAGCACCAACAAACCAAAATGCTGACACGCTCAACTTGAAAAACGACACGCGGTCGGCGCGTTATTGTGCTAAGGGTGAAAATTACATACTCGCTTACCTGTTTGTTTAATACCAAAAGGAACAACTTTTTTTGTTTGAAAGTCGGTTAAAGAGTTCACCTTAATTGAATAACAAACTCGTGCAGACTACCAAACACCATGCCTTTTAGGCATGACTTTTAATTTAAGTCAGTAGAAAAATGACTTCACGTGTGCAAAAAATTGGGTGAGCAATCTGCCGAAGGACCCGGGACGGGGATACCCAGATCGCTGAATCTTCATTTCCATTCGTCTGAGCAATCTGGCATAGGCCCCGGCCCCTGGGATACCTAGATCAGCAACGAGTGGAAAAGGGTTAAAGGAAAAAAAATAAACCGTGAATGATTTTTTCGTTCCTTTTCCTTTCATCTAAATGAATACGCAAGTATATTACTAAGGTCCGTGATAGCTATATACATGTAAATACACAATTTACATAACAACGCGGCCATCTTCGGGACTTGGTTTTCGACCCATGGATTATTCGAAGTAAAACTTGGTCCCCGGCACTTCGAATAATCGAGACTCGACTGTATGTACATTTACGTCTTTCAGCCACTAATAGAGAAAGTCTGTTTCTGATCAAAGCAGACTAAAACGTACTAATTATTGCTGATCATTATCTTTGTATAATATCATTGTATGAGGATAAGTTTGACTAAATAAATCTTTTTAGACGCTTTGAGATCTATTTCTTGAACTCAGCAAAAATGTGTGCTGCTTTTAATTTGTTGTGAATTGTTCTGAAGTCTGGAGGATAATGCATTTATTGCTTTCCTTTGTCGCTGCAGGAAGATGAATCTAAATGTCGCATTTATCTCCGCTGACATCTGAAATTACTTCTATGGATGGTAAATCACATCGAAAGACAAGAGTTGCCCTTTATTTTCCGTTTAGAAATTTCAAAACAATATTAAATGGTCACCGTTTCACACGTAATGTAACATCGGTATGTAAATACCGCAACATTCAAAGTTTTCAATTAAACTCGCTTTGTTTATTTTACACCAAATTACCCGTTTTATTTATCGTCATTGCAATGCAAGATGTCGTTACTCTAATTTTCTTACTTTTCAAAAGGAACAAAAATCGCTTATCTGCTTTATAAAAAGATACAAATGTATTAAACTAATCATATTAAACAACATGAAAGTTTCAATACACAGTCTGACAATACGTGTGAATGTACCTTCTTTTTAAGAAACAGAGTGAATATCGATACATAAACATATCATTAAGTACTATAGGCTACTGCATATTAAAACCTATTTTATAAATGAAAGGCGAACAAAATCGACTTACATGGTGAAAGTCTTATTCAACGATATTCTTGTAATCGTCAACCTTTTTGAAAGCAAAAAAGACAAGCCGTATATCCTTAAAAAGTTTCTGAAATATCTATGAGCAAATGCTTTTCACTAAGTGGTATTCTTATAGAAATGTGCCTTCCTACAAAACGAAACCAATCTTAAAAAAAACAAGCATTTCAAATATTATCGTAGCAAGTTATGTTTTGAAAATATCAGCTATCAAAACAACCACTTACTCTCCTATACTGAGATTGTATTCTTAAACGTTATAACCTACTATTTTTCGCCATATTTGTTGTTGTATTTACTCAATTGTGTAAATTCTTTCTTTCCTCATTTTTTGCCAAGAAAAGGTGTTTTTGTTTGTTTTCCAGTATGTCATTAAACACAGTTATCACAATATTAATTAAGACACGGTTATAAACATACATATACAGTCATGTTGATTTGCTCTGTTTCCTGTTTTGATTACTGTAAAAATACTTTGAAAAATGAATAAACGGATTGTCCTAGGGCAATTCCAAAAAAGAGAAAAAAATGAAACAGTACGTCTTATTATTTTGAAATTATGTCGTCTGTTGTCAGTTATGTTTTTATCCAATATTGAAAAAAATAGTGAGACAGTTTTGTCTTTTAAAGTTCTCCGTGATCTTGACCTTTGACCTGCTGACCGCAAAATCACTCAAGTTCAATTTGTTGTCATGACCAACATACCTACACAGTTTAGGGACATTAGGCCAAAGCGTTCTTAAGTTATTGATCGGACAAGGTTTACCCACTGAATGACCTGTTGACCTCAAAATCAATAGGGGTCATCTTCTTGTCATGACGAACCAACCTACCAAGTTTGAGAAATTCTTTCGTTATTGATCGGTCAAAGTTTTTTTCTGCTAAAAGTCACTGTGACCTTGATCTTTGATCTGTTGACCTCAAAACCTGTAGAGGTCATTTACTTGCTATGACCAACCAACCTGCCAAGCTTGTACAAAAGCGGCAAAGGCGTTCTCCTGTTATTGATCGGACAAGGTTTGATTTCCGACAGACCAACTGACATGTGGACAGCAATATATCCCTCATTCTTTGATAGGGGGAGGGGCAAAATAACTATAATAAATTCTAACCTGAGTAAATAAACTAATAAGAGAAAAACTTGTACTTAAGTTTACGATAAAACACAGCACGTTTCTTGAATGACGACGTGCGGTAAATATCGTTACAGCGTGCTTAATGACTTATCATTAGTAGTCTTACCGATGACGACACGTAGGTACCCTGGATTGAAAAGTGATGTCGTAACCACATGTACACGATAATTGAGGCCCACTGAGGCCCATAGTTTTTAGTTTAACGAAAACACCATACTCAAATATGTATGTTCAAGTACAAGTATTTTATATTGCATACAACTTAATTGATACCAAACCTTAGTTTATCACAGTTTAAATATTATTGTGTTGAAGAGACATATTTACATCTTCAGCCATACAAATCCAATGCTGACGACATAAATAAAATCTATTCATTGTTTTAATACATTTATAGCCTCTCTTATGTTTTGAAGATCTAAGAATTAATTACGAAGAAAGAATTAACATGTACCATGAAAGGACACCTAATGTACTTGTTTGATTAGCTTGTTCGAATGTTGATTTCTGGTCGTGTGCGTACAGTTACATGTTTGTGTGCGCACTGTTTTCAGACACAGCCAGTAGATTTTATCTAATTTAACTTTAAAGCAGTAATAACCTGCCTTATAGACAAATGTATCAGACAACAGAAAACGAAATCCAATACATAGTACGTACATGTATTAGATCAAGCATTTGTTATCCAACAGACGTGAAGACATCCTGGTTGAACATTTGAAATGGCAGTCACAGCGGCTTTAAAATGAATAACATGTGGTAAAGTATTGACTAAAAGTCTATAAATGGCGTTTCCGCTGTATTTTTTTTATTTTGTAGCTGAGCATCAGGAAAAGCTTGGTAGAGCATGATTCATTTCTCTCGTTCTTTGCTTATAACTGCTTTTGAGGTACTTTGGACACGATAACGTTGCCTTCAAATTTGATGTACAATGATTTGCCTGCAGCTGTGCGAACAGACGCTGTCTTACTTTTTATACTAATTTATTTACTTTTGATTGCGAAATAAATTCCTACAACTTAGATTAAATGCTCTTGATGGAATTAACCTCGAAGAGAGAGAGGAAATGTGGAATTATTTGTGTCTTGCCTAAGGACATTACCGACATGGCTATGGTGGGATAGAACCCGGGACCCATCAATCCTGAGGCGAACGCACTACAACTACACCACTACGGCTCCACAGACGTTGTTTGTTCTTTTATTAACATTTAGCTGCTGCGTCTGAATAAAGTTTCCTGATTTATATATCCAAAAACAATACAGAACCAAGAGAAAACCTAGAAACAAATGAATAAACTGACGCTTTCAAAACATCTTCTAAACAATCACTTTATCTTCTCTGACATTTCCAATTACTATATACATTTAAAACTTCTCAAGAACACATTCTTCGTTTAAGATATGTAAAAAGTAACGTTAAACTGCTGCTCTCGAGGGAATAAGAGAATAGTTGTAATATTGCCTGGTTATACTTGAAACAGAAAACTAGGGAAAATGTCCGACTGGTTTTGTTATGAAACCAGTACATTTCATATTTTTTGTACTTTAGATTTGTACCTATATTTTATGATTCATGTATTTTTCAGCGCATATGACATTTTCAGATTCTGGAAATCGATTGCCTTTAAGATTCTCTCATTGTAGCAGCGTAAAAAATGTATCAATAACCTTTAAATTTATACCAACTTACGTTCAGTAATAATTAGTATTGTCACTTTGTACATCGCACATTTTAAGTACTGGTTAGTATGTGCTAGTGTCCATAATCATAGCTGAATTAATCTATAATGTACCCTGTATAATGTAATAAGTTCTTTTATGTAATTACTGACCCTTTATACATTTACCATGTTGCTAAAGCTTAACTTTTGACACCTAAATATAGAGTCATTTTTGTATAAATATTGCAAACGTTGCAGTTGTCTTACACCCATACAATGTGTGTGATTAGCCTCGAACGTTGATGATAAAATGATATATTAGGTAGGCTTATGACCTTCATTTTTGCCGGAACATATCTAAGGTTATTATCATTGTTGATCTCGGATTGTTGGAAACAAGTTGAGTTCCGTCCATTATAGAATCACTGTTATATAAGATGTAGCAGCAACAAAAACTTATGTAATGTAAATGGTATTTATCAATATTTATAAAATGCATATTTGTAAAGACCTATGTTCGCTTTACAATAAAAATGAGCGTTCACAATGAAAGACTGTCAATAAGCCGGCATTATACCATTTAAACATTGACAAGAATGTTTCGTATAAATATAACAGGATCTGAGAAACAGTATGATTAACTGTCAAACGTAAGGCATATGTAAAAGCGTAATTCATCATATGATAGCATTTAGCATTTACGAAATTACATCTTCAAGTTTCCTTGACAGAGCAGTGTAAATATTTTAGGAAGTCATGCAGATTTGATAATGCTTATTGTTCTTTGCGGGAAACGTAAGAGATTTATTTTAAATACGGATATATTAACCTGTTTTATTTCAATTTCAATCGCATACGAGTAACTAGTTACTCATATTTTGAAATTTTCAGCTATCTATGTCTAATCTGTCAAGTATTTATTGCATGGGTCAAAATGAAACACATCGATGCCAATAACCCGAATATCGTTTGTTACAGTACAGCACGTCAAAGTCTTCTCCTCATTTTATTTATTTCTGATTAATACAGGAAGAAAGGTATGCAGCACAAGAGTAATACTGTATCACGTGCATCCAATTACAAATCGAATGGATGATTGAAGACTGAAGCCGAAAGTACAACTTTACATCACAAAAACTTAAGTTTATCGAATGTACTTTTGAAAACAATATCATATCATTCATGTGCTGACTATTGTTTATGGACTCTGTTATATATTGATGAACTATATGTCTGTCATCAACTTTTATACACAATACCGTTTGGATGCATATACGGAAACATAGTTTCTTTCAAATCGGTTTTTGTTTCCGGTATTTTAGGTTAAAATAATATTTTCGTACATGAACATTTCAACTCCCATCAGATGAAAAAACTTTGGAAACAGCACAGTAAAGTAAGCCGTAAGAGACATTACAGTTGTTGTCAAATCAATTGAAACTTTACCGAACAAACCACTTATGAACACGTGTTTGATATCGTGTACTAGCAATGGTAATTCTCTGAGAATCAAACTATTTCTAAAAGATGTCAAAAATGAAAGATACTAGCTTATACTCTAACACAACCTGTATCATTCGTGAATGTTAGTTGCGAAAACGGTGAAGTTTTAGATAGCAACTTTTTGTTTTGGTAGGAAATGCCACGTGTATATACACATTTATGTTTCGATTAAAATGCTTTGTTTGTCAAGCAAGATGAAAATGTTTCATTCGACAAATATTCCCATTTTCTGTTATCTGCGTTGCATATTACCGATAATGTAACGTAT
This sequence comes from Saxidomus purpurata, assembly GCA_022818135.1. Classification (NCBI taxonomy): domain Eukaryota; kingdom Metazoa; phylum Mollusca; class Bivalvia; order Venerida; family Veneridae; genus Saxidomus; species Saxidomus purpurata. Next base: position 25,656,889 of record JAFMSR010000006.1, read on the forward strand.
CCCTGCAAACAAATCTGACTTTAAATGATATCTACTTTGCAAATCTGAACTAACACGCATTGCTCAACCAAGGAACAGACATGTTAAAGACATTGTCTTACACTAATGGTAACGATGAGTACATTACTCATTTCATTTATATTTAGAAATTCACAAGTTCGTCCATTTCCATAAATGCAATGACAAAGTAATACTAACGAAATGGAAATATATTGTAAGAAAACTACATCATAAATTCTCACCGGGCAAAATACATAAACAAGATTTGGTCAAATGGTTGAGAGTAATCAAACTTTTTTTATTCTTCTGAGGAATTGTTTGAAATATAAGGTTCAGTTTTTAAAAAATGATAATGATATTTGTGACCGCTCGTAACTCTGTGTTAATCTGGAAAAAACAGATATATTCTATATCCTGGGCTGTAGAGAAGAGAGTAATAAATTACTGTCTATATATTGATGAATTATTTGATTTCATCAATACAGCAATGAATAATGACATCAGTGGCCATATTCAAGTAGCATCTTATGTAAAATCTAAAAATGTTCCTTAAAATCAACAATTTCCTTAGGAGATCATTTGAAAAAGGATAATGCACAATGCAGCATACATATAATTAAATAAATTTTCTATGAATACATTTAAGTGATGATATAATTATACACAACCATTGACATTTGTCAGTATAATATTGAAAAAAAAGTTTTTCACTTACGTTGAATTTTTAAGAAATGGCTTAAGATGCTGCTAGACTACGACCCTAGACCATTGTTAAAATCGATATCATTCTTTGCACATGCTTTATTCATAGAATTTCGAGCAACATTGTATTTATCAATAAGCTTGAAAGTATAAGATGTTATTATGTACACTGTACAAATGATTACACAAACATCCAGGTTGATATAGGCCAGATTACTCATTTTGAAGAAATAAATAATATTCCAAATTTGGATTTGACTTTTGAGTTCAGATCGTTTCCAAATTTGGATTTGACATTTGATTTCAGATCGTTAGCACACGTAGGCTTTTGTACACATTGCTTTCAGACAGAACCAGAAGACTTTATCTAATTTAATTTTAAAACAGTAATAGTGTGCCCGGTATACAAAGGTTCAAGAAAACAGAAACCGAAATTCAATGCATTGAACGTTTACTAGACGTTTTAAATCAAACATTTATTATCCAACAGAAGTGAAGACATGCTGGTTGCAGATATAGTGTTGAGCATCTGAAATGGCAATCTGCAATGTTATTGACTACAAATCTTGAAATTGTGTTTTTGCTGTATTTATAATTATGCAGTTGAATATCGGGAAAAGCTAGATAGCCAACGATTGTTTCGCTACTTTTTTGCATTTGTGGCTCTAGAGACTGTGATAGAGCTTCTTCTACTTCTTGCTATTCAATGAAATGGTTTTACTCCAGCTGTGAAAATACACAGCTTTTCATTATTTTATTGCTGTTGCGTCTGAGGGAAGTCTCTTGATTTAAATATATAGAAATAATACAGAATCAAGAAATAGCTTAGAAACAAATGAATAAACTGACGCTTTCAAAACATCTTCTTACATGAAATAAACAGTCACTTTATCTTCTCTGGCATTTCCAATTACTGTATACATTTTAAACTTCTCGAGAACACATTCTTTCTATTTTTAGACATGTGAAGACTGACTTTATACTGCTGGTCCCGAGAGAACACGAGACTTCTTGTAACCATTGCCTGGTAGTGCTTGAAACAGACACTTGAGAAAAAATGTCAGACTTATTTAACTATAAAACTAGAAGTTTCACTTCTTTGCACTTGTTATATTTTATGAGACATATGTTTTTAGACACTTATGACTTTTTCAATTTCTTTACTTGTAACAGCGGCGTTAGATTAGATAATAGAAAATGTAAATAAATAAACCTTCATCTCTTTACGATCTTGTCACTTGGTACACTGCACACTTTAAATACTTGTATGTGCTAGTGTTTATTTTAGCTGAATGAATCTATATAATCTACATGTACAATGTATTTGTTCATTTGTATAATAACTGATCGCTTATACACTTACCATGTTGCTAAAACAAAACATTTGGCAGCTTAAAATTGTATCATTTCGAAGACATATTGAAAAATTTGCATTAGTCTTATATCTTATCCACTTGCGATTAGCTTCAAATATCTTAAAATGATATATTAAATCAACTGATAACATTGATTAATTTTACTTCATTTTTGCAGGAACATATCGCAGTTATTAACATTAACATTGTTGATCTCCGGATCTATGTGCAGACATGTTGATATCCATCCATTATAGAATTACTGCAATGAATAGATATGGCAGCAACAAATAATTGAAAGCCGCCAAGAGGTATTTATAAGAATTTATAAAATGTATATTTGTAAGGACCTCTGTCCCATCTACAATAAAAATGTGCAATACCATGAAAGCCTGTCTGGAAGCTGGCATTATGTAATCCAAACATTGTTAAGAAAGCTTTGTATAAATGAAACAGGATTCAATTTTTTTGGACTGAATCCGAGAGACGGTATGATTAACTGTCAAATATAAGGCGATTGAAAAAGCGCAATTCATCATTTGATGTATTTAGCATAGTATACAAATTTCTTCAGGTTTTCCTTTAGTATAGCATTGACATTATTTCAATGAAGCCATACAGAGTTAATACTGGCTGCTGTTGTTTGCATGAAATTAATGGTTTAATTTGAAATAAATGTATATCAACCTATTTACTCATATTTGGACATGTCTTACTACTTTTGTGTACAAATCTGCCAAGTGGATACTAGTGATGAATGGTTCAAAATGAAAAACAAACCGCGTTGCGATTAAACCGAATATCGTTTGTTGTAGTACAAACTATCTTGTCTTTCAGTAGACATTAGAAACAGTGATCATTTGATTATTTGAGCCATATATGATTAAATTTTAATTACCGATTTCAGAGAAATAGAATTTTATTATTTCTATATTATTTCTATATTCAAAAATATAAGAACAAGAAACAATTGACGGACAACACTGTAGTTACTAGGACACAACACACACACAATCGCGCGAGCACTGCCGCATTTTGCTGTTGTATACTTATTTAAAGTTTCATAAAATTATATCCTTTGAATCCCTTGTTTTGACTCCGGACAGAGAAATGCCTGTATAAAATGGCTATTCTAAGGTAACAAAGAGTCATTACTTTGAGACATTGAGCCTTTGGGGCTTTATTCCCCTACATATATATAATTCATAATAATGCCAAGTTTCAATAAAATTTGACCTATCAGTACCAAAATATTTCTCCGGACGGAAATATTGCCTCTTTAAAATGGATATTATAAAGTAACAAAGGACCATAACTATGCTGTAACAGGTGGATTGTTACGGCATTTGGCCAGTATGAATTCTTGTCAAGTTTCAATAAAATCTTACAAATCAGTACCAAAATATGGCTCCGGATGGAAAAGCGTGACGGACGGACGGAGGGTGGAATTGATCGTATACTACCAAAGGTGATTCTCACATATATCGATGTCTGAATCAATGTCTGAAAGTAAAACAAATACCCTTACAGGACTTAATGTCTTTCATCAAGGTTAGTTGCTTTTGCTATAAGGATTTAGATATCAATATTTCTATTTAGACAGAAAACACCATCACGTAATTGTTAATGTTGTGATTTCACGTATCACTACTACAAACGCAAATGTATTTATGAGCTTTAATTATTAGATTGAATCTCTTATCAGCAAGTCATGATTTATGTTTAGCATTTGTCAAGAAAGATGGGAAAATGTATCATCAAATTAACTCAGTTTTCTGCTGGTAATGTATAACATCTCTGCCTAAACACCTGACTTAGATGATATCTATGTCTTGTTCAACAATTTTGATAGATGATATTTTGCAAAGAATAGACTTGTAAAAGAACTTGTCTAAGAAAATCGGTAACGTTGAATATATCACTCAGTTCATTTAGCTGTAGAAATTCACAAGTTCATCCATATTTCTAAAATGTTCTGACAAAGTAATAATAACGTAATGGAAATATATTGAGGAAAAAACTATATGATGAATTGTCACCGGTTTTAAATCCTCGGGAAACCACTTTTCGTCCCCCTAAGCATTAAACTCAAACAACAGGCGCAGTAAAATCCTTTGAATTGTTATGAATTATAAAGACACAAACTTTATTAATTTTGTTATTTTTATGCTATGGTCTCAAAGGACTATGTTTCAGTTTTTTGTTTAGCATTACAATATTTTGGATTTGGCCGTGTGACTTTCATTTATCAAAATGTATACAAAGCAGACGAAGAAAAAAACAGTTGAATAATCAATAAATTTTGTTTCCAAGGATATTTAAACAAGATCACTATAATTCGAAATAGTAAAATAAGTGTAGTTGTGGGAATAAGGAATTAAGTATTAGATTATTATCTGTTCAAACCTCATACTGATCGGAAATTAATCAGGCTTAAAATTTAATGCAACTGTAAATTTTCCCCGTGGTTTGCGCGCGTATCATCATAATCTCGCGAGACGAGAGACAAAACAAAATAGGAACGAATCCAAGGTCAGTGTCGAAAAATGGACCTCCGACGATACATACAATAAGCTTTGTCGTAAGGCTAAGATCAGTCTGTCTGAGGAAATATCTGAAATATAAAGTTCAGTTACGAAACAATTATCATCGCTAGTTACATGTTGCGTCAATATTATTGACTGCTAGTATCCTGGTGTTACTCCCGAAACCACAGATATTAATGATTACATATATTTCACGTCTTTGGATGACAAGAATCCACTATAAGATTCATGTCTATATAATGATGAATTATTTACTTCATCACTGCAGCAATTGATTATGACATCGGGGGCCATATTCTAGTAGCATCTTATATCAAATCTTCAGATTTTCCTTGACAATGTTACGGGGAATTATTTAATTCCATCACTGCAGCAATACAATGAATAATGACATCAGACCACTGTGTAAACCGATAGGATTCTGTCTGTTTGCATATTGCTATCAAACAAGTAACAAAATGCGTTAGCAAAGACATTCCTTATTTATAGAATTTCCAGCAACTTTCTGTTTAAGCTTGACAGTACAATATGTAATTGTGTATATTACTTCACAGAAATCGAGGTTGTTGTAGGCACGATCCCTTATTGTGAAGGAATAATAATCCAATTTTGTAACCTTAAGTACGGCAGCTATTTTTGTTGGAATAGCCCATTTGATCATGCATCAGTAGATTGAATCTAGTTCGGTTTTAAAGCAGTTATAATCTGCTCAGAAGGTCAACTGTATCAGACAATAGAAAACGAATGCATAGCAACTACTAAATGCTTTAATCGAGTCATTTTATCCAACAGAAATTAAGACAGACTGGTTGGATATTTGAAATGACGATTTAAAATCACTTAATATTGGCATTGAAGTACAATGATATCGCTGTAATTCATTACAAAGCTATAAGTGATTTTCTATTGTTGGTTTCTTGTGGCTTTCACATTTTGCAGCTGAACATCTATAAAGCTAGACAGAGTACGCTGTTTTTGTCTTCTTACAAAATGCTGAAGTATACGATAATGCTTCTTCCACCTATTGATATCTAAAGATTTGTTCTTTCGATAGCTCATCTGAGCGCGAAGAGCTATTGTGATCTCCCTGTGTCCGTAGTGTGTCGCGAGATGTGCACTGTTAACAACCTTTACTTCAAAACCACGTGGCTAGTGTTGACGAAACTTGAAAGAGATGTTCTTTCAGAAGCTCTACTAAAGTTGGTCAAATAATTTCATTTAATGTAGAACTATGGTTGTTATGGCAACAAATAGGAGACACTTTTATAATATTCTCCCCCATAACCACAAGGCCCAGAGTTGAGATATTTCGGGTGCGGTAGTGTCTATCGACCCTCTATCAAGACTGAACATTATGCCCCTGGAGTTAAAATTGACTACACCCGTCGCGTCACTTTTTACATAGACTTATATAAGGTAGAGTTTTAAAGATCTTCCTGTCTAAAACCACAAGGTCAAGAGCTTAGATGTTTAGATGGTAGCGTGTCTAGTGGGCCTCAACCAAGCTTATTCAAATCATGCCCCAAGAGTCAAAGTTTTCTCATTCTTGCGGCCACTTGCATTACATAGACTTATATTGGAAAAACTTTTTCGGAAAACTTTTCTTAACTTAAACTACAAGGCCTAGATACTAGTCTACTAAGCCTATAGCGAGATTGTTCAAACCGTGTCCTCAGGGTTAGAATTGACCCCACCATGTCATGTTGACATGTACAAAGATTGCTCAAACCATGCCGCTTAGGTCAATATTGACCTTACCCTCATGATTAATTAATTAACATAGACTTACATAGTAAAAACAAAACAATTTTTTTGTCTACAAATGCCCTAAGCTCAGACATTTGGTTTACGGCACTGTAAAGTTACTGTATCTCTCTACCACGTTTGTTCAGATAAATCCCGTGGTTAAAATTGTTCACGCCTAGGCGGTACGGTCTTTTGCTTAAACTTGCATAATATAGTATACATTGTATAGTCGTCCACTACAACCTTTATTCAATCATTTCCCTGTGTTTGAAGTTTACCAAACTTAGCTACGCCCTGTGACTTTGACAATTAAATTTAGACCAGTATAGTTTTTTAAAGAAATGTTAGGGCTAACATTGAATGATCTTGACCCTGACCCTTTGATCCACGTTCTTGTTTTTGAAACTACAAAGATGAAATCTTGATTGTGTGTACAATTTTGCAAATAAATTACAATATATGAATTACATATTTTTGAACCTTTGACCTACCTTGGTCCTTTGGAGCAATGGTGCCCTGGTTGGCGATATAGGGCCATCATGTACCTCTTGTTAATGTCTTAGAAAAATTGCTTGATTTCCATGTATGGGAATACTGCAGAACAAGTAGAATGTCTAGAAACAAATGCAAATACTGCCACTTTCATCTTAAATGAAATAAAACACCACTTTATCCACTCTGACATTTCAAATAGTATACATTTTAAACCTCACAGACAGAAGAAACACTTTATTTCGTTTAAAATGTGTGAAAACTCCTTTTGTAATGGACCCTGGAGAGCAGAAGATAAATTAAGAAAACACTGCCTTGTAGTGCTTGGAACAGAAATTGAGAAATATATCCGACTCATTTTGTTATGACAGCAAGTCCTGCTATCTCTTTTACTTGTTATGTTCTATTGAGAAATATGGAATTTTCAGTTTTTCTGCAATTTAATTAAAATTCGTATAGTAATATAAAACCATTTTTTGCTACAGATCAAATATTAAACGTAGTAGAATGCAAAGAACATTATCTTTCTCCTCAACACACACTTATGTCAGACGAAAAGTTGTTGTCTAGTTTAAACTTTAAATTTATTTTACATCTATTGTAGAATTTATTTTACATCGAATGTAGAACGACTTATTGCAGCTTATACTAACTGCTCTCGGTGACTGTCCCCTGGAGTTCTGATCAGTACTCGCTCCGAAAAAAAAGGAGGTTGGTGTCCTTTTGTACACTGCACTGTTCAATCTTTTATGGACGTGTCTCTTATCAGTGTGATGAATTATATGAGTTTCATGTATCCTGTAGAAGTATACTATGAATTTATTCAGCAGATGTCATTAATCATTTTGTATTAACTTATATACCCTGACAAGATAACGAGGAGTCAATCTTAAAGAATCTTGCAACTTTTGCAGTATCATTGCAACTTTACCCCTTGTGTGATCTTCAAATGATATGTAGACACTGGTGGATGACATTGATTAATTTCAATTCAATAATGCGGTAACATATCTCTGGCAATACGATTGTTAATCTCCGTATATTTGCAGACGTGTTGATTTCCAGCCACTATTCATTTACTACTTTGAATAGATGTAACAGATAGGTATTTTTCATAATTGATAAAATGCATATTGAAATAGATCTATGTCCCTTCTACAATGGATGTGGGTATTACCATTAAAGGCTGTCTGGAAGCTGACATTATGCGTTTCCTAGACTGATAAGAACGTTTTGTATAAATTGACAGAATCAAATATTTTGTTACTGGATCCGAAACGACTAAGATTAATCGTCAAATGTAAGTAGACTGCATAAAAAGCGCTCTTCATCATTTGATGTATTTAGAATAAATAAGATTACATAATTCAGCTTTCAGAAATTCTATTTCTTCTTACACAACAGCATAACGAGTTTGACGTGGAATAAAATATAAATTTTGTCTTTGTTTACAACTGAGAAAGTTAACACACGAGCATATTCTGCAACATCTAAACATCAGTTACCTAAATTTCAATCACACACCAGTGGATCATTTTCCACATTGCACATTCTCGAAAATACTTAGTTATTATAGTTTTGAAATAAGTTGAAAATGTCAACGTCAAAATGAGTTAAATTATGATGACACAGAGAAACTTTAGTATCATTTTCAAAATTATCGTTTCCATACTATGAACAACTGAGCAGTTAAAAAGAATAACACACTAACTGAACACTTAATTGACTAAGTACATAGTATCTATAAATATTACTTTTATCTTGATGTACATGTTACATGACCTAGTAATAATTAGATTTTATACTCATTAACTAAATTAAATTATGAGAGTATATCCAAGGTCGTAAGACCGGATTTACTAGATGACAGGCATTGTGGTCTTAGATCTTCTCTAAAACGTAAAAGACTGCTTTGCTGTAATAAAGTTATTCAGGTTTTTGTGCTCGTAATTGTACGACTGGTTACATTACAAACGAGAAATACTGCACCATTACCATCGGACTATAAATCTTATAGAGACAAGCAAAAGGACTGCGAAAGACGTTCAAAATTGGTACGAGTATTCGGCTGTGAGAGATAAAACTGAGTATATCTTTGGAATCGCGAGTGATAAAAGTGAAGAAACAACAGTATATATGGATGCTTATTAAACAAACTGAACAGAAGATAGCAAACCTGTTTACTTTTTTCTTTATTATAAGAAAAAAGAACTAAATTTAGAACAATACATAAATGTATATAGACCTTTTGTTGTGAAACAAAATAATGATCCAGGTAAAATAAACATGTTCCCCTAAACTGTAACATTTCACAATGTACACTTTGCACACAAGTTCAAATATTGTTGTTTTTTTTGTTTAGATTTACATGTAACTGTGCTGAACGTTATACTTCTTATTTCTTTTAATTGTTTTTCTATATGTTACCTTCATGTTATGTGTGATTTATCGTCCCATGTACAGACTTGATGTGCAAGGTTGACGAACGTAGACTGTTTATAGTCCCGGCTGACCCTTGGATATTTCCCCCGGTTAAAATGGAGTTTTGCTTTACCCGACTGCAATGCCCAGGTAGTTTTGTCCAAATGTTATGTTTACGTAACCAAACATTGTGTGAAATTCCAGCAGCCAAAGATAGCAGTGCGAGCTTGCAGACCTGATACGCGTGGATAAACCACTTTGCATCAAGGAATCTTTATTTGATGCTATTATGTGCAAGGTTACTAAAATTATGATTCCCCCAGACGGGGTTTTGTGCGACTGGTTGATTTCATCCAAACTCTATAGATAAAAGGGGCGGCTAAATTCATCAATGTACATGTATTAAGATAGTACAGGGACGTAAATTTCTAATTTTCCGTATTTGTATTAAACTTTAAAATAGACCTACTTATTTCTGGTACCGCAGCCTTTTCTACCTTAAGCTTGTAGAGTCAAGCTTCTATTGAAACTCGTGCACCACGCGAGAAAAATGATACAATGTTTCTTAAAAGTACCTAATGGACATCGCTTGAAAAATAGTCCTTCCGCATTCGCCTTCTGTCTTATTTTAATCTACGACCTTTGAGTAGAATTCCTGAGAATGCAAATTGAATTTATTCCCTTTGGATAATCTAATCAGATGTTGATCGTCTGCTACTTGCGTTTGTATGTCATTCACTTTGATGTATAATTGGCATCAAAGAATGAATTTAAGTTTCTTTAGGGAGACACGCGTAAATGTTTGCTATGTGAAAAATGTATATGTCGTTCCTGATCTATTGCGTGAACCATATTATAAATTTCCAGACTATCTTGTTTAGAACACCTCTTAATTCTCAGCCAGAAAATGGAAACGTTTTAAATTCAGTACGGGTAAGTAAGGTATGTATAAATCTTGTTTTTATATATCTAACTTTCATAATTGTTGCTACATGTTATTATTACAAAAATTATGATACTTTGACAGGCCTTTTGAAAATGACTCAAACACCAATACTACATACATTTATACATACGTAGCATGAGTAATGTTAGTTTTAAATCGCGAACAAACTTACATACTTGATCGTGTTCCATCAATTTCATTTATATGGCCATGGATACTCTCCTTAAAGGGAAATAAAAATCTCCTTCATAAAAACTCCTCACAAATAGCAATAAGTCTAAATCATTAACTGTTTTATGACCCCTCATCAGATAAGATGATAAGATACTGTGTAATTATGTATCTGTTGACTGGACATTTAGTCAGAGTAGAGATAATTGGTTTATTGCTTATTTATTGTTGTTTATTTTTTACAGAAATTAGTTCATTATCAAACAATGATTTTTAGCACAAAAAAATGCATTAACAACAATATTGTCACTGCCATATTTAGCAAGGGTTCGCGCTTTTCGAGAATGGCGTGAAAAATGCACATTAGTATATCACTGTGCTGAGTATAGATGCGTAGTAATCTAATCACGAAAGCCGGAGCCCGGAGGCCGGAGGCCTGAGTGATTAATTACGAAGCATCTAAACGACACACAGTGATATACTAACGGGTATATCACTCAGAAGTAAAATGTGTTATCATTCTAACATGTTAATTTAAACAAAACAGTTCGAAGGCGTACTAATTACTGTGCTAACATGAACTCGCTGTTTTGAACTCGTAGCATTTCGTGAATTCCGTGAAAGTATGGCTTTTCATTTTTACTCCTCCATTAAAACAATTTTTTCTTATTACGTTGCTGCTGATATTGCCTACGATACCGGAAGGGTATTGAATTTAACAGCGACTTATTTACATCGCGTGACTTCATTCATAACAATGCCAATCTAAGCGAATTGAACGCATGCACACTCGTAAATGTTGTCTAAAAATTACGCGGGAGGGAAATTCACTTTTCAAAAATGGAGTGATATACTTTGTAAAGCTATATCACGCTCAAATCCAAGAATATGCACATAAAAGCTTACTCTACTCGAAGTCAGTACCCAAGCTTCGGCCTTGGTGGATGTCACCAGAACAAAGCACAAGATATCTTTAAACAGACTTTATAGACGTTATTTCAAAAAGGTTTCGGTAAAGTTTCCGGTGGAGTAAAATATTTCTAATTGTTCGTGACATGACTTGTGTAAACATTCGGACTTTACTTGTCTTGTAATATTAATAACTTGTTTTCGCACCGAACAGACATGATGAAGACATAATGAAGACATTTCCCTTACAGTTACGTTGATTACATGTTTCAAGCTTCATTTAACTGTAGAAATATACGAGTTCCCCCGTATTTAACAAATGTACCGTTAAAGAAATAATGACGCCGGGGATATATGTTTGGAGATAATCACGCAATGTATTCTCCACGGGCAAATCCACAGTAAATGCTAAGTGTTATTTATTACATTTTGTTCTCATCTAAAACAACTTTAGTTCAACTGGACGAACTCAAACGTCCAGCAGAGCTTATGCCATAGTGGTTTGTCCGTCCTCCGTCTGAGCGTAAACTCTTCCTCGGTAACACTTTTGTGCAGGTCACAATTTTCATTTGATTTTCATTAAACTTGCTAAGAAGTCTGTTGTTTTAGGGGTCGATGGGTCAAAGGTCAAGGTCACGGTGACCCAAACGTTGAAAAACGTTTCCGCTCAATAATTTTAGATTTATGACAATCCCTACTATGTTTGAGGTCAGTGGGTGAAAGGTCAAGGTCACGGTAACTTTCGTTATCTTTTCCTTGATAACTCTCTACAGGGTACAATTTTCATATTGAGAATTAATTATCAACAACAGTCTTAAACTTCATACTTTGTCATTACAATGAGCGATAATTTTGCAATTATCTATGAATTCCAAAGGTACAAGCAACAAATCAAGCGAAGGAATAGTAATTACACTTTTAAAGAGTCACCCTTAAACTATGTGGTATTTAGAAAAATAAAAGTAAACTTCACACATTACAAATGCAACTGAAATTGTTGACATGAAATGTTAAAGCTTCTGCTAAACATTGCTATAATATCCGGTTCAATGAGCAAAATAAAACGTATTGTCATAAATTTTACAGTTTTTTTGGGATGGTCAGTGATTAAATATAGAACGTCGCTATAATGGCATCTTTGACACAAAAAGAGACATTGTCTTCATGTTCTTCTTTAAAAATGGGGCTTTGTAAAACTTTACGTACATTTAATAGGACATTTTAGATAATATAGTCATTGACAGCTGGAGGATATTTCTTACTGAGAGTCACTTCTTTATCTAAACCAAAGTTTCAAATGAAAAATTACGTTATATTTCTTGATCTGACAAAAAGCAACTGTGGTTTACAATGCTTTGTTCAATTTCATCACTTCGATGATAAATGGCTACATTAGACATATGTAAAGATGTTGTCTCTCCGTTAGCAGATTATGGTACAGCCAGAGCTAACAAAGACATGTGCGTTCACTGGAATTCATTATTCATAGGATTTACCTCCGCTGTTTTCAGTTACTATTGATTGATTTTGTATTCCTAAAACAGACTACGATGCTAAAACAGAGGGAGCAGTTGCTGACCCGGCAGATATTAAAGTATAGAGAGAAGAAACAGGCATTACTGAGAAAAATTAGCAAACACATTCACGGAAACAGAAACACGACAAACAGTTGGACAAACCAACAAACTCAGTACGTAGTGCAACTCTAGAAAAATACAGAGTGTTATGTTTTGTTGTTACTTCAAATGGCGATACATTGGTTAGCTTTATCCAAACAGTGGAGATAAATACATCAGTAGCCATTACTTCCTAGACAGCATAGTCATCAAGTTTCAAGAAAATGGAAACTGATGATGCGGTCGTGTTTGCTTGAAATTAAGAAAAAGTTATATTCAAAAACTCGAGAAATATTAATCCGTTATGAAAATGTAGGGCTAAGCTTAACGAAATGTATTAGGTTTGTGTTACATTTTTTTAGTCGAAATTTTAACCGTTGTAGATCAAGCAACACATGTGCTTTATTTTCATCAAATTCTTATCATTTTTCAATATCTACCGGGTAAGATGCAACTCTTCTACCAAATCACAGCTTTCCAGAAAAGATATTCAGTTAAACCAAATCACATGACTGTAAAATTTATCACAATGTGTATTTAAAAAGACTTCTTACTTGAAACGCAGGTGCATCTTGATAAATAAACCTTTTTCATTTAGTTGTTGATATAGCCTAATTCTGTTTCAATATTTAATTCTTTAAACGTATGATCTAAACTTAGTTTCAGACAGATGATAATTATATAACAAAGACAATTGTCATTCTGTGAAACGTCTGTTTGGCAAAGACTGATGTCAATCTCTTTTGCAATTCTTTGCCATCGAGAAACCATTCAATCTTCTCTGATATCAATTCTCAACGTTTTGAAACCTACTGTGTTAAACACGATTTATCTGTTATTGTAACGTATAAATACAAGTCTGTGTGTCTGAGCTCTCTCGGTCAACCAATATAGGAACAATAAACCAGTCTAAACCGATTGTCTAGATACAGATGTATTAAGTGTCTCATTTTGAGTATTTCACGAAATCAGAGCAGATGTAATCATTTTCTCTGACAATTTCAATTATTGTATATGAAATAGACCTTTCAAAACGCTTTCTTTCAAATTTAATATACGATATCTTCACCACAAGTTTGCTTCTTACGGTGTTTTATAAATGATTTCCTTTTAAGTACTGAAAACAGAAGAGAAAGTTGAAATAATGGAAACAGTGAAGAACATTTACGTACAACAATTAAATTGAGAGACTGAAAGTACTGGAAACAGTTGAAACATTTTTACTTTTATATTTTAATTTAGACAGGAAACACATTAGATAAGTTACATAAATAAACTGTAATGACACCGATAGAAAAAAGTTTACTAAGAATAACTTGATTTAGATACTGGAAGTACTCGAAACAGTTATTTAAGAAAAACATTGACTGACTTATTACACAAGATCAAGGGTTGGCCGCAAAACTGCAGTAACTATATGAAATCAAGAAGGACTTACAACAGTTCTGCGGTCAACCCTCCTCATATGATACTTTTAGCACCATGATAAAAAGACATCAATTCCTCAATTGACAATAAAATACTACTTGTCTCATAGACTATTGTACCCACCTCTTAAACAACCGTCGCATGTAAGTTTTAAGTCACCCAGTTCATTATATAATTTAGATATGTGCACTTGTTCATGACCTCTAAATTTATTCTGATAAAGCTTTATAGACACACACTCACACTAGCTCAACTATCGTGATTATTTGATATCTAATTCCGTTTTTATGTTTTAATTACTGATACCATTAACGGCATTGGAAAATGAGACTTCTTTATTGCATTCCGACATTAAAGATGTTACACACATCAATTCGTTTGGGTACATAAAGTCACACACACACGGATTGCTTTCAAATCACCGCTTTAGTAATTAATCGCTGGGTCTAACCGTGTGCATGTCCTAATCTCTGAAGACATGATGATATATGTCCGTTTTAAATTCATGATACAAAGGTATGACCGTGCTTAACCCATTGGTGATTACTGTCTACTAAAGTATACTAGTATACCTTTTCAAGAAGCTATGTTTGAAAGCAGACGACAAATACACGTTCTTATGCTCAGGATTTTAGTTGCTAGCCTTCTGAGTAAATAGTTCGCCAAACACCCCTCCTTGAAGAAATAAAGTTTTCATAATTGGAAGAAAGAAGATCACATTGTAAAAATGTAGGTATAAATGGATTATAAGAAAAGTAATCCATCCACTTTTTGGACTGCATTCCTGAAAAGTCTGTTATTTCAATGTAGACATAGATAAGCACAATTTTCATGGAAGGCAGTCTGAGGTCTCTGATAACAAATAAACATACCAAACTGGACGTTTCTGAGGTCAATAATAACAAATAAGCATACCAAACTGGACGTTTCTGAGGTCTATAATAACAAATAAGCATACCAAACTGGACGTTTCTAAGGTCTATAATAACAAACAAGCATACCAAACTGGACGTTTCTGAAGTCTATAATAACAAATAAGCATACCAAACTGGACATTTCTGAGGTCTATAATAACAAACAAGCATACCAAACTGGACGTTTCTGAGGTCTATAATAACAAATAAGCATACCAAACTGGACATTTCTGAGGTCTATAATAACAAACAAGCATACCAAACTGGACGTTTCTGAAGTCTATAATAACAAATAAGCATACCAAACTAGGCGTTTCTTATGAACGTTGTAGCATTTTGTTTCCCGGATGGAGACTGATTTACTTTATAATGTTAATTAAGCATATACAAAATGAAATATTTAGCACGTCACTATAGATTTTACGTAGGAAATAATAATACAATTTGTGTGTACTGTGCGGTTCGAAAGTTTTCACCCGAATAAAAATTATTTTAGAAAAAAACTAGATCCTTTAAATGCAGATAAGTACTTCACGCTGTATTCAGATTTAGATTTGGCTCAGTTTATAGAGTATCCCTTTGTTCTGCCTTTCTTTGCAATGTAGCAGCATAAGATCGTACATCCACGAAAAGGTCTCACAGATACGAGATAATTATCCTCTAAAGTTTTTTGTCATTTCCTGAAATACACTTTTCTGTCTGATTACAAAGTTTATTTTCGGTTTTTTGAGGACAGTCACGTGTCCAATGTTAAATGAAAGAAATACACAACTGAGATATGTTCAGTCATAGGTTTCCCAGCATCTCCAAACGATATATTCCCTAACTTTTCCGTTTGACTTTAAAGTGTAATAAACTTTATTTAAATTTGCTCTCATATACAACATATTCGTTCAATAATGCTTAATACAGTTCATAGCTATACTACAAATTAAGAGGGTATGGGATTCTACATTATACCTCTTGGTCTGACAGCCGAGCATCATCAATTACAGTGATTTTTAATGTCATCACCAAATTAATAAATACTTGCCACAGACTGGTGTGGAAATCATTCGTTTGCTGTCTGCTTTCACGTTGTTGTTCAGCCAGAGTTAACAATAGCATATGCATTCATTGCCATTCATTATTCATAGAATTTACATCCACTTTCAATTTAAATTGGGAAAGTTACTATTGATTGGTTTTGTATCCCGTCAATACAATGTAACAAAACACCAAGAGTAGATGACAGCTTTCAATAAACATACTTAGTAGAGCTAGTAATGGCTTCGTCCGTCTGTCAGTCTATCTGTCTATATGATACGCTTTAATTTTATTGTCTGTTGACAATGTATGGAAAAACATTCCCAAGCTGAAAGTGCTATCACACTTCAAAATGGCCATATTGTATAACGGTCAAGCAAGATGCTAGAAGCACAATTCTTGGGTTAAACATATGTAAGAAAGATAAATAAGTGCTAAATCATTCGTAAAACGTGTTTTCTCTGAAACTAATGTCGTAAGCTAATATTTTATGTATGTGTAATCTCTTTGAACCTAACATTAAAATTCATTAGTGCTCGCAGAAATGTCCATGCATTGCCAAATTTACCAGGCTCATCGATTCTTGTAGACACTTTTAGTTAGTCAACATTTGCGAACAACCAATTTCTAATACCTTGCAGCGAGGTTATATTTACACTAATACCAGCTGTATGATTAGCATCCAATATCTCTTGGAATGACATGAAGACTTCCGGCATGACACTGATTGATTCCAGTTCATCAACGCAGCAATAAATCTCTCTGTCTAACCTTATTAATGTCTGGATCTGCACAGACGTGTTGATTTCTTCCAGTTATTTTTTACCGCTTTTTGTAGCATTCTGATACTATAAATAAATCAAAGAAAAAACAGAAAATGTGGAAAAACAAGCACCTGTAGAGCAGATAATCGTGATATTATTTAAATCATTTTAATCTTATAACTGTTTAATAAAATATGATTCCTTTTAAAGGAGGTGATAATCACATACACATGTGTTGTTGAGCTCTGCTCGTTATTTAATTACTGCCATTTATAGGTGTAACTTAAAAGTATTCAGTCATACATAAATAAGTGTTAATTTCTGGTCCGTTATTTATTTACTGCAATTTATAGATGTAGCTTTACAGTATGAGCTGTACACGAAAAATGAAAAAGTACTTCAGAATATGTGCCGCATCACAACCGTTAGATTGATAAGACCCGTTGTGTACGGTGTAGGACTTAAAAACTAGCATGTTTCAACATTTGTTGAACAAAATATAATGTATCAACATTACATATTCAGCTAAATGTACGTGGGCCAATAGTCCCGATTGACGCTTGTGACTACTGTATAGATTTTGATGAATTGCAAAACATATTGTTGCCAAAGCAGCTTTGTCGAAATAATAATAATCAAAGAATTGCTTTATGTAGAGAAGAGCCTTGGTAGACAGATGAATGTTCAAGCGGTCATGTAGTATTGAAGGCAACATATATATTCTCTGAAGTGACATTGAATTTCAGAACTAGGCTATGTGCTCACTATTTAATATAATAGGGAAAAGAACATTTGGAACAGTAGATGGCATAAGCTTTACTGGTTTGCTGAACTGTTAAAGAAGCGTTTTTATGGTTGACATGTGAACCACTAAAACGAAAACGTAGTATAAAATAAAAAAATATCGTACAAAATACAAATGCTTAAAGTAAAATATGTACTGTCATTCACAGTTACTAAGATACATTAGTTTTTTTAAAAGACAGTTACAACACAAGGTGACAAAATATCATATCCAGTTTAACTGGCTGCAGATATAGTAACAATGTGAATAAGGAAAGCAAAGTTATTTGAAATACGATTTCAGTTGTTAAATGTACGTCGTTTATGGTCGACATCCTTAATAGAAGAACTTTATAGCAAAATGTTAAATGTTTTCAAGACTGTTCATAATACCATAGGATTTTAAAACCCATATATGTTTAATTTTGATACATTGATACACTAATGGCGGTTTGTTACAAGAACGAAAATCGGCAACATATGCCATAGTTTCGAGGTGATGCACTTACTGCGTGTTTTAATCAGTGCACAGTGGATACAAATGCATTAAACAAATTGTTTCGGTACTGATTGTATTTACAAAATGAATAAATAATGATTTAATTTGATGATAAAACTATTTCCATTACGTGCCTGTGGATATTCACATATTAATCATTACGGAATACACTTCTCTTGTGTCACGCTTTAGTTATTGCACTGCAAGTGGCAAGTTGTTCTGCTTTTGCGACCAGTGCGGATCACGATCAGTTTGCACATCCATGCAACCCCTTTGCACGAATAAAAGTACAATCCAAAATGAAATATGGACTTGTCCATTTTAGAAACTCAACACAGTAAGGACTTAAGAGACATGCCTTAAATCTGGGACTTATCTAAACAACTTCAATACAAATTTTAATCGAATAAAAGAAAGGATCGCCACTAAACCTAAAAGTTTCAGCTAAAACTTCCAGCAAATATTGGTAAAATAAGCATAATCATTCGTGTTGTAGTTCTGTACAACTTTCATAAACACTTGTTTCATATTTCAAATTAGACTTCTAGGAAGTACAAATGAATTAGCTTGGCATAAACTGGAAAAATAACATACGAAGAAAAAGACATTCTATCTTTCCAGTGGGACACTAGAACACATGCGTGCTATATTGACTATAACTATTTTGGAGTTCAACAATACGCAGACACCACACGTTTTTCCGAGTGCGATAGAGTTATGAAAATTTCAAAATGGTGGAACTAGAGTTGTTGTTATATATTGTCGAGAGGGAGGGGACTTCAATTTTCATGTATCTTTGTATTAACCTTATCAACTGGTTTTTTTTATATAATTATTTAAGACAATGTTTTGTACCGAACGTGACGCTGTAATACTGACTACGGAGTAGATAGTCACATAATGTTGCTCCTTAAAGAAAACCTATTTACATGTATTCGCTGAGTTATCATGAAGTCAAGAGATTCTCAAAGCATTTTCAACTTTGTAATATTATTAATTACAAAAACAGAAAACCTTAAAAACAACAAAATAGATATTAAGCAATTTCAGTATTTTCAAAACACATTTTACATGCTAACATAATAAGCTTTATTACAGAGTAAAACTTGTGTGTTTTATTGGTATATAACGACATCGGATATAGCGAAATTCCGGATATACGGAACACATTTTCTTTGCCCGAATTATTTTCATTATTTTATATGAAAATGTCATATGGATATAACAAACTCCGAATAGAAGGAACAAATTGAAATGATCCCAATGAGTTCGTTATAAACGGAGTTTACTGTATGTTCAAAAAATTTGTTTCGCAATTTCATGTAGGATTTCTGCAAATGTTTGGCTAATGTACTTCAATTGCTTTTTCTTGGCTGCACCATGCTATTCATATAAGTTTATTGTCCCCTCGAGAGGCAGGTCAATTCAATTGACACGCAAACTTCTATAGTGTTCAGATTCTATGATAGAAGCTTTCGGTATATGCTTTTAATAATTCATTATCAATTTCATTCTCTTTTATTCATGTAACAAATGACTGACATGGCTTTTATCAAGTTCGGGATATAAAGTTCATTAAGGAAACTTTGCATATTACTGTAAAGTGAATTCGAAATATATATACTGATATAACTCTGGGATTCTCTGTCCAATAACAAGCCAATCTTTTCATAGGACCTTAGTCCAACATCGTGTACAAAATCAATTTGGAAGTTGTAAAATGTACCAATCTAATTAACAATTGGTTGTGACCCGCTTACTCCGTTCGAAACATTGAGGGTCGAAACCTATATCTTACACGTGGAGACCTTAACAGTTGATAAGATTATTTTCAACACTGGCATCTTTGTGTTGTTGTTGTATTTTTGACACCTTTAATATACACATTTGTATCTTTTAATAGTTTCAATGCTGTGCAGATCTATTGATTCAACCATTTTTCTAACACTGCTTCAATCCTTGAAAGTTATATCCAAAGGAATTGAATTGATCTAATCAAACCTAATCAAACATACAAGTTAATGACCTTAAATGCAAACAGAAGATGCCCGAGAGGACTCATGTCAAATTAGCAAGGATCAGTGATCGTAGACTTGAGAGCTAGAGAGACTATTTAAGTAGAGGAAAGATGAATTGATTTGCATCAAGAGTAATATCAATAATGTTGCGAGAGAACAGATTTATCTTTTTATATTATTTACCATTTCATCTAAATATCAAGTTTGCGCATGTTTTCTCCGACCCAATCAATTACCGGTTAGCGTAATAGTTCAATATTTAAGTTATTCTTTATTATTGAATTTTCCACTAAAGATAAGCGGACGTAATTGCATACACGCCATACTAATTTGTTCAATTTATAATTTTACTCCGGATATCTTAGACGATCTATAGACATTAGGTCCACAGTTCAATTTAACTGATACAATCTAAAGCTGTATATAACAATCATTCTTCTCGCTTGAATATGACGCATAAAGTTACAAGATGGAAGGTGGAAAATTAAAAGAGAATTTATAACAACAACGATGCCTGTGCAATCTTCTTATATGAATTCCGTTCATTGCAACATGCCAAAATATTTGTAACAATGCATTGTGTGGCAACATTCTGGTGTGCTGTATTGTCTAGGTCATTAATAATATAACTTATTACATAAATTTCAATACTTCCACTAACATCTAAAAGGGGCATTTCCTACAACGAACAGCCAAAAAAAATCGAAACAAGTGTTTAATGAAGATTTAATGAAATTACAACACGTATGATTATGCTAATTTTACCGATGTTTTTCCTGGAAATGTTAGCTGAATCTTTCATGTTTTGTGGCAATTTGAATTTTTTTTTTTTTTGAAGTTATTTAAATTGATTCATAGATTAAGAGTATGCCTCTTGGAGTGAATTCTTAAATACTTTCAATTTAGTCTAAAAGTTTAAAGTATTATTATTTTCGAAAATGTCAAATGCTTGTGTACAATTACACCGTCATTATAAACTGAAGGATTAAACCTGCAACATGCTGCAATGTAAATTTCCTTTTTTTTAAATGATCGTCTTAGGAGAATTGTTAATGTTGAGGAAAACTTATTGATAAGATGAAACTTAAGATACCCCAGACTAATGTAACTAAGTTTTGTTGTAGGTAGCCCTATGTAAAATGTCACCTTGTCACCGATATATTTGTGCTCGTCATTTTGACTTAAGTCTACAGTATGTCATCTTTGCAGAGAAAGTTAATTAAATTTATTTCTTTTAGGTAATTGAATTTATTTCTTTTCGGTAATTTAATCAATGGTTGATCGTCTTCTGCTTTCGTTTGTATGTCATTAATTTCGCTGTATAATTGGCATCAATATCGATTTCCAGATATATATTCGGAAGGAAAGCAAACAGTAATGGTGTGTGAAAAATAGCAATGCAGCTTCTTATTTACCATTTGACTCGCTCTCAGGAAAAATCATATGTTGTTTATTTTCTCTAGACTCCCGTTTAAAACAAAACACAAAACATATAATGTCATACTAAAATACCATAAAAAACCGGAATGCATTTACTATTTCAATTCTAACTCGATATTGTCTCGAAAAATAATGTTCAACGCTTAGCAACATTTCATTGTTAATTATAAACTTTAAAACGGAATCCGATTAGATGCGCTCTTCATTTACCACACGTATTTACCCGTGGAAACGTAATGTTTTATCGTAAAATAATGTACAGATTCTTTTTCCTCCATATTTGAATAAAAAAATTGCGAATCGTGTTGAAGTTTCATTTTACTATGAGTAACTAAAATAAGGCAAGACTTTTCGTCCGAGTAACATAACCCTAACGTTAGAATTAGTTCGCAATATGCATCAACGTTCTATTTAACAGTTATAGCAGTGTGCAAATAAACAACAGTCTACTTAAATTGCAACAACATGCTTTGAATTTGTTCTATTCGATTATCATTAACATCCCTTGAGGGTCTGTCGTTAATGCAAATATAGGATAACAATCTCTTCAGTCTGCAAGTGGAAAATTATTGCCTTTCATGCCTTAAGGACATTCTCTTGACTGGCAAAGAAAAATTATGTTAAATGTTGCATATATTTTCCTAGACATCTTTAGGTTTGGCATTCATGATGAACTTCAGTCAGAAACTCTCTTGAAGTTATAATAAATTTACATTCCTTGGGCGCATCAATATTGTTACAAAATTTGAGACGATGTCTATTCTCACTATTTTGAATTTGAAAGAAAAACAGTATTTAGCCATGTTTTGATTTATCTACATTTTGTATATACCTAACAACCGAACTGCTTTTGAGACAACTAAACTTGTATTTAGTTCTTTTGTTTCCCATTGACCCATTAGACGCCGACCAAACCCCTTTACAAATACAAATACTTCTTTTTTACGAACAGTTTGTTACACTCGTTAGGTAATAACATATTTCAGATACTGTTTTTATTAAAATTATTTATTTCTTAGTAAAACTTTATTAAATCACCCGCCAAAGTTATACTTAATATCTGTTCTGAACCACCATGGGGGTCCTTTCTTTTTAATTGTAACCTCCACCCAATAAAGACACATCTAAAGGCATTCATTTACAATTAAGATATTTTTACTACACTTTGAAGCTGCCACTTAATTATTGAACAGTCCCTTGTTCACAATGAATCCGTCGCATTTTGTTTATATGTAATAAATCGAGAATGTGTACAAAATGTTAAATTAAAAGAAATTTCTTGAAAAAAAAGGTATTGACAAGTACCATCCATGCTTATATCTATGATACCGACAGAAAAATAGTATCAGAGGAAACAGCTGTTTTTCGAAACTAGATCAGAAATTCGAGAACATTTGCGGAATAAAGTTTTTGAAATGTATTTTTTTAATTGTTAAAGCGATAGTTGACTGACAGCGCGCATGCGTCAAAACATGATGTTTATTCAAAAATGGACTTATTCAGGGCCCCGAGTATTCGAAATATTTGGTAGAGAATGATATAAACGAAAGTAAAATAAGAAAATTAAATGAAACGGTGTATATGTTCATAGCTATGCAGTAATAACTGAACATGATTTCATGAATTCAAGTCAATGCCACTACATGAAGTATCGATTTTAAGGGTACTTTCTGGTAGTAAAATTTTAAAACAAATTATATGTAATTTGTATTACAAATATTTGCAAGAAAAATGCGATGCTTAATAAGCACTAAAGCCGGTAATATAAGACACAAAAAAACGCAGAATTAAAAGGCAGAAGACGAACAGTACAGCTCTACTTTCTTATTATTACTAAAGACTTTGTTTTACAAAACGCAGGCAATGAGGCGCATGTTTTTAGCAATTCTTGTTTGAATGAATAACACACAGCCAGTGTTGTGACATGTTCAGTGCATGGAGACACTATTCACTATTAAATAAATGAAACAAATCTATTTTTGGTTGTCTCAGTCGCCTGTGCTGAACACGTTTCAATGCTTTAAATTATAATTTACATTGCATTGCACGATTTTAACGGGATTGGCTACCAAGAAAGCAACTCACGTATTTATGAAGAGCAGTTAACGGAAAAGAAAAAAGCCAAAAGTGCTGAAACTCACCCAACCTGTTTAAATTAGCAGAAAATAATTATACAAATAATCATCATCCTCGGTATGCGCATATAAAACAACTTCTTTTGAGCGATGTTCAATATAAATTATAATGCATTTTGTACAAAGGGGGTTTTATATAAATTAAAGTTGATTCTATAGTGCCAGCTTTTCTTGGTTGGGAAACAAGTCCTCATAACTTAGATTAATAACTAGTACCTCGAGACTCACTCAAGATGGACACCCCTCGCAGACGGATGCGATGCGAGATTAATGTGTTTTGCCTAAGCCACTGCCACGATGGTACTAGTCGGAAATTAAACACTGGACCCGTTTGTCCTAATAGGAACTCACTGCCACTATGCTTTGACAGAAATGTTGAAATGTTGATAAATGTACCATAATCAAAGGATAGCGTTAACGAACGTTTTGTTGTGTAATAACACCTGCAGAAACCCTCGGGATATGTTGGTGCCCTAGCCCTTACGTGCTCGGGCACCAACTATCACTTGTTATAATAAGAAAAGACGTGCGTTAACCCTACATTGCAAAATGGTTGATGATTCTGCTTACGATTTGCAACACACAACAAATTCAATTTGTATTGCAAGACATTTTTTCTTCGTTCACCTAAAAGTACTGTAGGACTTAAAAGCTTTCAGTGCCGCAACCAGTAATTATTGAATCAAGAACAACATTCAAAATGATGCAAAATAAAGCTCCAACATGTAGCTCGTTCGTAAGGAAGATATTAAGGTTATCAAAGCAAAAGGACATAGATTACTGGTAAGTGATGAGTAGGCATTAAATCGTCTTTTAGGTGTTGACCCATTATCGAGGTCAGTACATGTACCAACAATAGTGCACCATTTATCAATGGTATATTACTGCACCTTATTTTCTTCTTAAAACGCTATATTCTTCACATATGGAGTTTTTCGACTAAGTTACTTCATATTTAGCCATACAAACATTACTCGAAATGTGTACATTTAATGATCATACTATCAAAGCAACTAAGGAATGATATGTTTTTGTTGTAGCTGCTACTACATGTATAGAAATTTGCAATATTCGAATTTATAAGTGAGCTAAAATATCTTCAACCTCCTAAAATGGACCGTTCCACGAAAAGATGATTCAAATACACCTTAAGTATCTAGTCATTTAAGCAGTAACTGTCCTGTACGCAGAAATAAAATGGATGAACAGATTAAAAATGACTAGCGTTCCTATTAACACGTAATAACACTCGGACTAGAAACCCTTTGAGCTGTTAATAAACCAGGGAACACAGTTATCCAACTTTTGACATTTTAACTATTGACCGTCTGTTATTATAAACAAGATGTAACACTAGTATCTGGGCTCGAAACATGTTTAAAAGTAAATGAGGCGATAACCTTGTAAAATCTTCATATTAAACGGCATTTTCTCTAATCTTCAATTGTTATTGAAATTTGTATTTTCCCCATAAATGTAGTTACGTAGAACATAAAAAAAACTATACTCTGATATTTTCATAGTGTTACTAAGAAAACCCAGCTTGTGTGAACGTCAAAAACATATTCGCCTCTTTGTGTCCAATGGGTTAATAGAGCAAAACTCTGGGAAGTAATATTGGATTTATAAATGGTGTGTGACATGACAACTACCGGAAATAAGGAGAACGTTTGTATAGTTGAAATGTCCTAGTTGTAGAAATGGGAACAAAAATAACACGTACATTGTATATAGTACAGCAGAGAAAAGTGCGTCACGTAAAATATCAAGTATTTCTACAACGTATACTATTAAAATATAAAAGAGAAATCAATGAAATAAAATACTTACCCCGTCAGATTTCTTGTCTTTATTTAGAGCTCGCTGCTCTATGTTGAATAGATAGCATTCGGGACATGGGTGTCCAACTTCATTTTGCGAAGCTAAACTAACGTGCATATATAAAACTCCGAAGAAAAATGCATGAAATATAATCCAAATTTTCTCCATTCTTCTTTTCCCGCTTGATTCTCTTACGATCGGTCAGAAGTTACATACCATACTTTTACAAATGTTAAAGTTCATACTCCTTTTAAAATATTTAATAATTGTAATATGTTTACAATGTAAATGTAAATTTGTCAAAATTTAACGCCTCACATGGTCATATATAGCATCACATGCGTTACGTTCTAAAACAATTACATGGGAAAAACAAAAAACGTCTTACACTTCTTTGCACAATTTTTTTTAAAGACAATAGTCTTGATTGATTTCCGCTTGATAATTTATTTTTCACAAATCAGCAGCTTAACTATACACGAAATTGTTTAAGTCCGTAATGAGAACATGTATGACGGATCAACTTCATTTCGATAAAAGCCATTGCCTCAAACTTCATTTGTAACAGACAATTCTAGATACTGACGTCTACGATCAGTGTAATTCAATATGTTACACTGGACCAATACAAACAAAATTGTATTGTAACAATATTGCCTTATGCGGCATCAGGAAGAATGTTTGAAGAATTCATGTATACATGTAACTTTATTGGTATTCCCGAATTGTGCTGACACATTTTTTTTAATTTGTTTTGGAGGGGCACTAAGAAACATTTCAGAATATGTTAAATTAATACCTATCATCAAATTGATAAAGGGTAATTTCGGTTTCCAATGGCCTCTAAGCTGCGCGTGCATGCATGCTCACGTTTGTGTGTCTCTGAGTGTGTATTATTATTTTTGAAATGTTTTATTGAATGTCCGTTTTCCTTTAACTGTATCTTTGAAAAGTGTTTTACAAATACAGTTCTAAAACATTACATTTTCTCTTATAATGATATCAGACAAGAATCTATTTATTCCATGGGGATGCATTCATTTATTTAATAGTCAACTGCGTCACCATAAGTACTTCTAGCAGAAATATGATTTACCAATTCATTATTTTGCTTGATAAAGCAGTTCTCAAGTAACAAATATTCAAAACACATTAATTTATTTTGGTTTTCTGAAAAACCCTTTCAATGTTAAAAAATCGGAAAGGTTAGCTAGCCATACCAAAAATAGACATATGTGATATGTAGTACCTGGCAACTGTTATGCGTAACCTGTTCCCTTGTTTTGATACCCACATTTTTTACGTTGTTGTACAAATGCTTGAAATGGAGTGTGACGAAATTTGTGAAAATCCAACGGATAATGAGCTAATTCTAGCAGAACCAGTGTTTCTGTGACATATCTATCTTTCATTCTTGACAATATGATTACTTGTTCTGAGAAGTCTTTACTAAAACATTTATTGACTGAACAGTGCAGATCTTGACCAGATTGCACGGAAGTGCATAGACAGAAGCACTTACCTCCTGTACAGTAAGGTCAAACCTATGCACATAATTCATTTCGTCTCTCACAGGGATATAGGATTATAGTTTTACTTTATGATATAAAAGAAAATGGCATGTCTAGCTTACTTCAATGGGTGCAGAACATCAATTTTGTGATTCTAAAAGTAATCCAAATTGAATTCTCATGTTCCAATGTGATATTTTAGAAAGAAAACTTTACAAGAACGGTTATTACAGTCAAATAACCCGATAGTTACACAGGAAATATAGTCCCGGAACTTGTTATTACACAGGAAGTTTATGCTGCTTCAGATGTCTTTAGAAGTATTATTAAGCGCAAGTCGAGAACCTTGCGGTGTTCTAAGGGGCATATTTTCATGTTTACTGTAATTGATACGGATTATAGCTAGTGGTACAAGTGAACTGACATTTTCTTTCAGGAGAATCAGTAAAGAAAAGTACACGACGCGAATGAATAATAACTGAGACTAGCCCATTGCCTCTTATTTGGAATCAATGTTAACGAAAATAAACCCGTCAGTATTTTCTTACTTCCATTGTCAATAAAAGGTCAAACGGGAGTGTAAGGCAAACCATATCCTGATGACGATTTGTCTTACACTCTTGTTTGAGCCTTTGATGACATGTTTCATTGTAAAAATAACATTTATTGGCCGTAGCAGGAGTAGTCGGGGAAGAAGCAGTATCATAACAATTACTATTATTATCTTTTATTATTAATATTTGTTTTTGTTATTATTATTATTATTATTATTATTATTATTATTATTATCATAGTTTTTATTATTTTCTATTTTTTATTATTATTATTATTATTATTATTATTATTATTATTATTATTATTATTATTATTATTATTATTATTATTATCAAAAAGAATAGTGTGTGGTGAGAGGATTTTGGTATTCAATATCTGTATCGCATTGACATAGATTTCTACATAAAAGTACATAGATATTTCGAGACTATTGACTAATCTTTGGATGAGGAAGTAACAAACGTTAAGTTCAAAGCAGTAAAAACCCTGATGTAATTAATCTTTAAATTAAACCTGTCAATAGGATTGTTATCTTTTCTACACATGCAACATTGGTCATCATTTATTTATGGCGGTGAAAGTAAGAATCAAATAGCAAAAAGCAATGGGTTATTCCTTTATTGATTTATTTAATGATTGGTTTGTCTATAAGTCAGAACCATGTCTTACTTTAACAAAATCAAGAAAGCAAACCATTTGTCTTTTCTGAAAACGGTGATGTTCCTCGAACAGGTAAAGGAGAAAATACAAAGAATAAATTACCCGAGTCCATGATTATTTTTATGTTCTATATCCTAGAATATGTACTCTCATCAGTATTCAACAAAAAATCTGACTAAAACTTGTAGCGCCGCATTTCTTCATTTCATCAAAGATTTCTACCAAATATAATTTAAATACATCTTGACTTAGATGTGGCTTATTAAGTTTTATTATGGTTATATAGTTAAACAGCTAACGCCTCCGCAGGTGTCACGATATCTTTAAGGAATTATCCACATTTTAGGAATTTTGATAGAGAGTCATAAGGTGATTAATTGCACCAAACAAATTTAAATATAGACCACTATACTTTTGTGAACATGAAAAGTTCTGTATATAATATATAAGAAAGGGTACCTAGGTGATAACCTTAGAGAAGACAAACTTTGAATTCAAACACTTTGGTATGGCTTCGTACGGAGTGATGAACTTAAAACGTCAAAACAATATCACTTCGTATTCACCGTGGGACATGGAACTATAAGTTAAACGCAAAACTGTTCCAAAACACGTGAACTAAGACTTGAGTGATTGAGACAAACCATTTTGACAAACGCCCGTCCGAACAGTGACATGCCAGTCTTATAAGCAAACTAACTGTTATAGTTCATACATTTGCTAATAAATTTGGCTTTGGCAGTATGGCGAAACGATGTGAAGAACGAGTACTGTGTAACTTGGTTATGGAAAAAGTCTGTACGCGTTTAAAATCGAGGTCAGCAAAAAGTATTCATGTCATAGATAATCTTTAAATATACAATACATCGATGCTTTTGAGTTTGTCCTTCAGCGAGCAGGTCGCCAATAGGAACAACGTATGTTCAAAAACATTAACGTCTTAAATTATTCCTACGTATTTGCCAATCATATTGGTTCATTTTGTTGAATATTGATTTTTAACAGATATATTTATAAAAATAAGCACCTCAACTAGTATTTTAATGTCTTGAGATTATACTTTTCTCGGGCGCAGCCGAAAGTAGTGACGTGTACTTCTGGTGCCGAAACGTGACGGTGTTCGCGAGCTTTTCTTTGCATAATTGCTGTCATAGGACGCGTCAATTTCGTAATTTCTTTTACAAAGTGACGATTTTAAACTTGCCCAAACGCCAAATCCAAAGACTTACAAATGCGAGCAGTTGTTGATAGACCAATAATTACATCACCAAATAAGGAATAGATTCAATTATCTTTCTCGGCAAGAATCACAGATCACATGCTAGAATATGAGAATGGACAAGCTGTATACGTATTGCGGTCATGAATTGGCCTGAATCTAGAGCAATATTACGAATAGCGAAGATAACTGATATTTCTTTTCATCGTTTTGTCCAACCAATCATGATTGTGCTTTATTCTTTCCACATCACTTACTTTCGTAACTTATCTATGTACATCGGTGCATATAATTATCATAACCAATGATTTGATCAGTGCTGATGACTTGAAAGCAATTGTCATAGTAAAGAGAGTCATAGAGCGTTTCTTTTTAGGCTCGCCCTGGTTTCACGAAAATAATTGATTGCTCAGGCACATGCTCAGTTTATCTCAACACTTATCAGCCCCTTGCATGCTTATTCTTTTAAAGATTTCAAGTAAGTCAGCATTGTATTTACCCGTTACTAACATTCATATACTGTTGTCAGTATTTTTGCAGAGTTCAGTGGTTTTCAAATTAATTAAATTCTTAAAGCTCTAGAGTTGTACTCAAATTAATCTGTCGCTATATCTGACTTGCATTTAATATTTATACAACTTTTTTACTTGTAACATGTTTTAATACATTAACAAATAGACTATTGTCAAAAATGATAACAATAAATATCTTACTTTTCAGCTACAATTAGACTTTAAAATTACTTACATAGGTAGGCAATGTATTAAGACATTTTGTGAAAGTGGGGTCAGCTGGTGAAGCGACTTGACAGAATGACAAATCGGATAGTAGGATTTTAGAGAGTTCTAACAGGCTTCTTATATAATTTCCTGAGTAGAAATGTCCCCTTGTTGAATTTTTAATTCGATGCTTGTATTGATATATGATATAAACATAAACAAGCACATTCAATCAATTCAGTTCTGAAAAGAACAATTTGAAAGTGTATTGGTCTGTCTGTTTCAGATTTCTTTTTTAATTACCACCCTTCTGGGGCCTCATCTCCAAAGTGATATTTTTCTTCAAGGTACAGTCATAAAGAACTTAATTGTTGTAAGTTAAATTAAATTAGTGCTTCTACTTTCAGACAACACATAATTCTTAAGTTTCTATATAGATTAATTATGTAAGAAAAGCACTATATCCCCTTATGGTCCACAATTCTGTAAAAATTCAGTATCTAAATTTTCCGTCGTTGTTAGAGAATACAAAGTTGATTGTTTGTGCCAAACAAATTCAAAAAGGCATTTCTAAAATTTCACCACCTCATTGGGGCATCGTTTCTACGGGATAATGCTTTATTCTGTATTTTACAGTGATACATAACTCAGTTGTTGTAAGTTTTATTAAATCAGTACTATTTGTTTCAGGACAAAACGTTTTAAGTTTGTAAATAGAATAAAGAAAGCGATACACCCCTTTAAGGGGCATCATTTCTAAAACAATCAGGAAGTGTAGGGTTGGAAATTAGAAAGAGTGATTAATAAATTAGTTGAGCTAATTACAACCGGTGTCAAAGAAATAGAATTTTGATGTTTTTATATTCAATATAGAAAATAATAACAATTAAAGGGCAATAACCCTGGAGCTACTAATCCAATCTTGATGAAAGCTGCGCGTGCGCCGTGGCGTTATGTTATTGTATAACTTCATGAATTCAAATTCTATCCTTTGGTTCTTGAGTTACGACTCCGGACGGACGGACGGGCGGGCAACGCCAAATCAATATCCCTCCGCCTTTTGCGAGGGATAAAAGGCAATAATATGTTAGAAATGAAAATAAACATACAAAGTTACTAATAAAAACAATCGCTTACGTTAGATCAATAAATTGAATTCCTGCGCATTGTTATTTTGTTACTCGTAGAACCTAAAATCGTGATTCATCCCTTCAAGCTACTGTACCATGGCAAAACAGTGACAGTTTGGCATACTTCAAAGTGTTATCACTCTCGTAGACTGTACCTTAAGGCTTTTATTCACCTTCCGGTACTTGTATGTCGAGTCTAAATTAAATTTCCACAGACAACCCATCTCTTTCAATCGCAGTGAAAGATTCACTGTCTTGAGAGGTACGTATGTAAAGCTCTATATTTGTGAAACACTAAAACGCTACTTTATATCAGGTTCATTTACATGCACGTTTTAAAACGTATTTTCTACTGAAAAGCACTTTTCATGAAAGCACAATTTAAGAAAACGTAACGATAAAATAAACATAGTTTTTCCACCATGAACATCATAGAAAAAAATAATAATTGAAAATGATTTTCATTTGTCCGGCACTGTTATGTACAATGTATATACTGGTAAAATTGTAATCCATTAACTAATTCTAGTGAGGATTACAATTGATCAAATATGTAACAATTTCTAATTCAATCCCCAAGTAAGAAAAGAGCCACAAAATAGTGTATGCCTAAATCAAAATGACTGCACAACACTTAAAAAATAGGTGTTTAAAGAGTAACACGCATAGGCAACATTTGTGCTACATGTATATCTAAGGGCACTCATTCTTCGAGTATTTTTATTGTAAGATGTCTACCCTAGTTTGTTCAATAAAGCCGACAGGACGCTAGCCAATAAATATTCCATGGTTGATAAATTTGGTAAAACGGAATATCCGACGATGAGTTAATTAACGAAAATTTGAGAATTACATTTGAGAAATTTTACAAAATTTTCATAAATCAAATATTAGACCATACATATCACACATACAATATAAAACTAGACAATGGTGCGTCCTTGTACAAATATGATAAACTTAGCAGACGACAAATTTAGAAAGAGAAAACATGAACAAACTTGAATGCCTGATATTTTATTGGCCCGATATGTCACAAGTTGGAAACGTTTCACTAAAAACAAAATATCATCCAACAGTTAATATATCATTTTACGATAACCGAAGTCATTGATACATTGTATATCATCAACTGATACAGCGTCAAGATCGGCATATTGGAGAGAAATGGTCTTAATATTTCAGGTCATTTTAAGCATCTATCATCCTGTAATTATCAGAATAAATTCAGCAAACAGTGGAGGACAAATATCGACAAGAGATATCTTTTTACAGTAAATTATAGACGTATAATATGACATAAGTCATTCTTCTTTAAAGTGGGCATTTTGCCGTTGGTGGTCTCTTGGGATATTCCAATTATTAAAGCCTCGTCAGGTTATCGCAAGACTCAGTTAGGGTTGGTTTTTAATTGCTTGTATCATGCACACTTTACTGTGATCTAACAGCAGTATCTTGTACAGTTTATCTCATGTAACTCACGATAAAGTGGCTTGATTTCTATTGGTTGATTCTGATACCGATATTTGTCATGTGTAACCCTAAGATGTCTCAAGCCGTTGAAGCCGATAAAACCCTTTTTTTCTCTACTATAATCCTTTATATAATACCTTTCAAACACATTGACAGTTATCATTGCCATCAATGTGTCATATTCAACTATGTGTCACAATACTGGTATATTGTGATTTTGAAGTCAGATTTCCTCTAGCCGTACGACTATGCCGAAAATGAGTCCAGCAACTGGAACACATTCCTTTGATTATATATAGTTTGGTACTAACCTGTGCTAAACAAGCTGAGATTTAATGACATTTAAAGCATGAAATAGAAGAAGAAAACCCCAAAGTAGCATGATCAAACAAGCATGTTTTCTTTTTCATTTGTTTTTCCTTTCATGTAAACTGTTTCTTTTGGTCGGGATGTCATTATATTGTAGTATACTGACACTAATAATTCATGTAAAGAGAACTATAAATTAGTGAATTATTATAAAGAACGGATACATTTTGAGACATTTTCTTGCTAGTAGACAAAAAAGGACTCGGAGTGACAGATTCAGTGGAATAAAGAAACTGAAACATAGTTTATACCATTATCAACATACCCTTGTTGTAAAGAAAATGTTTACCAATCCATATAAAATACTGCAAGACGCTCTCGTTGTTTGTACAGATAATTTTCAAATTATGCATTTGATACAGAAAAATCGAACACAATTATGTTGATAATGGTGTTAATTTTGTTTTAGTTATTATTTTTACTGAATCTGTCACAAAATGTATCTGTTCATAATAATTCACTTATTTATAGTTCTCTTTACATGAATTATTAGTGTCAGTATACTACAATATAATGACATCCCGACCAAAAGAAACACAGTTTACATGAAAGGAAAAACAAATGAAAAAGAAAACATGCACCTCACCCACTAAAGACAATAGTGTTCTACCTTAAACCATAACTCAAGCATGTGGACTTCTCAATTTAGTGATGTGTAATAAACTGTTGATGTGTAAGATTGAAAGAACTGTTCAACTATTTCTATGGTCGAGCATCTGGAGTAGACATTGAACTAGTAAATAAGTGCCAGTTTGAATAATTTCATCATTTGACTTTGTCAGGAAACTTGCACAAAAATATATTTTTCATGTAAGTAACCCAAGAACTGAAATGACATGTTTTAACAAATTTTGCAACAAAACACACTAAAACAGGTTCTAAAAGCTTATATAACAGTAATTTGATTGTGTATTATGTCAAAAGACCACCAGACTACATTTTAGTAATAGCATCATTTTTTCACTGGTGGCCATTTTGTTTTGGACAATTTACCTTAAAGAAATCATAGTAACATTTGCTACACTTCTGATATCGCCTGTAATAACAGCAACAACAAAACAATACGAATGGAGTTTTAATGGAGGGGTAAAAAAGAACAGTAAAAATTCCACGGAATGCAGGGAATGCACGGAATGCTACAAGTACAAAGCAGCGAGTTCATGGTAGTGCAGTAAATAGCACCCCTTCGAATATCTTTTTGGTTTAAATTAACTTGTTAGAATGGAAATGTATTTTACTTTTGAGTGATATACCGGTTAGTATATCACTGCTTCGTAATTAATCGATTACTACGCATCTAAACTCCACACCGTGATATATTAACCGGTATATCACTCAAAAGTAAAATCTATTTCCTAAATATCATTCAACAGATAGTAGAAGTTATAATACTCTACAAAATGTGATTGCACAAAACCCGAAACATCGTGACACTTTATTAATGTTCGACCACAAATCAAGTTGCACCTACGCGTAGAATGGTCATTAATAATTCAATTGTTTTTGTCTTAACGCGATAATGCCAATGCTAAATGCTCCTCGCCGGCTTTAAAAATGACATGTGGGCCTCGATAGCTAAGTGGTTAGGGCGTTCGCCTCCGGAACGGAGGGTCCCGGATTCGAATCTCGGTTCAAGCACTAGGTTTGTCTTTGGGCATCATGACACTGATGTCACGAATGCCTCAATCCACCCATCTGTAAATGGGTAGCAGTGATGAAAAACTCGATGTCTAGCTGTCTCGCGAGCGTGATGACATCTCGAATGAGTGTTCGGGAGCGATTAAATAAGCTACGGAGTTTTCTTTGTGATACCACAACTTAATCAAAGATGATGTAAGAATGCACTAAATGATTAAATGCACATGATCAATACATATTTTATTAACACCATGCAAAACTTTCAATATGGCCCCTTTAAGACTTATTGTAATGTGATGCAAACGCATAGTAATTATGGATGTTGTAGCAACTCGTTATGTCAATGTTGCAGTAAAGCATGACTTGTTGGTATAGAGAAAAAAGGAGGAAAAGGTATTTTTACGTTTCTTTCTGAAAAATTTCATTCTAATGCATGTGTTGTCTGCACCCATGTTGACCTGATCAATGAGAGACTAGGCGTCCGTGGAAGCAAGGTCTAAGTCTAATAAAGAATGCAAATCAAAAATAATTTGTCTCTGGAATTTTCACTGTTAACCGAATACATTACATAGCACCGACATAATTGAATGCGTTCGCATTATCAACAAATACTCGCGACTCAGACTGTTGAATTTATTACATGTATGAAGATTTGACAAGGCAAGAGAAGCCCATCAGTATACTATAGCCCTGTATTGAAGCATATCTAATTTCTGATTTACGCCTTTAGGACATTGTCAAGAAAATAATACCCGTCAATCTTCGTAATCAAGTGTTTGCTAAATTACTTCCAATAAAGGAAATCAGTAGGACTGAAATTGCCTGAAGTATCGTTCTTTATTGTGAGTTTGTTTTGGTGCAGTTTATTTATTATCGGTATGCAATTTGATCCAATTCAAGAAAAAACTCACTTTTTGAATATTTTAAAAATACCATTCGTCTTAAAACGCTTCGAAAGGCGGAAGGAAATAATCATTTCGTAGCATTCAGGATTCTCACAAATATAACATATTCCTACTTTAAGAAATTTTAACAATTGTCTATGATAGTGTGTATCAGCATGCCACCTTAGGGACAATTTTAAGTTACTTGTAGGAATTTTGACATCTCCTCTCCGAGTTAAAATAGTTTTGTTATCGTATATTGATGTAATCTGTCGGTGGTTTTTGTTCATTCCGAAGACGTTTCAGTCTCCCGTCACTTAGTAAAGAAATAAAACATCACGCATTTCAGAATTTGTTTTTGCTTCTCTTTTTAGATAAATGATAATTTGTCACTTTCTATATGATTGTCTAGAACCATTCTATGTTAAATAGACAGTTTTGTGATACACCAGATACACAGGGAGATTTATTATGGTTATAGTTTGATGTCAACACTAAAATATTTATTTCTCTTAAAGTTGAACTAAAACGCGTCTCTTAAATAATCTAGTCGTTTCCGTACGTTTTATTGAGTGATTTGAGCAGAGAATTTTTTGCGGTATGCCATGACCAGGAACGTCCGTGTTGGAATCAAACAGAAATTTAGTACAATACAGTTTTCGTGCTTATGTTTTTATCCAAAGATTTCAAAAAACAAAAACAAACACGTATCACAATAGTTCTCAAGGAACATTCTCCACTTTCGTAAGCAAAACGAAAAATACAAACGTTGGTTAAAGTTAACAGTATGCCCAAATTCGATGGCTGATCGACTGAAGTTTTGTACTTATGTCAGGTCGTCTGAATACTAAAAACTACATAAAAGATTACCAATATAGCCATTAAAATACACATTATATAGAAAGTAAATTAACGTGAAAAATATACTTTACACCCAAAGTGCTAATTATGAACGTTTAATAATAAACAAGAGGGCCAAGATGACCCTAAATCGCTCATGTGACTCATAGACATCTGTGTTACGAGTATGTAGTTTTATGTCGTCAACGATTATGTTAAAGCATGTTCTTGTATAAGTGATATGTATTAAGTTTAAAGGAGCTAACACATTTATTGCTATGTTTTTGCGAACACAATTCAGCTCTGAATGTGTGGCAAGTGTCTGATGAAGAACTAGCCTTAATGTTCTTAACGCTTAAAAAGCAGAACAGCAAGTCGCAGTAAGGAAAGATAGAGACGTATATTCTTCTGTTGTTATGAAGTATGAAGTTAGATATTTTAACTATGTAGCTATCTCTGAGCCATGTGTTGCTTCACTTCACCACGAATGATAAATATGAGTTTGGCGTCCATGGAAACAAGGCCAAAGCCAAAGATAGCATGAAAAGCAAAATTAAGATTGTCTCCTGGAATGTTACCATTGAAAAAACATAAAGTATATATGTAACATATGCCTAATTAAATACGTTTATTGTTGATGTCAACTACTGATGCACTACGATTTGTTGGCCAGGCATAGATAATAGAGATCGTAGAGACGGCCATTAGTTAAATAGCCACAGAAATGAAATATCTCTTATTCCTGATTTTACATCTTTGTATCTCTGTGGCATTGCTAAGAATATAATGCTCGTCAAATTATTGATTATATGTTTCCTTCGATAAAAGGGATTCAAATGGGTAATACTAAAGTAAATCGACCCATCCAGTGTATCAGCCATGACGCTGTTCTAATTCTTAACATATCAATTAATCTGTTTTCAAATTGAATTTAGAGAAAACACAAACATTTGTTAAATTAATAAACAACAAATTCTCTAAAAATTCTCAAAAGTATTTTCTTCAGATTGTAAAAGGGAATAATCATTCAATGCCTGCCTGTATTTTAACATCATGCGACCCTAGGGACAATTTTTAATTACTTTTAGCAAGTATGACGTCTCCAGTCGTTAAATAAAAATGTCTGCAGTATTGTAAATAATATTATCTGTCAATGGCTTTCGTTTTCAGTTTCCCGTTACACCGTAAACCGATAAAACATCACACATTTCACTATTTTGTCTGTGTCTTCTCCCTTTAGTGATATATGATAACTTGTCACCTGCTATGAGATTGTCTAGAGCTGTTACAGATAAAATAAACAGTTTTGTGATACACCAGATACGACAGAGAGAGAGAAATATAAATAGGTTGATGTCAATATTGAAAGACTTGCTGACTTCTTCGAATGTATATAATTTACATATGCTAGTTTTTTTTACTTTTACAAGTATACAGGCCTCATAATTATGTTTATCGGTGCAGCCGTATTAAGCTCACTTTTGACTGTATAGAGGCCATCTTCCGTTCCAACTAAATGCAACAAGAGACCCAAAAGGGCCAGTATCGCTCTACTGGTCTGTCTGACTGGATTATTCTCAGTACGTTTTGTGAAAATCTTTTGCAATGTTACCAAGGAAAAGCTAGCAGATTTCACAGTGACCTTTACCCACTGACTCCAAAAACAGAAGGAATCATTTACTCAGAAAGACCAATCATCCTATGACGTTTGAAGACTGTGGCCGATATAGATCTCTAGATACTGAGTGGAAAAGATTTTCAATGTTCGAGTCACTGTGACATTGACCTTTGACCCACTGAACCCAAAAACGACAGGGATCATCTACTCAGTAAGACCAGTCATCCTATGAAGTTTGAAGACTGTGGGTCAAATATATCTCAGCGGAAAATATTTTCAAAGTTCGGGTCATTGTGACCTTGACCTTTGACTCACTAACCCAAAAATCAATAGGGATTATCTACATGTTACAGGGAATCTTTGGAGCAAGTTTGATGGAAGTTGAATGAAAACTGTAACCCGTAGAGCGTTATCAAGGAAAATCTTACGGAGGTCACTGTGACCTTGACCTTTGACACACTGACCCCGGAAACAATAGCCTAAGGGATCATCTACATATTAAAGGAAACTTTATGAGCAAGTTTGATGAAAGTTGAATGAAAATTGTGACCTATAGAGTGTTATTAAGGAATTGTTATCGAAGGTCACTGTGACTTTGACCTTTGACTTACTGACCCCAAAACAATAAAGAACATCTACACGTTGCAGGGATCCTTATCAGTACGTTTCATCAAAGTCAAATGAATATTGCGAACTGTAGAACGTTATCAACGAAACGTTTACGGACAGACGGACGACGGACAAACCACCGTAGCATAAGCTCCGCTGGATTTCGTCCAGTAGAGCTAAAAATCAAGGACTGATAGCCCGGTTACTGATGTTAAAATCAAAATTTCTTGTTCACACTAAGATAAACCCATTGCGAACAACTTTATAGATGACCTAGTAAAGATACCTTATTGGCGAAGTTGATGTTCCTCTTATCATCAACACAGTACTATTTATATAAGCTTCCAATAGGGTTAATTACAACTCACGCGAGGTGAAAAATGAAATTTGATGATGAAAAGAAGTAAAAACATTGATTAATTCTAGAATGCGTGATATTTTATTGGTTGGATATGTCTTAGAAACTGAATATATTTTGGAATTAATGTTACACTACTTAAGACATGTCATTCGACAAATGCAGAAGTTCCATTAAACTATGTATGTATTTTAGACTTTTACCGTTGGTACCAAATAATCCTTATGACAAACGCCCCCAGGAGAGTTTAGTTATTTTATGTTTCTGGGGGATAGTGCAAGATACAGAACGCGTCCCGTTCCAGAGACACCCCCTGGTTATTTAAGATGCCTGGTGTGCAGAACCGCTAAATCAGACACCGGCTTTAGGTCTAATGCAAAAGACCATTAGTTATGTAAGTGGGGGAGAGGGGTGTGGTGGCGGGGGGGGTCGAACCTGTGAGCCCTGGATACAAGTCCAGCACGTTAACCACTGATCCGCTCATAACAAATTTTGTGATAATTTAGATTATTTATATACAGGAGAGGGTAATAAAATTAACGTATCGTAAATCAAAACCGACTAATGCTTAAATTAAAGCATAATTATATTGATTCTTTTATCGTTTTAAGATTTCTTACTTACTCGTGCATTGTCTACATGATATGCAATAGAACCGATGTTGGCGTCCATGTAAAAAGGGTCAAATTCAGAATATATAATGCAAAACAAAATTAACTTGTCTCCTGGAATTTTCAACCGTCAACCGAATATATTACATTACACATACATAATTGAATACGCTCGCCTTATCAACAAATATTGGCGATGCAAACTGCCGATGTATTATGATGATTTTGCAAGGCGGATATTTGCCGAGAGACGGACATCAGTTAAATAGCCAAGGAAATGAAGCATGTTTTGTTTCCTTGAATGAACGTCTTTGGGGGCATTGTTAAGAATATAATGGTTGTCAATCATCCTTATCTAGTGTTTGCTTAATTTCTTACGACAGAAGAAGTAAAAAAAGATTAATTTTGCCTGAAGTATCAGAAAAGACTTTTCCAGTGAGCAAGTCTTGATAGTAGATTTAATGTTGATATCTGTTGAGAAAAGGAGTTTTCGTTACAATAAAAGATTTTGTCCGAGGCATTTTGGCAAAAAGCAGAATGAAATCAACATTTCGGACTTACGTTTTAGAAACTCTGTATTTTGAAAAGTGAAAATATAATTTTTTTTCAAATTAAAGTGGGGACATTCATGACAAAACAAGATTAAATGAAAGAGGAAAATACATATTTGTATACTTCAAAATGTGATATATGCGAAGATATTGATGAAAAGCTAGCAATCAAAATTTACACAATTCTAGACTGGCTGGTTTAATATTTACGTTTATGGCTATGTTCTTTATGATGCTAGTTGTGTAATCTATACACAATGACGTCCTAATGTTATCTTTCATCAGAAGATGTTTTAGTTTTGTTTGGTGGGTTTTAAGGTTACTATTTTAAGAAGTTTTGCTGTGCCACATGTACCAGGTTTCACCAAAGGTAGAATCATAAACCCTAGTGTCTGTTTTGTTGTATTCTGTTACCTCACTATAGATAATATGATTCCCTTAGTAACACTAGCAATGTTAATACTAGCGATATTAATTAGCTCAGATTTCAAAGAAGTTTTAATTATCATTCGGCGTACTGTAATTCATGTAATTGTAATTCAATTAATGACAGTACTTTCTTTCTAGTTCATTTGATACCGGAACATGTTTTAGAAAAAAACGTATAAAGAAGTAATTCTCACAGTATTGTATAACAACTACGCTATGCCAGCAAGGACGATACGCATTCCATTGAAGAATGCCGTCATACGAGCTTCACTCTATTCAGGTTGTATAGATATAGGACTATATAAAACTATATCAACTCATTTCTGTGCTTAGACTAATAAGCTTGACTTTAACTATTGTAAAGTCTAGGACTGCGTGTTAGACATTCTAAGCATTTGAGACATACTTTTGCGTTGAAAGATTTGACAAAAACTCATCCGTGGCGTGACAGCCTTTCTGATTTAACTGTATTTACATTCTCTTTAAAGGTTTCAAGAAATGCCAGCCAAAACACCCCCTCTAACCTTTAAACACCTCCTCAATATACACTCTAAGTAT
The DNA here is from genome assembly GCA_022818135.1 of Saxidomus purpurata. Classification (NCBI taxonomy): domain Eukaryota; kingdom Metazoa; phylum Mollusca; class Bivalvia; order Venerida; family Veneridae; genus Saxidomus; species Saxidomus purpurata. The sequence continues at coordinate 25,698,353 of JAFMSR010000006.1, forward strand.
AAACAATTCAAAAGTCCAATAAATCAAAGAAATTTATCCATATGTAATATGATGAAAACTTGAATGCATAACTAAGCTTTCGAGTAAATGTTCCTGTTTATTTTCATTGAATTCTGGGCAGCGGGTCACTAAAAGTAGCGCGGACAAACATACCCATGTATACTATATGTATAAACAAGAGCTGTCCATAAGACAGCACGCTCGACTATTGTGGGTGTTTGATAATAAAACAAAACTTTTATCAGTATAATAGCAAAACAAAATTCTGCTAACTATTAAGTATAAACTAGGAAAGTTGAATCATAAAAAACGTCAAAATCTATAACTATAGATTTAATTTTTGGTAAATTAATTGTTTGATACAAAATTTACCCTGAACACTATTGCAAGGTTTGATATAACTACCATAAGTGGTTACTGTTATATGTGCATGATAGTACCTTGCATGCAAAACTTTACCAAATTTTCAAAAGTCAAACAAGGGCCATAATTTCCACTAAATTTAAACAAAGAGTTATCTGTCTTGACTGTGTGACACCTCTTAAGACATTAAAAAAGTTTCAAGTCAATATCATAAGTGGTTACTGAGGTATGTGCATGATAGTACCTAGCAGGCAAAACTTTAACCAAATTTTCAAAAAGTCAAACAAGGGCCATAATTAGTACTAAATTTATACAAAGAGTTATCTGACTTGACTGTGTGACACCCCTAGAGACATTAACGAAGTTTCAAGTCAATATCATAAGTGGTTACTGAGATATGTGCATGATGGTTCCTAGCAGGCAAAACTTTAACCAAATTTTCAAAAGTCATTCAAGGGCCATAATTTGTACTAAATTTATACAAAGAGTTATCTGCCTTGATTGTATGACACCCCTAAAGACATTAAAAAGTTTCCTGCAATATCATAAGTGGTTACTGAGGTATGTACATGATAGTACCTAGCAGGCAAAACTTTAACCAAATTTTCAAAAGTCAAACAAGGGCCATAATTAGTACTAAATTTATACAAGAGTTATCTGACTGACTGTGTGACACCCCTAGAGACATTAACGAAGTTTCAAGTCGATATCATAAGTGGTTACTGAGATATGTGCATGACAGTACCTAGCAGGCAAAACTTTAACCAAATATTCAAAAAAGTCAAACAAGGGCCATAATTTGTACTAAATTTTTTCAAAGAGTTATCTGCCTTGATTGTATGACACCCCTAAAGACATGAACAAAGTTTCAAGTCAATATTATAAGTGGTTACTGAGATATGTGCATGATAGTACCTAGCAGGCAAAACTTTAACCAAATTTTCAAAAAGTCAAACAAGGGCCATAATTTGTATTAAATTTTTCAAAGAGTTATCTGCCTTGATTGTATGACACCCCTTAAGACATGAACAAAGTTTCAAGTCAATATCATAAGTGGTTACTGAGATATAAGCATGATAGTACCTAGCAGGCAAAACTTTAACCAAATATTCAAAGGTCAAACAAGGGCCATAATTTGTAATAAATTTTTTCAAAGAGTTATCTGCCTTGATTGTATGACACCCCTAAAGACATGAACAAAGTTTCAAGTCAATATCATAAGTGGTTACTGAGATATGTGCATGATAGTACTTAGCAGGCAAAACTTTAACCAAAGAAGCAACGCCGACGCCGACGCCGACGCACAAGTGACTGTAATAGCTCTCCATATTCTCCGAATAGTCGAGCTAAAAAGGGCAAAGGGCAATAACTCAATGAAAAATTATCAGGGCGTAACATGCAAATTATATGCGCAACTTAGCTTGGTAATAATCATTCAGGTAAATGTCCGTTGAATTCCCACAACTGATTGCTGAAAAGCAGCGGACAAATTGAATGTATACTATATGCATTGTCGCATGAAAATATCAAAGGGCAATAACTGCATGAAAAATAATCCGGTGTGTGGTTTCATTGAATTGCAACCAGTGTCCTGACAAATTTTGTCAACAGACCGACCGATGGCCGAGCGCGATTCCAATTTAGCCCCCATATATTATTTGGTAGCCCGCTTTAATTTATTTCCAATGTTTATATATTTATCAACCACTTTTCTGTATATTCAGCATTTATATTACTGTTTCATCTATATCGCCACGACTAGCATCTATCTCGTACTATCTATTGGGCGAGATGCTTTAAGTTCCGTGATCTCTTTGAATTTACTGATATGGTAAAATAAATTTACTGATATGATAATGATGTAACCATGTTCTACTCACTATAAACAATGTTGGCATATGGCTTTCTTTCGTATTCAAGTCGTTTCTTTTAATGTCAGTGAATCATCCTGAATGACATACTATAGTAACATGACATCGAGATGACACAACAGTAATAATAATCATGATGGCCCTGAAAACAAAATGAAAAGTTTTTTCAAAAGCGTACAAATAAATTATTCGTGCTATAATTATCAATGTGAATGACAGATGTCAAAAAATGTAAACAAAGATTTACCACCTTAGAAAATCGATGATGCAAAACAATCAAACGATTTACAGGTGAATAAATAAATCGTTTACTGTTTGTGTAAATAAATATATGCATTGATAGAAAAATATATCACAATGTCATATATAGTTACCCGGAAAACGTGTAAAATAATTCCAGAATAAATACAAAAATGCTTAAAACAAGTAAACGACTTAAAACATCAATTTTAAACTGGATATTTTGAATCTGACTGGAAAGTGACCAGTGCAGTGATTGGTTATAATATATCACGTGCATAAATTAACATACAGGTTTATTTTATAGGATTTTAGTGCACATTGTATAAAAGTTACTTCCCTTAGACCGATAATAAATATGCAAGACCTGAACTGTCATAGTTTCGGCACTGGAAAAATGAAAACAAATAGAAACATCATTTGATATCACTCTATGACATTCTCCCCCTGCTCAGAAAATGTCGTCCTCGTCATTTAATAAACATCAAAAATGAATTAATAATCACATTAATGTATTTGAAAAAAAACACAAGTTACCATTACGTCGCTCCTGTGTTAAACTTTTTAAACAACGAAGTACTTTTACAGCCGGAAACACTATTTTATTTCACTCTATAGGCCTACTTTGAATCTGGGTATATATTGTTTTACAAGTGATCAATTGCAGTTTTCGTCCAGAAAGTAGATATTCATCTTTATTGTGTTTAAGATATCAAAGTCTGAGAATAATGAAGGGTTAACGCACATTTTTCGACATCTGCAGAACCCAAGGGATGGTTGATGCCCGAGCCCACTAGGGCCAGGGCATCAACATTTCCCGAGGGTTTCTGCAGGTGTTATAATACGAAAAAAACGTTCGTTAACGCTATTCTAGCATAAATAATCATAAAAATAAGAATAAAACACTCTAACTAGTACGACGTTCAACAATGCGCGGGACAACGTCCGCGCTGTTTACATCATATCTATGACGTCACTAGCGGTTTAAACCCGGCACTGTTGGTGCCGTACTTGATGAAAGGCTTGGAAGACAGGTCTATTGTTTACAAAGGCCCTGCAATGAGCAAAAATGAAAACGAGTTATAACGGCCCGCGAATCTCTCCATTAACACACGTTTTTCCACCTGTTAATTCACCGGCAAAATAGGCAAAAACAGCACATTTCATTTTGTGTTTTCGGTGGTTTATCGAAATATAACGGTGAATTCTATTCCGATAAACTCACTGTCCACGCAGTGAAAATTATCAAAATATTACCCGGATTAACGTCAAAAAGTATACCGAGCGTAATGAATGCCGGAAACCATATGACGATGAAGTCGTTAAAATGACGTCATGCTTGCGATGCTTTCTGGTGAACTTTCCCGCGATTTTCGACATTTTATTGAATTAAATTCAAAAAAAGTAGAGTTTTAGACATAAAATTAACAGAAAAATTGTTGGTATCGATGTCATATCACGATAAATTCACTCGTGAACACCAAAAAGAGTTAGTTTCACTCGCGGCTGCGCCACTCGTGAAAATATCACTTTTGGTGCCCACTCGGTGAAATTATATCGTGATCTTACATCGAAACCAACAATTATCCTCTATTTATGCTAGAATGCACACATGCACAAAATTTCAAAACGTATAACGTAACGTTGTTGCTGTTAAAATAGTTTTAGCATACGTTTTACTAGTGTTCGCATGGTGAGTGTTATTTGATTCTGCTTAGACAAATATCTTTAGGCTTCAGAATATTCAGAGAAATTCTTACAAATCAGACTGAGAAAAAAAGTCCTATTGATTTTCGCTTAATACTTTATCCTCACAAAATAGCAGCTAAACTAACACGAAAGGGCTTAAGTCTATAATGAAAACACGGTTAACATTTCTTGTTCATTTCGATAAAAGCCATTTCTCCGGGCTTCATTTGTCGCGGACGGTTCTATAGGGTCTTTAGTCTGCGATAAGTGTGATCTGTAACAGTAGCACAGTATAAATAACATTATTTCATAACAACGTAAAGTGGAAACTTGGTTTATCAGTAAATTGCTAAAGCGAAGAAAGAGTACTTATGGAAATTTACTGAAAAATGGTTTCTGAGAATTTTATTGGCCACGTAAATCAACGGCCACGCGATGGTGTAAGAGACAATTTGCGGTACATTTGAGTATGCAAGAAGTGATTTTGACATACAACACATATCTAAAAATGCAAAAAGATACAAGCATGTAAGCTAGAGAATTAACCTCCAAGTAAAACAACTAAAAGTTTACATTTCACAAACTTGGCCTACACTTGCATCTAAAAGGGCGAAAGGAGCAACCAAAGGTTCATACATCAGCGTTTAGCTGAAAATCTGAGAAAATGCGTGAAAATAGATTCTTAAACAGTTGCGATCTGTCCAACGTAAACCTCTACTGTATATTTTTTTTCTCGTACTTTCACGTGTTACCTTTATTAAACGACATGTTGATGCCGGCCTAAAGGTTAACATACCCGGAAACTACTCTCTAACGAAGTCTTAACAGAAAACAAAACTTTGGTAGGCAGCGTCCAGAAACCCCAGAGAAAGAGTGTCAAAGCCAGACAATGTATTTTGGTCGGATTTCGGCTTGGTAAAAACGTGACGGATGATGTTACTTTGCACGATAAAAAGCACGTGATGGCGATGATGATGAAATGTCAAGAAAATAGCAATTGTTATCTAAAACCAAGGCCCAGAAGAAACGGTTGAAAATATGTCACCAAAGAATGCAACGATTTGTTTTACTTTGAATGAAAAACGCTAAACATCTTACTTGATATAGTCTAATTTATATTACCCGTTCAGTTGTTACATGCGAAACTCACTTACGTGTACTTTTCAACACTTCATGACATGGACGTCTGTGGCAAATAGAGACTTGTAATTGACACTTGACTCAATACTTGATCACTGTCATTCAAACCGGCTAATGAGATGAAATGACAATTCACGAGAAACATGGAGCGTACATTGAGCTTTCAATAATCACGAGCAACAGCAAGCTAAAGATAATCTATTTATATTGACAGAATTCACTAAACCGAACATTCTACTTAAATGGACATAATAGACTAAAATCTATGGAACAGTTTTGATGCAAAAATTACATTGAGCCTTCTGACATCCCATCTTGCATTGTTACATGTGTACTTGTCCATCTGATATTACATGTTTCTTTTTGATATGTTCTATGCATAAAACTGGAGAAATAATTACACCTTTCTGAGAGATGAATTGTTGTATTCTACATTATTTCATATATCAGTGTTCTGTATTTGCTATTAAACTGAACTTATATTTAAAGATGATTGACTAAACGGTCTAAATTAAGTTGAACAGCCTGACTGCATTGTTTGACTGTCATTCATACCCTCATCATAACATTCTATAAATGATACTGGATCGAAATGCAATAACTGCGTTTGTCATACTTGAAATGTATGATTTTAACGTCTTTTAACATATTAGCCAACTGCTTAATATAGACCAATATATCTACGTTATACTGAAATAGGCATAATATATCTAAGCTAAACAACGCATGTCAGTTGGACGAACAATGCATGTCATAACGCACTATTGAAACGTGCACTCGCATTATTACACCAGATGGCGCGCTTGCATAATCATCGACAGTTTTCGGCACCTACGTAATAATCCGTACTTTTAGGAGAATTATGTCTTGGGGAGATAATATATTGTTTTTGCCATGTATGTCTGTCCGTCCGTCCGTGCTCACATTCTGGTACTTAGGTGGCTATACAGACAATAGGTAACAGTATATTTACTTTGATGTCATTCATTCCGTAATGTTTTGTCAAAAAATGCTTCAAACGACATCTCCTCTGAAATTCATTGGCCAATGTTAATGAAACTTAGACGGGGTGTCATTTTATGAACCTTAACCAAATGTGCTTAAACAATTCTGATCAATACAGAAAACTCTTGTTGCTATGGCAACCAAATAGAAAAACTTCGAAGATCTTCTTTAAAACAACTTATCAGAATTTCTTATTTTGTTTGACAAACAGGATAACGGAAGGACTCTACTTAAATTGATAAAATGGGGTTTGGGGCCCCAAGTAGTGTGGGACTGTTTTCTCTATTTAATCTACAAAGAGTCTTCTAAACTCTTCTTCTCTAAAACTTGTGGTCATAATTTAATCTTATTTTTATATTATGTTCATTTAAACTCATAGGTTGCAGAAGTTCTCTGTTGACTCAGGTGAGCGGTATAGGAGCAATGACCCTCTTCTATTAAAAAACAATATACATGTACCATCTAGTTCTATTATACTGTATTGTACAGTATTACTATACAGTACTTCAGTTCACAACAATATTACAGTACACAGCATTACTATAGGATATTGATGTACAGAGTGATCATGATCTGCACTCGTTGCAAAGTGTATATTCACAGTCAGTAGGGCATGTGTTACTTTGTTATTAATAACAAGTTTTGCAAGTACTATAGGTCTTTGATAATATGTCAGCTGACCTGAACGTGATCGATCTGTTAATCATCAGTATTGCAGATAAGTCAATAGGAAAGTTACAAGTCCAAACATTTCGTAGGGTAACATAAAACCCGACAGCACACATGCAGAGCTAGCGTGCTTGCCGTTGCGGTATTTTTATTCATGAAGTCGTATGCTCGAGACACTGTTTAATCTTTTGTTTGTCAAGTTTGGAGCTGGAGCTGGAGCATTCTTTCACCAGCAGGTCCATTAATTAATTCTTAGCTTTATTTCTTTGCTTTGAAGAAGTGGCCCAAAAAGAAACTTCTGCCGAGTCTTCCCGCGATATATGTGCTGATGGTGGACAACACTCTATAACAGAACATCCAGACAGATAAATGTCTAAGACATTTAAGACTTATTAAGAAAGCATGATTTCGTGAGAAGGCGAGCGTACCTCCTTCAACTTGGCAGAACGTATCAGCCAGCACCAGAATATCTATTAGAACACTGCAAGACCACGACCATTAATTTCAATGTTTTCCGGCCTACCATGCTGATTTAAATGCCAACGAACTTTTACGGACACAGCGCGTCATAATGAGAACAACAGCTGTTACTTCTAAAGATTGGCGCTCAGTGTGTACTCCTGTCATGGACCAGAAGGTTGAAGATGAAAACGGACGTACAATGTTACTGCTGCAGAGGATATGGACACTGAAGTTTCTAAACGCCACACGTCAGGAAATTGATTTACTAGATTCAATGTACAGTGTATTTATGATAAAATATATTTGATATGCAATATCAAAGATAATAAAGAAAAAATATCAAATTATTCATAAAATAGAAATAATACAATAAATATAGTTATTAATATCGTTGACTACCAGACCCCAGAACTATTGTTTTAGCGACATTAAACAAGACAGTGTGTGCTTAATGAGCATCGGAAATGTCACCATCTTTCAGTCTTAAAAATTAATATTAAAATAGATATTAGCCCGATTTTTTCCTGGTACCGCGGTACTAAGTGTCTTCATAACTAATAACAAAAAAGACAAGAACTCTACAAATACTTTAATAGTACAGAACAGAATAGAACATATCATTTATGTAGTCGTATGCCTATACAACATATTGACAATAAACCTTTATCCCTCAAACGAGCATAAATCATTTATTACCTATATTTTCGCTACCATGTATCTTCCTAAAACCATTACCTATATATCTTACTTTCATTATGGATTAAAAAAAAAAACAACACTTTTTACAAGGGATGAGGCTCGTCAGCCAATTACAAGTTTATTTTCGCAACCGCTACACATACATGTACATTCGTTCAATCTTAGCTACAGCCAGTATATCAAAAATGCATTGATTGCCAAAAATAACATTAATCAATACCAAAAGCGTAATTGGACTGTAAACATGCGAAATTGTTTGCACGATGAATATATAAATTTAATGCCAATGTCAGGTTATTGCTGCGAGCGGGCTACCCAACCCTACTCCGTCGTGGGAGGGGGAGGTAGGAGAATCCATGCTCAAGACCAGCGAAGACCTCTCAAGTCCCCTGACATTCAAAAAATTTTTAATGCCGAATGCTTAGAGTAGTTAACTTGGAATCCATGTAACCTTTCATTGATTGAGGGTCATAGGTTCGAGCCCTGCTATCGACCATTTCTCGTAATGTGAAAAGTAGGGCAGTTTCTTACGGAGGCTAGGAGTCTAGTACTTGTTCTTCCCAGAAAAGATTGTTAGGTAAACAGTCCGCATGTTAAAATGATAAAAAAGTACAGTTGTAATGAGCGTTAAACTCCTAGAACAACGAAAAGACATCGAAAGTGATCAAGGGACTTCAATCATGCCTCTAGCTATAAAAACATGTACATGTATATCAAAATTATGCAACACTTTAAAATGGACATACTACATCATAGTCAAGTAAGAAACTTAAAATACAATTAATGCTCTCATATTTCTGTCATTAGCAGATCATAGTAGAAGTGAAAATATGTAGTTTTCAAATTTTCACCAGGATAGTCCAAAAAGATTTCAACTGTATTCAATGGAAATTACTGTATTTTTTTTTACTTTAAGTAAAACTTTGGTTCCAACACTCATTTTTCTCACAGTAAAAACCAATGTTGAATGACTTTCTTAAACTTTGATTCTGATGGTCAGTTTGAAGGGTAATAATTATTCACACTAATTAAATTGTTGATCTCAAGTTTTCATTAACATTGAATTACTAGAGCTTTTAGATAAATGTAGTACATGTACATTAATTGAACTGTTAATATACAACAAAACAACACAACGGACGTCAATTCTGAAACAAGGAAAACTAGTATGTATATCATATTGTACAATAGAATGTGGCTTCTATAAAAAGAGCGAAAATTATTGACATGGTTTACAGTATACTTATGTTATTTGTGCTTTAAATATTGTGGTTGTTATTGTCATCATTATTATTGTTATTATAATTATTGTTATCACTGTTATTGTTATCACTGTTATTGTTATCACTGTTATTGTTATCATTGTTATTGTTATCATTATTGTTATCATTGTCATTGTTATTGTTATCACTGTTATTGTTATCACTGTTATTGTTATCATTATTATTGTTATCACTGTTATTGTTATCACTGTTATTGTTATCATTGTTATTGTTATCACTTATTGTTATCATTGTTTTATTTTGTTATCATTATGTTATCATTATGTCATTGTTATTGTTATCACTGTTATTGTTATCACTGTTATTGTTATCATTATTGTTATCATTGTCATTGTTATTGTTACCACTGTTATTGTTATCACTGTTATTGTTATCACTGTTATTGTTACCACTGTTATTGTTATCACTGTTATTGTTATCACTGTTAATGTTATCATTGTTATTGTTATCATTATTGTTATCACTGTCATTGTTATTGTTATCACTGTTATTGTTATCACTGTTATTGTTATTGTTATCACTGTTATTGTTATCACTGTTATTGTTATCACTGTTATTGTTATCACTGTTATTGTTATCACTGTTATTGTTATCACTGTTATTGTTATCACTGTTATTGTTATCACTGTTATTGTTATCATTGTTATTGTTATCATGTTATTGTTATCATTGTTATTGTTATCATTTATTGTTATCATTGTCATTGTTATTGTTATCACTGTTATTGTTATCACTGTTATTGTTATCACTGTTATCGTTATCATTGTTATTGTTATCATTGTTATCATTGTTACTAATTCATACAATATTATAAACTGCAAGACATACAACCTGCCTAGACAGAAAGGATGGCGACGTATATGTGTGAACAGGAAGAACGGTTAAAGAAAATGCTTCTATTTTCAAATACTATTTCGACGTAATAATACATTAAAATTGAAATAGCAGTTAACTTAAAGTGAGTATACCCTTAAATATGATAATCGCAATTTAATGAAGTTCATTCACCAATGGTTGCTTAAGTTATAGTTATATAACATAGATATACAACAATTTCATTCCTATTGAACATAGTTGAAAAATGACAAAATCGTTTTTTATCCGCCTGGTCGTAAAATGATTTTCCATCAATTTGATATGATAAATTTGTGTTTGCATGTACTAATGAAAGAAATGGTTGAGCATAACTTGTTTTCTTTTAATTTTCTAGACATTTTTCATGTTGTTAAGAACTTTTCTTGACCGTACTTTTGCTGGTCATTTTCAGCAGTATTAAAGCTTTAAATATAAATAACAAATTATGAATAACACGTAGATCTGAAACATATAACTTCAAAATATCTATTGAGATAAAATCCAAATGAAGTGAATCAAAGCGTAGACTAGATTATATATTAGAATGGTATATTTTTGAACGTTTTATTGCCGTCCTTATCTATATAAAATATTGTCAGAGAGCATTTCTTATTTTTTACAGTATCATTGAAAAAATACTGCTTTATATTTATATGATATACTATCGATCTATACAACAAGGTTAGAAATAGTTTGTTTTTCTTGTTCAGATAACAGTCAATTTTTGCCGGCATCTTTCATGGTAATTTAAATGCCACGAGTAAGTATAACATCCAAACTTGAACAATGGCCATCAAAATTAATGCCTGGAACATAAACAATTACACAAAATTCATAAACTTAACACTTGGCTCCATAACATGAAACTCTTTTTCTCCAAAACATGTCCTGTGATTAGATTTGAAAGCAAGTTGAAATGTCTCTGTGAAGAGTTTTGCTGAAAATGATATCTCGTTTTTGTCCCTGTGGTCAAAATCGTTTTGGTTAACGGTCACTTCTAGTTTCATCCCGTGTTGATATTATACATGTAGTAAATCAAGCACGTTTGTACATTTCCTGAGACTAAAGCAGTCAGCAGTCAACACTTCTCATCTTCAGCACTATACCAGCAAAAATCTGACGACCACTATCACTCAAAATCAACAGTAAGTAAATAACTTCAGCGTGTCTTGTTCATTTGCTTTGGCAGTACATAAAACAGAAATACATCTGTAGCGAAAGTTATGGAAACAAGAACTATGTCTTTGGTTGCTAAACACACCAACTGTGATGTTTGTTGAAGTGGAAACAGTCATGTAGACATCAAATCCTGAAAAAAAAACCAGACAAATTGAGTGTTAGTTATCGACTTATCAGAAATGAGAAAAATATTATATACAGCTGACATTGAACCAGTTGAAAATAATGCAAAACTTCAGCATTTTCAATTCAAACTCAAACTTAAAACAAGAGCTGTCAGTAGGACAGCGCGCTCGACTTTTTTAGTGCTTGCCTATAAAACAAAACTTTGACAGTTAAGGGCACACAAGACTTTAACTAGGAATTTCTAAGTACAAATCAAGAAACATTTTCACAGAGTTATCTTCTCTTGCTTACAGATAGGTCTCATGATGGTACATAAGAACTCCAACTTCCAAAGTAATATCTCAAATGGTTAAGTCAACAAGTGGACAAGAATGAAAATTTTAACTGAGTTTCTAAGTCAAAAAGGGCCATAATTCAAATAAAATCCTTGACAGAATTACCATCTCCGCCCATGTTTTGGGACCATGATGGTAAACAAGTATTACAACTTTCAAATTAATATCTCAAACAGTTCAGTCAAAAAGTGGACTGGTACTAAAAACTTAACCAAGATTCTAAGTCGATAAAAGGCCTTAATTTTTAAAACAAATCCCTGACAAGTTACCTTCTCTTGCGTACAGATGGGGGTAATGATGTGAAATAGCATTAAAAGTTTCAAAGCAATATCTCAAAGGGTTAAGGCAATAAGTGGATTTTACCCATATTCAATGTATTTTCTAAGTAAAAAGGGGGCATAATTCTGTCAAAAACCTTGACAGAGTTATGTCCTCTTGTCTGTTGATGAAGGTCATGATGGTAAACAAGTATGGTTAGTTTCAAAGCAATACCTCCTATGGTTTTGAAATAAAGTGAGGTGGTACGAAAAACTTAACCAAGCTCAATACACTTTTAAGTAAAAAAAGGGCCATAATTCTGTCAAAAACCTTGACAGAGTTATGTACTCTTGTCTGTAGATGGAGGTTATGATGGTAAACAAGTATGGTAAGTTTCAAAGCCATACCTCTAATACTTCTGAAATAAAGTGGGGTGGTACGAAAAACTTAACCAAGGTGTGACGCCAACGCCGACGCCGACGCCGACACCGACGCCGACGCCGACGCCGGGGCGAGTAGGATAGCTCCCCTTTTCATAGAAAAGTCGAGCTAAAAACCAGCATTGCTAAAGTTATAGTTAAATAACTAACTTTAGAGGGGAGCGGTGGTGTTTGCGGGTTCGAGCCCCACTGGGGTCACGACCGTACTTCCTCATATGACACCAGTACTGGTGTTTCCAGGAAGCGGACTCGAGAGTGACTCGATAAGCTACAAGCTTTCTTCACAATCGAGCTAAAATAAATTAGTATAAACTAATTCAAACTTCTAAAAGAAATAATCTAGCAAATAACTACCCAGAAGTACATCCGTGGTCGAGTGGCTAGAGTCGATGACTTGAAATCACTGTAACCTCTCAACGATCATGGGTCATGTGTTCGAGATTGTCACCGGTCATGTCTCTTTATAGGAGAAAGTATCTAACGGAGCATAGGAGTGTAGTGCTGGTTTCCCCCGGGAGCGATGGTTGGGTAAACTGCCTACCTAGTAAAATAACCGAAATAAGGTTGGTACGGGCGTTAAACTCATACAGCACCACTAACCACGAATGTCATACATGTTATAATTAACTCTTATATGCTGCTGGCGTCAAATAATGTTTCCTTTGCAACCAGTGTAGATCATAAACAGCCTTCATTTCCGTGCAATGTGGTCAATATCTGCCGTTTGCTTCTAAAACAGAAAAGTTTTAATAAGCTATCATATGAACTATCAAATCAACTTTCAAATATTGAAAGATGGACAAGTACATTTGAAATTTTAGCGAGACTAGTGTAAATAGATTAAGAATATGCATAACTATCTCGTTCTAACACGGGTTTTAGTGAGCTTCTGGCATTTACGTTGTGTTCAAAAACAAGAAATAGTGCATTCTAACCCATTCATAATTTGCCATCAACCTCTTCCAGTTCTGCAAGTGTAAGACGTCTTAGAACCTGAATTTTAATTGCAAAAATGTTCCATCATTTTTATAGAAATCATATTTAACAATTTTTACATATACTAGTAGTATATTTTAATAATTGTATAATTTTAAGTCAAATGCATTGCTTGAACACATTAAAATAATTATTCATTTAAGTTAAGACAATTTATTTTCTTTCGGTTGCGAAACAAGTTCTTACAACTTATCTTAATCGCTGTAGAGACACACTTTAAAAGGAATAAAATATTAATCGCTCTCGAGACTCACTTTAAATGGAATCAAATTTTAATCGCTCTCGAGTCTCACACCTCGAAGACAGTGAGGGGCAATGTTGAAATAGCCGTGTCTTGCTAAAGGTCACTGACTCTACTTGGCACGTAAGGGGATCGAACCCGGGTCTCTCCGACCCTGAAGTGAACGCGCTCAGACCACTACATCAAGGCGGCTCCACATATAGTGACTGCATACAACTCACTTCTTATACAGCTGACTTCTTATACACGGTCGCCTGTAATCATTTAATATAAATTATAGAACACAATCTGGATACTGTTAATTTTATGTTTTAATGAGGTGACAAATGTACTGAGGCACAATCATTCGTATAAAAGAAGAAAACAATAATTTTGTATACCCCGGTATTGCTTCTCGAACCAGCCCGTGAATTATGTAGCGAGTTAAAGGTATCTTCATAATCTTTACACCCAACTACATACCATTTTTCACATTTTGAAGATTGCTTAACGTATAGATTCTTTAAAAACCTGAATCTGAGGTCGTGCTCATGGAATGTCTAGAAGCTCGGAGCCAGGAATTCACCTGTTCTCTGGAAATCTACAACATATATTAAAACGCATATTAAAGCTGCTCGTTCTCAGATTTTGGTAAAAAAAATAATTTCTTCAAACTGTATGTAAATAACGTATTTTAGAACATTGGTGATATAAAAAGGCTCTAGTATAAATTCATATCACGTACATCTCTAAATTTTGAAAAATAGGCTACCAAATTCAAAAGCGTTGCAAACGCTTTTGAAATTTCAATATTAACATATAGTGTAGCGGTGCCGTGTAACCGACCTTTTCAAACGATTTCTGCAAATTCCTACATAGATTTTGCTTATTTTTTATTCTAGGCTTTAGTTTTATATTAATGAACAAGATTGTCAATTTTTTTTAAAAACGTTTTTTTCCAACGGTAACTGAGAGCGAGTAGCTTGAAGACATCATTTTGAGATCAAGATTATATCATTTATTGTTTAATCCATATAGATGTACTCATGTAATTTAGCAACTGTATTCAATAAATAACCCTTGAAACGTTAACTTGATAACAGAAACAAAAGCTTTACAACTTAAATTGTTTATATCTTACTTCAAGATTGCCTGGTTTGAGATTCGTCGATTATAAATTTTGACGATGGAAGTTGACAGCAAATTTTCGGTTCTGTGATCTGTAATCGAATCATACAAGGTATTATCAATAATGTAACTGCTCTCTTGCAACTTTTTTGACATTAAAAAACTACAGGTAAATAGTTTGCAATCATTTCAACATTAATCGTATCTTGCCTGCAATATGTGGATTTAAGTATGAAATAACTCTACAGGTTTATCCTTAGTGGTTTATCTCACAAAACATCGATTTACAACATTCTTTAATAACAGCTTGCACATTTACTAAAAGGGTGTGTCATCGCTACTTCAAATTCAAAATGAAATACATATACATGTGGTAATGCAATGATATAAACAGGCTACAATACATCTTGAAATACATACCAGAATATATACGTACATGTATATTCTTTGATCTTCGCTATAATAGACAACAGCACGGGACGACATGAATATCATCTTAAGTCACGGGTCCAGTTACATGTATCTGCAAGGAAAATAAAAATTAAGAAAGTAATTGAAGAACAAATACACATACCAGAAACGACGGGAAAAAAACGAGCGCGGTACGGACGCGAACACCGGTATCTTCTTCTGTATTCTTCGGCAAAGCCACCTGAAATCCACAAACAAACAACTATTAGAGCAATGAAGTTAATACGGATATACATGCAAACATAAAAGGAACCAAATTAAGGCAAGTGGCCAACCACTAACACACCCTCCTCTGCTCTCTGCCCAAAGACACGGACGGACCTTGCCACTTTTCGCTGCTGATGCGGTTACCGGACAAAAGCGGGGCAGGCAAAGCGAGGGCGGTTCACGGACGATGCAAAAGCTGCCAAGGTAGGGTGCTCAGACTGCAGCGCTACGGTAGACTCATGGAACGGCAGCACATCCTGTTAAATGAAAAAGAAAAGAAACTAAACTAATAGAAGAAAAATACACATACCGGAAACGACGCGAAAAAATCGGCGCGGTACGGACGCGAACACCGGTATCTTCTTCTGTATTCTTCGGCAAAGCCACCTGAAATCCACAAACAAACAACTATTAGAGCAATGAAGTTAATACGGATATACATGCAAACATAAAAGGAACCAAATTAAGGCAAGTGGCCAACCACTAACACACCCTCCTCTGCTCTCTGCCCAAAGACACGGACGGACCTTGCCACTTTTCGCTGCTGATGCGGTTACCGGACAAAAGCAGGGCAGGCAAAGCGAGGGCGGTTCACGGACGATGCAAAAGCTGCCAAGGTAGGGTGCTCAGACTGCAGCGCTACGGTAGACTCACGGAACGGCAGCACATCATGTTAAATGAAAAAGAAAAGAAACTAAACTAATAGAAGAAAAATACACATACCGGAAACGACGCGAAAAAATCGGCGCGGTACGGACGCGAACACCGGTATCTTCTTCTGTATTCTTCGGCAAAGCCACCTGAAATCCACAAACAAACAACTATTAGAGCAATGAAGTTAATACGGATATACATGCAAACATAAAAGGAACCAAATTAAGGCAAGTGGCCAACCACTAACACACCCTCCTCTGCTCTCTGCCCAAAGACACGGACGGACCTTGCCACTTTTCGCTGCTGATGCGGTTACCGGACAAAAGCGGGGCAGGCAAAGCGAGGGCGGTTCACGGACGATGCAAAAGCTGCCAAGGTAGGGTGCTCAGACTGCAGCGCTACGGTAGACTCACGGAACGGCAGCACATCATGTTAAATGAAAAAGAAAAGAAACTAAACTAATAGAAGAAAAATACACATACCGGAAACGACGCGAAAAAATCGGCGCGGTACGGACGCGAACACCGGTATCTTCTTCTGTATTCTTCGGCAAAGCCACCTGAAATCCACAAACAAACAACTATTAGAGCAATGAAGTTAATACGGATATACATGCAAACATAAAAGGAACCAAATTAAGGCAAGTGGCCAACCACTAACACACCCTCCTCTGCTCTCTGCCCAAAGACACGGACGGACCTTGCCACTTTTCGCTGCTGATGCGGTTACCGGACAAAAGCGGGGCAGGCAAAGCGAGGGCGGTTCACGGACGATGCAAAAGCTGCCAAGGTAGGGTGCTCAGACTGCAGCGCTACGGTAGACTCACGGAACGGCAGCACATCATGTTAAATGAAAAAGAAAAGAAACTAAACTAATAGAAGAAATAAAAGAAAGGGTCTGGGGTAGGTAGGTAGGTCGATGGTTGAGTGACTGGGTAAGGTGAGTAAGGTAAATAGGTGGGTAGGTAGGTGGGTAAGGTAGGTAGGTGGGTAAGGTAGTTGGGTAGGTAGGTAGGTGGGTAGGAAGGTAGGTAAAGTAAGGTAAGGTAGGTGGGCAAGGTAGGTAGGTAGGTGGGCAAGGTAGGCAGATAGGTAGGTGGGAAGGTAAGGTAGGTAGATGGGTAAAGTCGGTGGGTAGTAGGTAGGTAGGTAGGTAGGTAGGTAGGTAAGTTGGTAGGTAAGTTGGTAAGGTAGGCTGGTAAGGTTGGTAGGTGGGCAAGGTAGGCAGATAGGTAGGTGCGTAGGTAAGGGAGATGGATAGGTGGGTAAGGTATGTGGGTAAGGTATATGGGTTATGTAGGTAGGACGGTTGGTATGTGGGTAAGGTAAGGTAGATAGGTAGTTCGGTAGGTAAGGTAAGAAGGTAGGTTGGTAAGGTAGGTAGGTGGGTAAAATAGCTGGGTAGGTAGGTAGGTGGGTAGGTGGGTAGGTGGGTAAGGTAAGTGGGTTGTAGGTTGGTAGGTAGGTAGGTAGGTTGGTAGGTAGGAAGGTTAGGTAAGGTAGGTGGGTTAGGTAGGCAGGTAGGTAATGTAGGTTGGTAACGTAGGTAGGTGAGTAACGTAGGTGGGTAAGGTAGGGTTGTGGGAAAGGTAGGTAAGTAGGTAGGTGGGTAGGTAGGTAGAGTAGGTAGGTAGGTAGGTGGGTAGGTGGGTCGGTGGGTGAGTGGGTTGGTCGGTGGGTCGGTCAGTGGGTAGGTTGGTAGGTCGGTGGGTAAGGTAGGTGGGTGGGTTAGGTAGGTTAGGTGGGTAATGTAGGTAAGTTAGGTTTGGTAAGGTAGGTAGGTGAGAAGGTTGGTGGATAGGTGGGTGGGTAGGTAGGTAGGTAGGAGGGTGGGTAAGGTAAGTAGGTAAGTTAGGTTAGGTAGGGTAGGTAGGGTAGGTAGGGTGAGTAAGGTAGGTAGGGTAGGTAGGTGGGTAGGTGGGTCGGTGGGTGAGTGGGTTGGTCGGTGGGTAGGTCGGTGGGTGGGTCGGTGGGTAAGGTAGGTGGGTGGGTGGGTTAGGTAGGTAAGGTGGGTAAGGTAGGTAAGTTAGGTTTGGTAAGGTAGGTAGGTAAGAAGGTTGGTGGGTAGGTGGGTCGTCTGGGGTAGTTAGGTAGGTAGGTCGGTGGGTGGGTGGCTGGGTAGGTGGGTAGGTAAGGTAGGTAGGTAGGTTGGTAAGGGCGGAGAGGTAAGGCAAGTAGGTGGGTAGGTAGGTGGGTAAGGTAGGTAGGTGGGTAAGGTAGGTGGGTAGGTAGGTAGGTTAGGTAAGGTAAGGTAGGTGGGCAAGGTAGGTAGGTGGGCAAGGTAGGCAGATAGGTAGGTGGGTAGGCAGATAGGTAGGTGGGTAGGTAGGTAGGTAGGTAGGTAGGTAGGTAGGTTAGGTAGGGTAGGTAGGGTGAGTAGGGTAGGTAGGGTAGGTAGGTGGGTAGGTGGGTAGGTGGGTCGGTGGGTGAGTGGGTTGGTCGGTGGGTCGGTCAGTGGGTAGGTTGGTAGGTCGATGGGTAAGGTAGGTGGGTGGGTTAGGTAGGTAAGGTGGGTAAGGTAGGTAAGTTAGGTTTGGTAAGGTAGGTAGGTGAGAAAGTTGGTGGGTAGGTGGGTGGGTGCGTGGGTAGGTAGGTAGGTAGGAGGGTGGGTAAGGTAAGTAGGTAAGTTAGGTTTGGTAGGGTAGGTAGGGTAGGTAGGGTGAGTAGGGTAGGTAGGGTAGGTAGGTAGGTAGGTGGGTCGGTGGGTGAGTGGGTTGGTCGGTGGGTAGGTTGGTAGGTCGGTGGGTAAGGTAGATGGGTGGGTTAGGTAGGTAAGGTGGGTAAGGTAGGTAAGTTAGGTTTGGTAAGGTAGGTAGGTAAGAAGGTTGGTGGGTAGGTGGGTGGGTCTGGGGTAGTTAGGTAGGTAGGTCGGTGGGTGGGTGGCTGGGTAGGTGGGTAGGTAAGATAGGTAGGTAGGTTGGTAAGGGCGGTGAGCAAGGCAAGTAGGTGGGTAGGTAGGTGGGTAAGGTAGGTAGGTGGTTAAGGTTGGTGGGTAGGTGGGTAGGTAGGTAGGTTAGGTAAGGTAAGGTAGGTGGGCAAGGTAGGTAGGTGGGCAAGGTAGGCAGATAGGTAGGTGGGTAGGTAGGTAGGTAGGTAGGTAGGTAGGTAGGTAGGTAGGTAGGTAGGTAGGTAGGTAGGTAGGTAGGTAGGTAGGTAGGTTGGTAGGTTAGGTAGGGTGAGTAGGGTAGGTAGGGTAGGTAGGTAGGTAGGTGGGTGAGTAGGTTGGTCGGTGGGTCGGTCAGTGGGTAGGTTGGTAGGTCGGTGGGTAAGGTAGGTGGGTGGGTTAGGTAGGTAAGGTGGGTAAGGTAGGTAAGTTAGGTTTGGTAAGGTAGGTAGGTAAGAAGGTTGGTGGGTAGGTGGGTGGGTCTGGGGTAGTTAGGTAGGTATGTCGGTGGGTGGGTGGCTTGGTAGGTGGGTAGGTAAGGTAGGTAGGTAGGTAGATAGGTTGGTAAGGGCGGTGAGTAAGGTAAGTAGGTGGGTAGGTAGGTGGGTAAGGTAGGTAGGTGGGTAAGGTAGTTGGGTAGGTGGGTAGGTAGGTAGGTTAGGTAAGGTAAGGTAGGTGGGCAAGGTAGGTAGGTGGGTAGGTAGGTAGGTTAGGTAGGGTAAGTTGGGTGAGTAGGGTAGGTAGGGTAGGTAGGTAGGTGGGTAGGTGGGTCGGTGGGTGAGTGGGTTGGTCGGTGGGTCCGTCGGTGGGTCGGTCAGTGGGTAGGTTTGTAGGTCGGTGGGTAAGGTGGGTGGGTGGGTTAGGTAGGTAAGGTGGGTAAGGTAGGTAAGTTAGGTTTGGTAAGGTAGGTAGGTAAGAAGGTTGGTGGGTAGGTGGGTGGGTCTTGGGTAGTTAGGTAGGTAGGTCGGTGGGTGGCTGGCTGGTAAGGTGGATAGGTAGGTAGGTAGGTAGGTAGGTAGGTTGGTAAGGGCGGTGAGTAAGGTAAGTAGGTGGGTAGGTAGGTGGGTAAGGTAGGTAGGTGGGTAAGGTAGGTGGGTAGGTAGGTAGGTAAAGTAAGGTAAGGAAGGTGGGCAAGGTAGGTAGGTGGGCAAGGTAGGCAGATAGGTAGGTGGGTAGGTAAGGTAGGTAGATGGGTAAAGTAGGTGGGTAGTAGGTAGGTAGGTAGGTAGGTAGGTAGGTGGGTAGGTGGGTAGGTAGGTAGGTGGGTAAGGTTGGTAGGTGTGCAAGGTAGGCAGATAGGTAGGTGGGTAAGTTAGGTAGATGGGTAGGTGGGTAAGGTATATGGGTAAGGTATATGTTTTATGTAGGTAGGACGGTTGATATGTGGGTAAGGTAAGGTAGATGGGAAGGTAAGGTAAGTAGGTAGGTTGGTAAGGGAGGTGAATAAGGTAAGTAGTTGGGTAGGTAAGGTAGGTAGGTGGGTAAGATAGCTGGGTAGGTAGGTAGGTGGGTAGTTTGGTTGGTGGGCAAGGTAGGTGGGTTGTAGGTTGGTAGGTAGGTAGGTAGGTTGGTAGGTAGGTAGGTTGGTTAGGTAAGGTAGGTGGGTAAGGTAGATAGGTGGGCAAGATAGGCAGATTGGTAGGTGGGTAGGTAAGGTAGATAGGTAGGTGGGTAAGGGAGGTGAGTAAGGTAAGTAGGTGGGTAGGTAGATGGGTAAACTAGGTAGGTTGGTAAGGTAGGTAGGTCAGTATGTGGGTAAGGTAGTAGGGTATGGGTATGGTAGGTAGGTTGGTCAGTAGGTGGGTTATGTAGGTGGGTAAGGTAGATGGGTAAGGGAGGTCAGGTAAGGTAAGCTAAGTAAGGTAGGGTGGGGTAGGGTAGGGTAAGATAACATAAGGTCAGTTAAGTTAAGGTAGGGTAAGGTAGCAAATGGTGTTACAGCGGACATTTTTATCCCATTTGATTCTGTGGTAAATAGAGCACTTTAACATATGTCCTGTGACTTTCACAACAAAATTCAAGCAATCAGCTGTCCATATTTCTCATCTTCATCATTATCACAGTCAATCTACACCAGAAAAGTTAAATGGTCAACAATGAACTTTTTTGCTATCACTCAATATTTGGAGACACTGTACACATTTCCAATACACAGCTGTCATGTAGACCGTTGCGGAGTAATATTTGAACTCTTCCATCACAAAATGTAGTCCTGAAAAAGACAAACAAACCAGCTGTTAGAGTGATCAGAAATGGCTTAATATTTACAGAACAACAATAAATACAACTTACATTACATCAAGCCACCCGCAGACAGCTCTAAAATGGAGACTTCAAATTTTCAAAAAACTACTTCCTAGGGTACAACGACCCGGAAGTACTTGTTGACCGGTGTCACACCGTATGGTAGGGTGGGTGGGGTGACGTGGGGGTGTATTTGAGTGGGGCGGGTGGGTTGTGGTGGGTTGGGTCGGGGTGTGTTGACAGCGTTGGGTTGGGTTGGGGTGCGGTTTGGGTTAATAGGTAAGTCTTTTGTTATATATACTTGTGTACAGAAATAAATGTATATCCAAATCAAGATTATCACAAATATTTACAGAAATAAAACACCCGATAACTGCTTGTTTAAATATCCTTTTAAACTTGGTCATGTATTTCCTACTGTCCTTATTACACGAAATACGTATATGAAACAAAGGAAAGGGCACACTGCAGTTTGAAAGAGAATAGAGTTTAAACTTATGTTCTCGAAGTACATGTGTTATTTCCAAGTGAACTACATAAAGCATTCCCCAAATAATTCATGTTTAAACTCATCTTAGATTTTATCAAGGCAGTAATTCTGGCAACACAGACGACGGACACCAGGGGATCACAATAACCCACCTTGAGCACTTCGTGCTCAGGTGATCTGTAAAGAGCAATATATAAACCTAACTAACTGTCAGCACAATAAATTTCAAGTCTGAATTGAATTTTAGATGTTAGTAGAAATCCATTTGTTTGACTTGCGTAAATAGCGCACTTGTTGTTTCAAGGGTGAGATGGAGTGATAATTTAAAATAGTTAAAAATTGCCTAAAATCAATTTTTTAAATTTTATTTTCACCACGCGATAGAACAGTTACAGGATAGAGAACTCGGTATTATGGGCAAATTATAGGATACAGTTTATGTAGGCAATATGTACACTATATACTTATATATCTGCTTCACGGGGATAATCAGACTTTACTATACGGGATAATTCTTTTGCCAAATAAACTGAGGCATTGGATAGTAGAACATATCATGTTTATTGTCTCGTTGGTAGCCAGATTTTGTTTGCAAACGGGTGCATGTGTAAATCAATGCGCTGTTAACTCTTAAGGTCTTGTGGCGAGATATGTGTTGGTAGAAATACGGTCAGCATCATCTTTTTCCGGCTTGTTTGTATTACTAAAGGATGTTACTATGAAAACAACCTTAAACTTAAAACATCTGCGAAAACCAAAAACTCATTGCTTCCGGCGTCTTCGCTTTATTGAAAGCGAATGCCTTACATCAGAGATAAACACCGTTTGCTCTATCAAAGCTGAGCAATAGGAACAGGTCCTACAAATCATAATTGTTGTCATTATTTACCCTAAATACGAATTGACACAAATAACTCAATAACACGTAATATAGAACATCAGGAAACAAAATGTACTGCATTCAATGGCGCGGAAAGGAACACCAATGTGGTTTGTTTGATTTTTCAGTATAAAACATATGTAAAACAAGAGCTGTCCATAAGACAGCAAGCTCGACTATTGTGGGTGTTTGCTAATAAAACAAAACTTTTATCAGTATAATAGCAAAACAAAATTCTGCTAACTATTAAGTATAAACTAGGAAAGTTGAATCATAAAAAAGTCAAAATCTATAACCATAGATTTAATTTTTGGTAATTTATTGTCTGATACAAAATTTACCCCTGAACACTATTGCTAAGTTTGATATAACTATCATAAGTGGTTAATGAGATATGTGCATGATAGTACCTTGCATGCAAAACTTTAACCAAATTTTCAAAGTCAAACAAGGGCCATAATTTGCACTAAATTTATACAAGAGTTATCTGTCTTGACTGTGTGACACCTCTTAAGACATTAAAAAAGTTTCAAGTCAATATCGTACGTGGTTACTGTGATATGTGCATGATAGTACCTAGCAGGCAAAACTTTAACCAAATTTTCAAAGTCAAACAAGGGCCATAATTTGTATCAAATTTATACAAGAGTTATCTGACTTGACTGTGTGACACCCCTTAAGACATTAACAACGTTCAAGTCAATATCATAAGTGGTTACTGAGATATGTGCACGATAGTACCTAGCAGGCAAAACTTTAACCAAATTTTCAAAGTCAAACAAGGGCCATAATTTGTACTAAATTTATAGAAGAGTTATCTGACATGACTGTATGACACCCCTTGAGACATTAATGAAGTTTCAAGTCAATATCATAAGTGGTTACTGAGATATGTGCATGATAGTACTTTAACCAAATATTCAAAGCCAAACAAGGGACATAATTTGTACTAAATTTATACAAGAGTTACCTGCCTTGATTGTATGATACCCCTAAAGACATGAACAAAGTTTCAAGTCAATATCATAAGTGGTTACTGAGATATGTGCATGATAGTACCTAGCAGGCAAAACTTTAACCAAATTTTCAAAGTCAAACAAGGGCCATAATTTGTACTAAATTTAAACAAGAGTTATCTGCCTTGATTGTATGATACCCCTAAAGATATGTACAAAGTTTCAAGTCAATATCGTAAGTGGTTACTGAGATATGTGCATGATAGTACCTAGCAGGCAAAACTTTAACCAAATTTTCAAAGTCAAACAAGGGCCATAATTTGCACTAAATTTATACAAGAGTTATCTGCCTTGATTGTATGACACCCCTAAAGACATGAACAAAGTTTCAAGTCAATATCATAAGTGGTTACTGTGATATGTGCATGATAGTACTTAGCAGGCAAAACTTTAACCAAAGAAGCAACGCCGACGCCGACGCCGACACCGACGCACAAGTGACCGTAATAGCTCTCCATATTCTCCGAATAGTCGAGCTAAAAATGTTTGCGTGTAAATATTTGTGTTTTCATTTAAGAGTTAACACCTCCAGCAGCCTTGGTAGCTTCACATTCAGAAGAATAGGGGACCGTGCATAATGTGTACTAACTCATTTCATTATATAACTATTTAAGTTCCAGGATCATAACTGCTGCCCAATTGATGAACTATTTCCGATTGCATCTTGAAAATTATTAACATAAATTATTTGCAGCTGTACATAGTAATTTGGTGGATTGATATAAAACCAATATTGGCCTTGCGTCATCTATTTCCTATACATTGCTCAGTTTTCTGCTCTAAATTTCAGTCTTAAATACTTTTTTCTTACAAGATCCAAAATATTGAAGACATTGAGAAGTAATCTTAGTGTAATTACGTCTTTTTCAAAGTATACTAATTACTTACTTTTACATACGTTCACATCTGTGCGGTCACAAATCACGTGTATGTTTGCATAATTACATCTGATGAAGTCATTTATCTTATGGGGCAGGCAGCAGTTTTCTGGTTCTCGGCAACAAAGCTTACAACCAATTTCACGATTCCTTCACACAGCACCTGTAACTGCTAACCTGAAAGAAACAAAGTACAGCATCATGCACATGTCAACTATCTCTTAAAAAGTACCGAGGGGAGCGGAGGTGTAAAGGTTAAGGTGTCAGTCGCTCATACCGGAGGTTGCGGTTTCGAGCCCATATGGGGTCACGACCGTACTTTCTCATATGACACCAGTACTAGTTTTTCTAGGAAGCGGACTTGAGTGATTCGATAAGCTACAAGCTTTCTTCACAATCGAGCTAAAATAAATTAGCAAAAACTATAAATATCATAAAGTTTGCTGCCAAACTCATTGGCATACACGATTCATGGATTATTTTGCATTGAAAGATAGCGCCATTTTTTGGGTCGGTCCGAGGCCAAATTGTCAATTTTTGAAATATCACTGAAATTTCATGCATGGTTAGTCAGCCAGGAGCTGGTCAGTTTCCGACACCAGACTCCCTGTTTAACAAGAAAACGCACATAAAAAGTGGAATTCATTGTGCTGGTTCTTTGCTGTATGTCACTGCAAAATGCATTCTGCTTACTCCGGACTAGTGAAAAATCACCTACTTCCATTCTCATGCACCGGTTTAACACAGCGCCACAAGAAGCCACATATTTGTATTTTAGATTGTATTTCAACACTGATTTAAGACATTTAAAAGAGAAATATAGCAATATTAATCATCCTCTATACACACTGCATCATTAACTCTTAACAGTATCTTTTCTACAGAAATTTTGACCAGGGCCAATTCGAAACTGGGGCGCAAAACTGTAAGTGCCTCCTATATAGCATTCCTTTCCTACTAGGGTCCTTTCTTCCATTTCCAGATCACTAGCCGCTTTGTTTCATTTTTTAAAAAAAGCTGATCTTGTGATTTCTACATAGAAATGCTCCGAGTTTTATAGGGTGAGCACTGGGTCTGCCAAAAAGGAATAACAGAAAACATACATTGACATCCTTAAAGTGATCAGCACATTTTCCTCGGCCAACAAGATGCAAAGATACAAATAATGCTCATGTCATTGCTATTTTCAAACGTTTTGCAGTAATCAGCAACGTCATAGAAGGTTGACCTTGACCAACAAAAGTTGGCATCATAACGACCTTTTTGTCATAAGCAATACAATTTGAAAGTAAGATTAAGAAATCTTAAGAAATGGCAAAGTTATGGCAAAAAATTGCAAAGTCATAGCAAAAAATTGCAAAGTTATTGGAAAAAATCTAAGTACAACAAGAGCTGTCCCTTACAAGTAACGAATGCCCCCGAAAGAGGTGTCTCACAGTCTGTGTCCTCTCCATGTGCTCAATAAATGTACTATGTAATTTTAAAATCCTTCAATGCATGACAGAGTTACCATGCATACAGTATTCCATTACTTTTAAACACTAAGTGTGACCTTGACCTTTGAGGTAGGGACATCTTGCACACAACACATTGTCTTGATGTGATGAACATTTGTGCCAAGTTATTTTATATCACTCAATGCATGACAAAGTTACAGTCCGGACATAAATGTATGCATATATACAGGATTCCATTACCTATAAACTGTAAGTGTGACCTTGACCTTTGAGGTAGGACGTGGGTCTTGCACTCGACATGTCGTCTTGATGTGCCAGACATTTGAGCCTAGTTATTTTAAAATCCTTCAATGCATGACAAAGTTACAGTCCGGACACGAATGTGTGCATATATAGAGGATTCCATTATCTTCAAAGTCTAAGTGTGACCTTGACCTTTGAGGTAGGGACGGGGGTCTTTCACGCGACACGTCGTCTTGATGTGCTAGACATTTGTGCCAAGTTATTTTAAAATCATTCAATGCATGACAAAGTTACAGTCCTGACACGAATGTGTGAATATATGCATATATAGAGGATTCTATTCCCTTCAAACTCTAATTGTGACCTTGACTGTTGAAGTAGGGACGGGGATGTTGCACACGACACGTCGTCTTGTTGTGCTAGATATGTGTGCCAAGTTATTTTAAAATCCTTCAATGCATGACAAAGTTATTGTCCGGACACGAATGTGTACGGGGGGGGGCGGACAGACAGACAGACAGACAGACGGACGGTGCGATTTTAATATGCCGCCCTTCGGGGGCATAAAAATGCTCATTACTCTTTCAAATATGACACTGAACTAGAAAATTTGGCGGCATCACGACCCTTTTGTCATAAGCAATGCAATTTGAAAGATAGATGAAGAAATCTTATGAAATGGCCATGTTATAGTCAAAAGCTAAATACAAAAAGGAGCATAACAAATATGACATTGACCTACCAAATCGGCTGCATCACAACCCTTTTAGCAATACAATTGTAAAGTATGACGTAAAATCTAAACTTGGAAAGGACAAAGTAATAGCCAACGTTAAGTTTATGGGACAGACCGGCGGACGGCGACCCCTATGTATCGCCTTTTCCCCGAAAGGGCGACACAAAGAGTATAATGTCATTAAACATTAACGCAACAAGTGAAAATAAGAAATGCAGGGTCTTATTTATACGACTACAGTAAGTCGGATCACTGGTATTTCAGAATCAGAGCATTGTTTTAAGAGAAATATGCATCTACAGAAGCGATGTTTACAAAATTTACCTAGTATATTTAGAAAATTCAATCAATTTCAACTGAAATTCGACTGGTACTTTTTAAAATCGATGATGTTTTTCTCGGGTATCGTGCAGTCGTAAAATTTACCCACGCGACGTTTTACCGATGCACCGTTTATCCAAAAACGTTGTTTGCAATTCCAAGACAATTATCAATTGCATCTGGTAAAATTTGTATGGATTTTTTATCTCTGTTTATTTTTGTGAAGATGGAGATTATCATCCATCAATCATATCATGTGCCTACTATGATAAAATTGTATGTGCACTTGTATGTTGCAGTTGACTGCACATATTTCTTCATGGCATCCTACAAAGGTCATCCTAAAGAATAATATCACATAATTATGTCTTTATTACAAAAAAAATAATGCAATATCATGTACATGATTTTAAGCCAGTCAATGAGTTTTTTCTAAGATCCAAATCTAGGGCAATTTAACTTACATAAATTCAAAATGTGTTTTAAATCTAATTTTTCATTTTATCTGTATAATAGTATAAAATTATTTTGTGCAGTTAATAGTCGGTCGGTTTTGAAATGTCTTTCAATTTGACTAATTTAAAAACGATTCTATCTCAGGTAATTTAGATACAGAGTTGTTTAATCAATTATCTTCTGTCAATGCATCTATCTTCATTGCTTGAAATTATTTGTATAAAAACACAAAACATCTTAAAAAGTTCGAGGTTCAAGAGACTGATGCAGTACAGAGTACATTGTACCTCCAACCAGTCATCGGGTACAACATGAACAAGAGCTGTCACATGACAGCACGCTCGACTATTCGAAAGCTTGTTGGTAAAATGGGGTTTTTGTCTAAGAACAGGAGTATTGTGTAATTGTCTATAAGAATTAAGGTCAAAGATATGAAACTTGTTCAAAGACCTTTGTAAATGTACATTGCATTCAAGGCCTTACTCTGGATTCTGCAAGCCAACTGGAGGGAGGATGGGGGGGGGGATAATTTCAAAGAAATACATGACCTTGTATATTTGATCATGAATAATTTTGTAACTTTTCAAAATTGATATGTATAGAATTAAAAAAGCATGACCGCTTCATGCTGCATAATTATTCTATGACATTTCAAAAGAAAGCCATTTTGAGTATTTCCATTTTAGTCTGGAAAAACTGTGACAAAATTCTAAGTTAAAAAGGGCATAAATATGTCAAAAATCAAAAACATTGGTGAAGATGTTGACAGTAAATACGTTCGATAGTATTCTATCTTTAACAAAACATTCAAAATTAAAAAGGGACACAAATCTATCAAAAATCAAAACAGAGTTATGGGGATTGTTTTCTCAGGTGTAGATGTTGATGGTAAACATATATTTTGAGTTTCAAGTCAATACCTTATATAGTATTCAAGATATGTGAATTTACAAAAAAAAAATACCAAAACTTCTAAGTTAAAAAGGGGCATAAATCTGTCAAATCAAAACAGAGTTATGAGGATTGTTTCCTCAGGTGTATAATGTTGATGGTAGACACAGACTTTGAGTTTCAAGTCAATACCTTATATAGTATTCAAGATATTTGAATTTACAAAAAAAAAATACCAAAACTTCTAAGTTAAAAAGGGGCATAAATCTGTCAAAAATCAAAACAGAGTTATGGGAATTGTTTCCTCAGGTGTATATGTTGATGGTAGACACATACTTTGAGTTTCAAGTCAATACCTTTGATAGTATTCAAGATATTTGAATTTAAAAAAAACTTTAACCAAAATTTCTAAGTCAAAAAGGGGCATCAATCTGTCAAAAATCAAAACAGACTTATGGGGATTGTTTCCTCAGGTGTAGATGTTGATGGTAGACACATACTTTGAGTTTCAAGTCAATACCTTTGATAGTATTCAAGATATTTGAATTTATAAAAAAACTTTAACCAAAAATTCTAAGTTAAAAAGGGGCATAAATCTGTCAAAAATCAAAACAGAGTTATGGGGATTGTTTCCTCAGGTGAAGATGTTGATGGTAGACACATACTTTGAGTTTCAAGTCAATACCTTTGATAGTATTCAAGATATTTGAATTTATAAAAAACTTTAACCAAAATTTCTAAGTTAAAAAGGGGCATAAATCTGTCAAAAATCAAAACAGAGTTATGGGGATTGTTTCCTCAGGTGAAGATGTTGATGGTAAACATATAGTTTGAGTTTCAAGTCAATACCTTTGATAGTATTCAAGATATTTGACTTTATGAAAAACTTTAACCAACGCAGACGCCGACGCCGACGCCGACGCCGACGCCGACGCTGGGGCGAGTGCAATAGTCTCCTTATTCTTCGAATAGTCGAGCTAAAAATCACCCAACACTTTGTCAGACAGCTTTATTTGTATACAGATCTGTGTTATAAAGGGATACCACCATTACAAAGTTCGCCCGCCACTTACTGAGCCCGAAAGAAGGTTGTGTGTGGATAGAGAATGATGAGTGTGTCTTTTTTCTGTGATTCCAAAACTTAATTATTTTTACAAACAATTACACAACATTGTCACTGATGATTAACAGCAACTATTCTTATCTGCATAGCAGGTTTGCCTGTAACAGGGAGTTCAATGACCATAATATCTAAATTATATACCAAACATCTTGGTTGTGCTACTGAACATTCATTGTTACTTTCTCCATAAAAAAATAATTGTGTTTTTTTTCTCCACAAAGTACTGTTTTCCTTTTGTTAGCAAATAAATGCCGAAGATACTGGTTTGAAATTATTATTTTTCAGGGAAGTGTTGTATTGGAACACAGGTAACGATAACAACGAAAAAATAGAATTTAAAAAAAAAATTAAATTTTGGTATATAAGTGTCTCTTTATGGATAAGAAATGCATTTCTGACATTTTTAAAGCAGTAGATTAGACTTTATAGATTTTAGAAAGTAGTAAGTTTTAATATCATGAAAAAAAATTCTGTCAACCTATATTCTACCTAAAATATCAATATATTTATAAATAATCTTGATGATATCAATTGTATGTTTATATTTAGCACAATATTTATTCAAAACTGTACTTAGTTAAGCATTCCAGTGACTTAAATAAACTTTAAGTGGATGATTAACATGTAAAATTTGAATAGAAGTTGAAATTTTGAAAATATATGTCAATTCTTGGTCATTAAACAAAAAATGAAAGAGACTGGTTTAAATTTGACCCACATATTAATACATATTACAATATTATTTGAAAAATAATGAAGAAGTATACTTTGGGGGGAAAAATACATGCCCATCTGCTTATATATAATTTTTATGTTTGAATGTGTGAATTTCTCAATTACTGTCAAATGTTTTTACTTGAAACTGGACCTTTGAATTCATATTTATTACAAAAAACTGGATGAGAGGTCAAAAAATCATTGGCCTTGATTGATTATTTTTTAATGTCAAACATTACATGTAGTTAATTAACCATCTGAGAAAAATCATGGTAAAAAATCAAAACCATGAATTAATAAAATTAATTTTCTATCCCACTGATATGTGATGTAAGATAACTTAAAATAATACACCTACTTCTGTCATGGTCTTATAATGAGATCCTTGTTCTTGAGATCCTTCAATAGCTCATATGTGTATACTGCCCGATCACCATTAAATTTGACATTGAACCAAGATGGATATCCTGGTACCTGAAAAATGCAGATGAAAAGTTTAAATTAACATGAATGGATAAAATGTTTTTGAAATGCTATAAATTAATGAAAATAATACAAAAAAATGGATATTAAAATTTAAATAAAATTAATTAAATGAGTCTAATAAAAACCAAAATAGGTAAAATTATCATTGTTATTTCCAGTTATTATCTATGACTGTTATTTCCAGTTATTATCTATGACTATAAATAATTGTACTTCCATCTCAATTTTCATTATGCATTACAATTATAATATTATTCATAAATGATTCTTAAATGGATAACCATGCAATATATGAAAACAATGATGTGCAAAGTAAGTGAACATATGTATATTAGTGTGATGTCTTTTTATCATAAACATGTTGCATTCATTAATAATGCCACTTCCATTAATCAGTTCATTATAGTCTATCATAAAACTTGTTAGTATTTGTGAAGTTTTTTCAAACACCATCATCATTGGTATTATGTTGTGAGTTTCTTCCAATCACCTGTGCTTTGTGAATTGTCATTTGGTTTGTTTTCCATGATACCACTGAAACTGTGATTTTAAGGTCATTTACGTCCCTTTTCCATATTAGAATATTAATCTGTGACTGCATTCCATAAGATGTTGGGTGTGTAATTTGATGCTTTTTTTCTTCTAAATATGTACCTTTGAAATAACATGTCCTTCAAACCACTGTGACTGACCATCATCTAGCAAGAAGTTCATGGAAATGTTTCTTCCAACAAGCACTACTTCATCACTGTCATTTGATGGCAATATTAAAGCATGGTGGATCAGTGCTTTCACATTCGCAAGCAATTCTGATACAGTTAGTGGTTTGCTTTTTCCATTCACTTTTTTTGACAATTTATATACATCTTTGTTTCCATTGAGTGTCTGATGTAAAACTTTTTGACGAAAATGTAGCTGAGCTTTCAGTGCCTTCTTCTTATCATTCTCGTTTTTACACAAACATAAGTTATTGTCTGCCTGTAAGTCTGATTGCCACAATCCCCATTCTATTATGTCTTCTGTGTGTTTTTCCAATTTTCTAACTTTTCTGGCTTCTTTCTCCTCTTTCTCTCTTATTTTTTGTTTCATTATTGCTTTCCTTCTCTCTTCAATCTCTTTCCTTCTTTCTTTAAACTTAATCCTCAGTGATTTCATTTCTTTCCTACACTCATTCAAGATTTCTTGTTTTTTCTTCTCGTCCATATCAAGGAGCCAGTTACTGGTTCTATTGTGACAGAACATGATGTATGCCTCTTGAGAAATAAATGAAATGTTTGGTTTCTCTCTGAGCAATCTGTCGACATGTCCAAACAATGATTCTGAATATTTGTTGTGCATAGGTACAGCTTTTGTACCAGCCTTTATTTCTGATGAACAGCTTGCCCATTTTCCATCTCCAATGTAGTCAGTAAAAATGTTAACCATTAAATTTAAAATTGCAGGCAACATTGATTGTAGTATTAATGCCACATCACTATCATATTTTGACTGACTTAACAAGTAGTTCAAAATGACATCAGATTTACTTGTATGAATATTTTCCCCCTCTAACATCAATTTACCTTCAATAAAATTATCAACATCTTTTCCGGAATTTTCAATGTAAACACATATTTTGTCAAAAAAAACACAGCTTTCTATTACATGAACATCCTTTCGTTCAATAAACGACCACAATGGTGACGTTATAAAATAATGTATCAACCCTAATGCCTTGACACCAGCAAGAAAAAAATCAATATTAACATCATGTTTAACAGATAGAAGTAATCTGTTTGAGGCATCAAAGTCAAGGTATTCTTTAATTTTTTCATGCATAAAATACACATAACTTGCATTTTCAAAGAGAATATTGAACCTATTTCCATGATACCGTTGTATCGGCACACTTTTCATTTTGTTTTCATTCAAGAAATCTTTGCTGAAAGTGGTAAAATGTCCATAAACACCACTCTTGGCATCCCCACCACAAGAAAAAGCTTTACTGGCAGTGCGAATTAATCTCACTGTTCCAGATTCATGTAATCTAAAAGCTGAATCATATATTGGCACTTCTTTATCAAAATGACCAGTTTCAATGATTTTTAAACTTTCGCTCGCTGTTTCTGCAATATGTACAAGAGCATGGAGTCCACAAAAAAAATTATTCAGTGATGTTAAAGATTTTTGCTCTCCATCATTTAATAAATCCCAGTTTTCTCCCATTTGGTCTTTCAAAATATCTGTCCTATATGATTGTAAAATGTCATTAAATTTAACTTGTGTTGCTGCTCTGTCAGACATAGTAGAACTTATATTTAAAATAATTGATTTTCTTTTCTCATCATCACAATTGTGTCCGATTGTTTCAATATCACTAAGAATATTATGTAATGCTCCCATAGTGTCCTGTCCTGACTTTGTAACAATTTGTCTTAATCCTAATGTAAAGTATTGCTTTTTTTCTGTTCTTACATGAAAACCTTCAACTTTTTCCCAAATTTAGACGTTTCGTCTGATAACAGACACAAATTTTCCTCATGTGGCAGTACTTCTGCCAAATGTTTTTGTGAGGCGATAAGCCTTTCAATATTCATGTTATTTACTGTTGAAACTGAAGGCAGACGATCTGGTTTTATGTTTACTAATTTTAAAAGTCGAGAAATCACAGGAGAAATATTGCTGCTAGTAACATTCATACTTAAAAGGTCAAATACACACTCTTGTGTTTCAGTTTTAAAACAATTTTTGGAATTGTTAAACATGTTTAAAGTCTTTTCATCATTGTTATTTTCTAAATTTTCACAATAACATTGGAGGTTATTGTTATTTTTTTTTAAGTCACTAATTTCCTTTTTCATAATTTCAATACTTTCCTTTAAAAGATTGGTTTCTTTCTTTACATTTTCATATTTTTGGTTAAGTCCATTCTTTTGTCTTTGTATATATGTTTTTGCGGATCTTAATTGTTTTATTAATCTATTTTTTTCTAATACTTGATTTGAAAGGTATCCTATTCTTTTTTTTAAAAATTTCTTTTCTATCACTTTTTGTGCCAGTCTCGATTTTGTAGCAAGTCTAATTTTTACATTTTCTTTAAGGTTATGCTTTTCTTTTTCCAATTCAGCATTTTTTTTACAACATTTACCAAAATCTTTTGAAAGTCCAATAATGACATTATTTGCTATTTCAAAGTCTTCCGTCTTCAATTTATTTACCTCTAATTCAACACCATTTTGCTTTTTCTGTTTTTGTATCTTTGGAAAATCAAATTTTTGGCTACAAAAATTTTCAAATTTCACAGCATAGAAATGTTTGTTTTTAGATTTTTGCAAGTTCTTGTATTGGTTTATTATCTTCTGTATTTTCTTTTTTAAACTAACTTTAGTTACAGGCTGTTCTGATTTTTCCATTAGCCATTTCAAACAAAAGTCTTTTCCATTTTTTTCCAAATTTTTTATAAGGTCACCAACAGTAATTGATATATCCATTTTATTTACCTTTTATTTTGCTACAAGTAACTCTCTAACTGCTACTGTCACTGTTGCTTTGATGTATTTCCTGAAATTTAAAATTTATTTCAACATGCACCATATTTCTCAATATTTAATCTAGTGCTAAACATTTTTGCCAAGTAATCTTAAAATGCATCAATGAATATATGTTTGGACAAGTGTAATGAAATATGAACTTTGAAGCAGCACCCGTCCAGGTTCATGCTAATTTTCATGAAAATTTGGAAATGTATTTAAAAGTACAATATTGTAAAGTTACCAAAAGAATGCAATGTACACATTATCAATGGCACTTACAACCCATGTAAATGCTTTCGTGCCAAACAAACAACAAACATTCATTATTATCAATAAAGAGGATTAAAAAAAAAATTTAATATTTTTTTTTTAGTATTATATTATAATATACATTTTCTTGTAGAAAATTGTTGCGAATAATAAAACAACAAATATTAATTATGATGTATTATTTCTTACAGTCTGCAATGAAGGTCTTTTAATGTATCTCAAGGCTCCACAAGATGGACAATAGGAATCTGGAATCAAATCTTGTCTCTTTTCAATTTCCTAAGTTATAAAATGAAAATGAAAAAAGAATTATTAAAGATAAATAATGATTTTTTTATCATAATATATGGTATTATATTATATCATTGAACAATAATTATCTCAAATTTACGTACATTGTACACAATGTTATATAATTGAAATTTATGTAATAATTTTTTTCTTAAATCATTGTTATAGTTGGCTCTTAAAAGAATGTAATGAGGCTATGTATTTTGGCTATATGAAGATTTCAATTTTACAAGTTAAACCTCTTTTGTCAAAGAAACTACGAATATTTCTTCATCATCATCATCCTCATCTGTACTGTATCTTTTCAACTGTAATATATAAAATAATAATTTTATCAACAATATGTAAATATATTAATTTGGACAGCTAAATTTCCATTTTTATTTTATTTATATATAATGAAATTAAGTAATGGAACATTACAACCTAATTCAGTGATTATGTTTTGGTCAAAAAAAACTTTTACGAAGGAACAATGAGCTTTAAGTTTAATATTTGCATTTTCTGAGGTTCAAATTGTTTTGCTTTTAGAACGGTCTATCATAATTAAAAGAATTATAATGAAATAGTTTTGTCATATGAAAATAATAATGTTCATGAAAATGGCCTACAAAGAAAAAAAGTATTTGTAAATTAATTACATTGTTGTTGATGTCAGTATCTGAAGGTGGCTGTGTGGATATGTTACTGACTGTTTCATCATCTGAAGGTGGCTGGGTTGATATGTCTGAAGGTGGCTGGGTACTGTCGCTTTCTTCTTCATACAAAAAATTTGAAGGGGAATGATTTCTGTTCACACGTTCTACTTTCTTCTGAAAAATATGTAATAGAATATGTAAGAATTAAAGTTATTCAATATTAACTTCTGATTGCAATGGCTGTTTATTGTCATTTGTTTTAATGTAGTTCAACTGAGATTTATATAATGTACTGTTAAATCAGAGATTTTCAAATTTAAAGTATAAATAGAAATATAATTTTTAAAATTGTTGTATAATGAAACCACCCTTATATAATATAAATTTAGGCAAAGCCTATGTACAAGGAAGTCAGATAAAATAGTATTGCTCTTTTCTTATTTTATTTTTTTGCACCTCATCCATTTTCAATTAGATCACCAAGACAATTATTCTTAAACTGAAAATTTACATATGTTGCTTTTTCGTAATACTTCTCTGATTATATTTTTAGTTAAATTAAGAATGGCAGAACCCAACTAAAAATGGCCTTGAAATTTGACTGATAAGTATAGAAGTATATAAATGTTTTTTAATTGTTTTTTATTTTATTTCCTTTTATTTTATTTTCTTCCTATATGTATTGTCTGTAGCCAAAGCCTGTGCCTACGACCTTGCCATCGTCCATTTGTGGGTTGAGGGCATATCCCTTCCAGGTACAAAGTTTTGACAGGTCATTTTCAAGTAATGGGAAGATGAACAATATATAACATATCATATTTATACTTACATAATTTTTAAATAATGACTGTGAGGGATTTATTGATGTATCTGAGTCACTTTCTGAAGAAATAACAATAACATCAAATTTTTGTGAGTCACTCCCGCTCCTGTAAGAAAAAATATTTCAAATGTCATCAAATTTGTTTATTTGAAGTTTATTAAAATATTATTTAAAACGGTCTTAAATATTTTTTTCTTACTTTAGAACATAACTGAAATAGTGGGAGGGGCTAGATACTAATGAAAGTATATGGAAATATGATAAAAAAAATAGTGTCATGTCATAAAACATGTACTGAATGAAACAAATATCATATATAAACAATTTCCCATGTAACTTTTTTCGTGTTCCTTCTTAACTCACATGCTAAAGACGATAGCTTTTATTATTTTTTTTTCTCTGACACGTATCAGCTGTTCAAATCTCGCACGGTCACGTTTCTCCAAAACGGAGAGTCATCAAGAAACATAACTCTTGAAAAACCTACGATCATACTTCGGCAACGTTCGACATGCAACGTAAATTAACGACATTTGCCGGAAATCACCGAAACATTAAAATGCTTGTCGCTATTCGTCGCAACATTTTATCTCGTTAATTATGGTACCACTTTGTTAAGAAAAGGTGTAAGTAACGATAACAAGCGGTTTCCATAGGTGTTTTCGGTTTTAAACATCATTTTTTCAATTTTCAAAATCGGTATTTTTTGGTCTTAAAATACGCCCTAAAACGGTTAATAAAACGTGAATAAAATTATTATGTTTTTCTTCCGGTTGTAAATAGTTTAAAAAAATCTTTTTCGCATCTGAACTGTCAATGCATTGCTTAAAATTACATTTTTAAAGTATTAACGGAGTTTGGAATTTCTGTTCCGAAAGCGTCACTTTTCATTCGTTATTAGTTTACACCGTACTAAAATGGCCGCCTCCATGATTTACACGACGCTGAAGATATTTTAAAGCTAATTATGAAATTATTTATCCTTTTCTGTATAATTTTTGAGTTTTATACTTGAAAAAGGTAAGGTTTTCAATAAGAACGACCAATTTATTTGAGGTATATACGACATGGTGACAGATAGGCGCCATATTATTGGATAATCGGTTGTTATCGCTAACACAGGTTGCTTTATCAGCTTAGTTTTATATGTGGGAA
Source organism: Saxidomus purpurata (assembly GCA_022818135.1). NCBI lineage: Eukaryota > Metazoa > Mollusca > Bivalvia > Venerida > Veneridae > Saxidomus > Saxidomus purpurata. Next base: position 25,736,153 of record JAFMSR010000006.1, read on the forward strand.
ATAGCCATACATAATGTGGAGATTTTTTTTACATTATTGCGGTAAGAATAGTTTTACTTACTTCATTGTGATTGACCGAGAAGGTTACTCGAGATTATCAATAAATAATTTCCATTTACTTTCACTACAAGCCACATACACGTTTGACAGCTGCAAATACTTTGACATGCCCCCCTGACCTTCAACTTTTCAGAAATCTTATTCAGTAACAAACCACGTGGTCTAAAACGCACTTACTGAATTGTCCAATTAAATAAAATCAGTCCAGAACAGAAACAGACATGTGCATGCGAGTAAGAATCAACAAATATGAGATGAAAGATCTTACCTGCCGGCGTCAAGCGAATCTGCCTTTACCACCAGTGTAGACCATGATCAGAATGCACATCCGTGTGGTCAGATAGCGAATGGCCGAATCAACGCTGACGTTGTAAGCTAACACGATCAGCAACTTTTCCTGTGTAAATATAGAAGAAAAGAATTTGTAGATTATTCTCACGTTTTCCACGGACATTACATGCGCTAAGTGACGCACTCGTCCATTATGAGCGACAAATAATGCTTCTACGCGGGTATTTTTCAAAGACAAATAAATATATTAAACTGATAATACAGTGACATATTCATTATTTCTGATACATTTTGTACATGTAACAT